>CABFWB010000804.1:94111-105194 GCA_902151455.1 Timema bartmani
GCTGGATGTCTATAAGAGAAAAAAAAACAACACTCACACGTATTTTCGTTGGTTTTTTTATATTAAAAGGAGGTGACCCCCCCCCCCCCCCTTTTCCGGTACACAGCGCGGCAAACCTTGCCTTTAAATGAGTTGAAATAAAATACAATTCAATTACTACAATGCTGATTTTTTTAAATATCTATTTTATCACATTAAACATAGTTTTTAATACATTATAGGCATAAAATAAGTTAATACAAATTCATAGCAATTAGCAATGCATTACTTGTACCTTTAATACAATCTAAGCACATAGAAAATGACCTTTTTATGAAAGGAAAAGAATATTCATATCAATTAGTAGGCCAAAAAAGTAATTATAATAAATGAAAACTAATATTTAAAAAAAATGCAATACTTTTTTTTTAAATCAGAGTTCAAGCATTTCCAGTAAAAAAAATCTTACAGTCCATTTTTCATTATAGAAGGAAAACCATATTCAAATTAATTAATACACTTAACGACTTAATTTATTATTAAAATAATAACAAAATTTGCCACCCCTCTGATTTTGCCGCCCGAGCACTCCTGTAAATCCAGGACTGGTTATAGGTAATTTTGCACACAAAAATCTAGAGAAGAAATATGTAATCAGCTCAACATTTTTATATTAATTTATTTTTAAACTCATAATCATTGTTAGTTTATACAGTAGATGTTGAACCTTATTTTTTGAATGGAGGGGACAGGGGGATGAGGCGGGGACGAATAACCAAAACGTTAATTTAGGGACTTAATACCCTTCCCCCCTCCCACCCAGTTAATGTTGGAAAATTGGATGCTCCTGGAATTTATTTGGAGTGGTCTTCGCTTGGATTTAATTAAAACATTATCCCTATATGCATATAGAAGAGTGGCTGCCACCGATATATATATATATATATATTTTTTAGTTGGATGTCTCTGCCTCTAGAAACTATTTAGAGTGATAGTGCCTATTTGCCTGGATTTTTTTTCTTTTTAATTTAAATGCCTCCAGAAAATATTTGGAGTGGTCATTCCTTGGCAAATTTTGTGAAAGTGGATGCTTCTATAATTTATTTGAAGTTTGATACAAAGCCATCTTTAAGCTTCATATTAAAAAATTGGTAAAATCTGGGGGTTTGGGGTTCGAACCCCAAAAGCCCCCCTTTCCCTCCCTAAAACCATGAGTAAGCCATCCATGAACTTAATAGGCCTATAGGCCTACAAACAACATTTCGTAAGAAAAATTTTCAATACCATTAAGTAAATAAAATTTGTATTTTGGTTGGTAGAATCTTTCAAATTTTACTGCCAAAAAAATAAAAGATTATTAATCTCCCAAAAATATATAATATAATATGGACACATACACTTTTGCAAAACAAATTCGCATTATAAATATTTTCTTCAACATATTTTTACTAATCGAATAATTACATAATATAGCCTAATGCAATCACGACCTTTTTAAAAAAAATATTTTGACACAAAAGCTATTTCCCATCTGCCACCCAGGGTACCCCTTTAATTTTTCTCCAGGACAATGTGAGGGCCACATTTTCAGTGAGCGTGGGCCACCAGTTGGAACACACTCATCCAAGTCATCACTCTGGCAATAAAATAGACTGTCAATGACAGGGAGAATGGGGTTCAAATCCTGGTCGAGTACTGGAGTTTTTTTTTTTCAAAATGGTTGTCTACTCTCCTTCCAAGTAAATGTGGATACACTTCCTCTACATTCAACCCTGTACAGGTAGTGAGAACCGGTGCTAGAAAACAATCAATGAATGCTTAATTTTGTCATTATATAATATATTAAATATAGGCCTACCTATTATTTAATTGTTATAAACAATTTGCCTAAATTAACTTAACTCAGATTTTAACATGACGATTATTTGAACTTTTGTTATTTAAATTGTATTTGATAAAAAAAATTTTTTTTATATTGTGGTAAGACTAGTAGGATTTTGATAGGCCTAGATCTTATCTTCCTATTCCACTTTTTTTTTAAGGGCAAAGTTTGGGTTCAAATTCAAAATACCATCACTTCGATGGAACAATGGAGCATGTCAGGGTTTTTTTTGGAGGGGAAGGAAAGGGGTTAATTATTTTCTTAAGTTTTCTTACAAGGGGTTGGAGGGGTCAGATTAAATCTTATATAGGTATATTTTTTTTTTAACAAAATCTTGAAAGAAAAAAAAAAGTGTCAGAAAATTATACAGTAGGCTATATTAATTATAAAATTTCACTTATATTTCATTTACTTATGATGTGTTGCACCTAATGTTATTGCAATTAAAGTATTCTAAAATTCCATATAGCCTAAATCGCTTTATTATAAATCCTTATATCTTAGATAATTAATCAATTAAAAGAATCTAATTTACCAAATCATTAAAAATTATGTAAGATAAAGGCTGTGGATGGGGAATCTTACAATCCCTTATGGGGGCGGGAGGAGTGGTGGTTGAAAATAATGTAAAAAAAAGTCTTATGTAATTTAAGGACAGCCCCTTATGAAGAAATGTTAAACTTTATAATATGTAATTATATATACATGATCCCACACCTTAGCTCAATCGGTAGCATATCCCTCTACCGAGTTAAGGGTCCCAGATTTGATTCTCGGCATGCCCGAAAAAAATATCATTGGTGAAATGTGGGTTTACCCTTTCACAGTGATGAATTAATGACTGGGGACTGGATGTTGTGCCTGTTTTAGTCAAGTTAAATTATAAGGCATATCAAGCTATGACAGGCCTAGCAAACCAGAAGTGGAAAATATATGGCTTGAATAAAAAACTGACCTAGCCCTCTGGCTGGAAACAGTAATGGATGTAACAAAAATAATTATACATTACTGTTAGTGTTATGAATTAAAAAAACAGACCAAATTTGAGCCAAATTACCAGAAGAGACATGCTTAGAAAAGAAAATGTATTGTAGACTTAACCTATATGCAATTAATAAGTTAAAAGTGTTATATAGCCTACTATAATAAAATAAGCCAAAATCAATTATAAATGAAAAGCCAAATATGTGTGTGTCTTTTTAAACATGGATGTAATTTTAAAACATAATTTGAGTTTAACGTTCAAGTAACCTAATTAAATTTTCACAAATTGCATATTTAAAACAAAAGGCTCAAATTTATTGTGACATTTTGAAATTATACTAATGTGTGACAGATTTATTTTGTTAGAATCAAAATATTTAGGTATAAATAAAGGTGTAAATTAAAGTTGGTGAAATCACAATCGTTCATTATCAAAACATCAAAACTTGAAATTTTTATTAAATTATGTCTTTAATTCAACTTATGTACATGATAAAAGAAATTGGGAGAGATGTTTGGAAGGTCAGACCAAATCACTTCATTTTCTGTCCAACCATTATTAGCAGTAATGCCCCAAGATCAGAAAATCTCTATTTGGAGCATTTGATAGCAACACAACTCCCTCATTACATACTTTGATTTCTAGCATTATTAAAAAGCTGAAAGTATGTTTTATTTTGTTTACAAATTAAACTAAATTGTTGTGCTACATATATCACACAAACACCACAACATGTTTTCATAAACATACCTCATGCATTCTGACAAGTGGGTGATACTACTTTTGACACTGAAGTTCAATGGCAAATTACACAACCAATCTAGTGCTATCTTTTAAAATTGGCGTTTTGAAAGCATTAGAAGAGAAAGTAATCGCTTCTCTTTGAAGTACAGAAAAATTCACACGATACAACTACTCGATCAAAACATACATGCTATAAAAACAATAATAGTCTAAATGTCCCACCTTACGGTTGTCTGCTCTGGATGTACGGACGGCCATCAGCTGCCCGCAAAGAATGTAAGGATTCTAACCCTAATCAACACTCACTGAGAATAAATCGAGATGTATACTTTACACCAACGCGTAGTATGACTAACGAACAATTTACTGTAATCATTAAAGGATTATATTATTTAAAATTTAAGTTACACGTGAAATTTTTTCGATGAATACCCAGTTTACAAACATACTGGGCAGATACTGGTGAACCCTACCGGTATATTTAAGCGATGAAATTTACCTTCCAGGATTTAATTTCACACAAGTCTTTTAAATTTTAATTTAACATTATGAGCCCTAGCTATTACATTGCACTTAGAGTAAACTTCAATAAGTGATAAATTATCATTATTATTTAATATGTTTTTCACTTTCGTCATAAATGTAAACTAAAATGCGACAGTTCAAGCGTAAAGGGAAGTTTTCATTACATCATCAAGCATCACAGCCTAAAATTTCCTACATGAAATGTTTGTTTAGTTTCTGGTATACTAAAATAAACACATACTTAACTTTTAAAGTAACAAAGATATTACTATTATGAATAATAAAAAACTAATTTCAAAGGTTAAATCTTATGTTCTATGAAACATTTTAATGTGTATAAAAATACTTTTATTATAAGGTTGGTATGGATATTGGTGGCAATTCGAATTTGCTTAAAAGAATTTAACTTCTAACAATATGTTGATGAATTTGTATTCGTTTTAATATATTTTTAAGCCTACTTTCAATTTATGTGTTCTTTATTTTTGTTTTTATTATTTGTTACTTGAGAGTTTTCCAACATTTTATAGATTTGGAGGGGTTAATGGGTTAAGGGGGTAAGATCATTATTTTTTTGTTAGTAGTAGACCAGTCATCATGAGTTAAGTTCATCTAGTTTGTGTATGCCAAACTGGGCACGCGAAAGTATCTAATGGATAGTTTTATTCTGCTGGATTGGGAGTCACAAGCCTTAAACTAGATAACCTTCTTTCAGTAAGAAACATTTGAGTTTCGATAGATTAAATTCTTTCAACACATCTTCCTTCATTGCTCAAATTTATAGTTCAACTTGTAGTTTTTAAGTTTTTATTGAAACTATTTGGCTCTTGAGGGGAGGGGTGGGTGGTCAACTGCCCCATTCGACCCTCCGGTGCGCCACTGGTTCACTATCTTTGTTTTTTCACCTTGCCTACCATTTGATGACTGAAACTAACAGCAAATATATAGGCCTATAAAGTTATCAAAATATAACTATTAATGAGTATAATAAATAAACTAAGAATGTATTTTATTTCATTTTTGCTTTATGAAGTTGTAATATTTAATATTTCAACTTAGGAACATTTCAAAGAGTGTTAAATAATTTTTGTTTTAGTAGTTGAAACACACATCATGCTGGCCACCTATTCAAATGATGATCAAACATAGTTGTTTATTTTTATTTAAGTATTCTGAGACAGACATAGATTTATTTGGAAAAATGAGTTATGTGACTGATAAAAACATTTAATTCAAGTTTTATGTTAGATTTTCAATATTTATTCCTTATGGTCCAGCAACACATGTTGTGAGTATTGACATTATGAAGAGTCCAGTTTGGTTGAGAATAATAGCTCAATTTACTATAGTAAATGTCGGCAGGGCTGGAGATGTTTGAGTGAACCACAGCTTTAGCTTTTCTAAGAAAATCAATATAGACGGAACTCATTAAATGCATCAAATATGTTCTCAAGAATCGCTGAGTACACCGAATCTGCATAAAACATAATTCTTTTTACATGTAAAATTAGGGGTCATGTTTCAATTCATTCAGTAAGTTGTAGCTAACATTTAATATTATTACAATGTTTGATTTGTTAGATGGTATATTCAATATCCTTATGAAAGAAAGAAAGAAAGATTAGGAATTAAGTTATCTGAGAAAGAATAGGGGTACAGGGAGTACATGGGATTGTGGAAAAAGAGAGAGTACCAAAGAGAATGATGGAGATGAAATATGTAGTAAAAAGACTGCAAAGGGAGATCAAGAAAGATTTTGGAGGAGCAGATAACAGAAAGCGAGCAAGTGAGAAGAGAAGAATGGAAGCGATTAAAGGTACAAATAGTGTAAGGATATATGGAAGATAGAGGCATTTTACTAAATTGACCCGGCCACAGGCTGGAAACAGTCGATGATAATCACTTTGTATGATCATTAGAAGCATCTTACTACTCAATGTCAGTATAGGCAGTTTTCCCCATGAAGCCAAAACAGGACGGGAGTAAATCCCAGGTGTATAAGGTGTAGTCGTATTCAATTAATTGGCAGATGTGGGACAATCAGTTGAAATGCCACTGTGTTGTTTCTGGGACATTTTAACTGTGTCGAGGTGTCTATTAATTTTTTATTGTAAATATTATATTATCAACATTGAAGCAGTAAACTTCTTGACTACTTTAGACATGACATCCCAATTATTCATGGGTGACATTGATAAGCAACAAAATAAAATACAACTAAGTTCAAATTTGCACTTTTGACTAAATATATTGGGTCTAGGGGCAAATTACACAAAACAAGATATTAGTTGGAGAAGGGAGGAATAACTTTATTTTATAGATGAATTTAAAAAATATATATATATTTTTTATTTATTCAGTGTTTACAGGCCTGGTATCTTACAAACTTTAAATCCGGGCCATTTTTCCACATAATTTTGACTTTACTTTTACAATTTCAATATTAATTTCATTTTTAACATTACAACACAGATTTTGGCTCTTAACTTAAATGAAATTCAACTACTCCTAGCTCCATTTGGTCCAGCCCGGGTATATTACGCCCCCGGTACCCTCCCTCGCTGGGCCCTTCACAATGCCCAGGATTTCACTCCCGAGTCTGCCAAGCGCCCAGCAGAGGTGAGCATCCCCATATCCACCACCTGGGGAGGCGCCCTATTGGAGTTGGTGCCCCGCCTACTTTCTAGCCACCACACTTCCGTTTTCACCCTTCCTTCCACCCTTGGCAGTTGAATTTTCTAATCTTCCCCCTACCTAGTTCCCCGTCCCTAATTATATATTTTAACTACTAACTAAACTAAACTAAACTCACTCAACTATTCTATCCCCATTTCTGCCGGGGAACTCCATCACCCCAATGGTACCAGAGGGTTGCCGCCTTTCTCCATCTTGACTCTGAGGGCCCATCAACCACAATACACCTCTCTTGTTTCCAAGGTGGTGGGTCATACGGTGCAGGGAACCCCTCAGAGTTCATATTTACTCCACTAACTTTTGTATCATACGACTGGAAAACTATCTTTTGGATCACAAGGGCATCCCCTGTGTTCCTCCAGACACACAGTCATACTGGAATCCAGTTCCCAGGGCTCGTGCTTGCTCCTCCCGGCACCAATTTTTATTTTTCCCCGGCAAGGATTGTTACAGCTTATTCCCCTTTAACAATCCTTTTTTATCTACTCAGTCCCCGCTGAGACCGCACTAGTGTCCGTGTCAGTCTCGCTGTCATCTTCTTCGTCATTGTCATTGTCAACGTCCCGTCTTATTCGTCCCTGTGCCTCTTTAAGGCTATCTATGTAGGCAGTCTTTGCTCTATTTGACGCTTCCAGTGCAATCTGGTCTAAGAATTTCCAATAGATTGGGTCCCTCAGTACTTCGCCTACTAATCTTCCCTGGAATCTCTCTCTGGTAGTTCCTTCTTGCTTCTAGTGTAAGGACACACTCGAGCACCACATGTATAAAGAAAACGTTAGTAAAATGTACACCGTCTATTGTTCTCAGAAAACTATAAGTGTGCCTAAATGTTTACTATTCTGTTCTGCCATATTAAAAAAAAATAATCACAATTGACAGTTGATTTTTTATCAGAAAAACTGAATCACAGTATTAGTTATGTCATTTTCAAATCCTATTTTAAAAAAAAATACAAACATAGCAATCAAGACATTGTGAAATTTCTTTTTTTAAAAAGAGCTTCCCCTTTTAAATTGTTTCAAATCTTTTTTTCTTTTGACCAGCTCAAAATGTTTCAACGCTACAAAAAAAAAGTCATATAATCCTAAATGTACAATACAGCTTCATTGTTTCAGGGTTGTTGATTTTTGACCTGTTTTAATATTAAATTGTAAGGATAAAATAGGGTAAGGGTAAAAAAATAATCTCAGTTTAGTTCAGATTGATTATTCACATTTAATGCAAGATGTCATTGTAAACTAATTGTATCAAACATTTTGATACAGCATAAACAAATAACAGGTTTGAAATTGCTACAAATTATTTTATTGAAATATTTTCCCCAGTGTATGAGAAATTAAAAGGACAGTCAAATATATACAGTGGGAAAAATGCACAATATACCTTAATATTTTTACACAAAAACCCCAAAGCGTGAGCTAGCGATTGAGCTATATCGAATGAGAGCCGCCACTATTAGTGATGATAATGCTAGCATTTGTAGATAGAGGGTGTCATGTAGGCAGCGCAAAGAACCCTCCAACCAACTGTCTCGATTTCCTTGACCGAAGTTGCTACCTATTTATTCAAGTAGCTCCTCATTTGTCCTAACAAGACTGAGTTTGACCTAATTCCTGACCCATTGCTTCACAGAAAAATTCTGGAAGCACCGGGGATCGAATCTGAGAGCTTAACAGCGCCGGTTTCCTACCTGTTGAAAGGTACATAAACTAAAGTTCATCAGAAGTAGCTCCGACAGGTGATTGTAATGAAATGCTGAACTTGGTTCAAAAAAAAGAGAAGATAATTAAAGAGTTAAAACATGTGTTAAGATGCGTACTTAAAAAGTTAATCAACATTATCTTATGGTCTGTATGGGTTGTGTTCAGTGTAAAAAGGAATACATACTTGATTGAATTTGAAGATTATTTATATTCTTAGATATTGCTACACAAAAAGTGACAATTTTATAGTATAACTTTTCTCTGTTAGAAGAACCTCTATCGGCATTTATGATCGGCCAGACTTATCATGTTAAGTTTCAATAGTACGGTAAATAACTAAATTTGAAACAAAGTGTGCAATATGCGTGTCACACATATCTTCCTGCCCCCCCCCCCTAGCACCGCGTCTTACTACTTGTTTGGATTGTACACTACACATATCTTACCTCTTTAATTTTTCAATAATGAATCCAGCTTAAAAATGCCCAAGATTAGTGAATATGTTAAACATGAGCTGTAGCAAGACATTTCAAATACTTCCAACAGTTTGAAAATAAAATGGTAAAACTAACTCGATACCTCTGTGTGAAAGTGTTACATTCTAAAATCACATACTTTTCAATTTGTTAGTCAAATGGTTTGTAAAATGATGGAAGTATGTGCATTAACCCAATCGTTTAGATTTATTAGAATAAAATTTCCCACCAACATATATTTTAGCTGTAAGCCTTAAAAAAGGTATATTTAAATATTCTGGGTTTAATGATGGTAATAATTCAAAAAATAACATTTTAAAAGATGTAACACTATTACATTGAAGTATCGAGTTGTAGATGGAATCATTATAATGTTTACAACATTTACAACTAAAAAAAATTCTCATACATTTTGATATGTTATAGTATATTTCTCTATTTTGCTGTTGATGATGATGATGATGATTAGGGGTGTGCAAAGCTTCAAAACTTTGACTTGGCTTCAAAAAAAATATCAGCAACTTGGCTTTAAAAAAATTGGGAATCTCTGCCAATCATGATCAATTATTGCCATTCTGGGCTGTTACCTACAGTAAAAGACAATATTCATATGGACAAAATCTGAAGTAATTAAATTGTAAGTAAGTTGTCATAACTTGATTTATCAGAATTAAACAAAATATTAGGAACAATTCCGCAATAAAAATATTTTCCAAGTAATTTTTGTGCATTACATAAATAGCCAGAATATAATATTTTTTCAAGTATAAAACACCTAAAAAAAATATTTGAACTTCGATACAGCTTCAAAAATATTTAATATATTTGATAAGTTCGCTTCAAATTGGAAAAGAGGACTTATCATACCCCTGGTGATGATGATTATGATTACGGTGATAGTGATAGTGATGATGATGATGATGATGATGATAATGATTATTGGACTGTTCTAAAAATTAAAATTATTCATCAATCAAGAGAGACCAGGAAAGTGGAGGCCATGTGATTGAGTTTTTGAGGAGCATAAATTTGTTCGGGAAAGAGTGCGAGTACATATGGTCATGTAATGAGGATGGAAAATACCATAAGGGAGAACAAGGAAGAGATGGGAGGAGCAGATAGCAGAATGTGTGCGACTGAGAGGGAAGAATGGTGGATGGAAAGAGGAAGATGGAAGCATTTTACTAAACTGTATCCACAGGCTGTCAAATGTGGAGGCGATTAAAACATGCATTAAAGGAAAAAGTAATAAGGTTCTATTCCCCCCTTCTCCCCGCAAACAATTAAGAAGGGAATAATGCACTTTACTAAAAGAGGAAACCAATATAAAAAAAAGGGGGAAAGAGGTGGTAGTGTGAGAGAAGTGGGGTGAGAGGATTGATGGAGAGGTGGAATTTAGGGGAGAAGACATCGTTTAGAAACGACAGGACAATTTAATATAAATCAGACAGATAAAGATATAATCATAGCTTTTTATTGTAAGTTAAATGAGGTGTTTTTAAAAAGAGTATTTCTATAAAATGAAATTAGCTGTTTCTCAACAGTAAGATATATGTTTAACAAGTGCTCAATAACTTGTGAAATAAAAATGACTCTGAATAACATTTACATGATGGTAGCTGAACCAATTTCTCAGCTATATTAAGAGCACTTTTACTAGGGTTTACCTAAGATGCCATTTCACTAACTACATTAAAATTAGTTTTTATTATTTTACAGGTCCGTTTGCCTTGTTCAAATTGAATTTTACACTGACTTAAATAAAAGACGAATTCAATGTAAAATACATACATTCCTTTGGATTGTTTCACAATTTGCATTGACAAGTATTTATCATTACATTAAAATTAGTTTGGACCATATATTATAAATGAAATTATAATTTACCTTCAGATAGACACTTTCAAACTATTACTAATAAGTCTATTAAATGAGAGTAAAATAAAAATATACAAAAAAAAAAAAAATCACCCAAAAGTTATTCTTTAAAGAGATCAACTTACATATAAAATAATAAATAAAAAAGAAATAAATAAATAAAATAACTACCTACTCTAAACAAAAATAGGAATGGCATTACAAAAAAAAAAAAAAT
>CABFWB010000804.1:105314-116066 GCA_902151455.1 Timema bartmani
AAAAAAAAATCTACATCTACCCATTTGTTTAGTATCAAGACAGTAACATAGCTGTTACACAAGAGATCATATTTTCAAAGGAAAAAATATAAAAATCAAGAGTTTACAACTTATTTTCGTTACCTGTACCAGAATATCACACATAAAAAAACCCACCCAATATAAATTGGTTTTTTGATTAAATATAACAAACATTATGATAGCAATTTCAAACCTTCCCTTAATGACAGGATGGCACCACGGTAAGACATCTGCACAGCGTAACAAGTGAATTAATTAAGTACAGGACAACAAGCAGTGGAAACTAATATATGTATAAAGAAGCAATCAATTAAGCCCACTACATGTTATATCAGTCAATTAATAGATAAGAAAATTAATATATCTTCTATGGGGCCGTTCTTAAATTACTTAAGGCTTTTTTTTCATGATTTTTCACTCCCCCTCTCCCTACATAAGGGATTGTAAGATTTTCTGTCACCCCCCAGCCCACCCCTCTATCTTACGTAACTTTTTACAATTTGGTAGATTATATTATTATATCATTTAATTATTTTTAGTTATAAGGATTGGTGACAAAGAGAATGACATGAAACTTTAAAATACTTTAATTGCAGTAAGTAAATGAAAAATAAGTAAAGTTTTATAATTTATTGGCCTAATATATTTATTTTCTGACAAAAAAATGTTTTGTTAGATTTTGTCTCACCATAAACAATTGATAATTTTTTTTTGGGCAAGATGGATTCTAATTCCCCTCCCTGTTCGTTAGAAAACTTAAGAAAATACTGATAACTCTTCCCCCAAAACCCTTACGTGATTTAAGGATGGCCCCTATGCAACTAGCTTCCAGCATAGGGCTTTTCTAAACTTTCTGCTTTATTTTTACTACTCTGTACAACTTCTATACAAGAACAATCCAAGTTATAGTTCGAGTTTCATTCCAACCTTCCTTTACTAATTAGGTGGACGTTCATTAAGGCAGTAGGAAGTCTTAAGACACCTGAAGGTTGCCATAACTTAACCCTCACTCATAGGCACGTAATGAGGATCCCATTTCAGAGAACACTATGGTATGAAAAACATCTGGTAGTTCTCGAATGAACAAGTCCAAGCCATACGATTTTTAAATTCACTAACCCCATGAAAATAGCCAGCTGCAGCCAACACACACAGCTTTGGATCAATACAACAACTAATTAAGTTACTTGTGACATAGATTACAAGAATTGATAGGTAACATAAGACTTAATAACAGCATTATTTTTCATTTTTTCTCTTGAGAAAATGAATTTCAATTTGAGACAATATTAGTTAAATTTTCAGGGTTTGAAAAGAGACACCTTCCCCCTGCCATGCTGCATTTTGGCCCTTGCATGTCATCTATTTTAAGAACTTTGTTTGGTTTCATGTTCAATTTGTTTCCTTCAAAAGGTGGCAAGCTTATAGTGAACGGGTAGTAAGACACAGTGCAAAAAAGAAGCTTAACTTACTTTCTTTTTATTTAGCACCATGTCTAAATACCTGTTCGAGTTATACGCTCATGTACTAATAACACTAATGGTTTTAGGGATGAGGAAGGTTATATATTTATAGGAAGTGTACCTGCATTTGTGTGGAGGGATAGTGAAAAAATCCACCCTTACTACACCCAACCGAGATTCGAACCTCGATCTCCCCACCATCAGCAGTCTAGTCTACTGTGAGAATAACGCCTTAGACCATACAGCCACCGAAGTGGGTCTTACTCTACTTGTTTCCACTCTTTTGCACTTTATACTATGGGACCATATTGGACCCTACCAAGGTAAGACTTAAGCCTTCACCATAAACAAAGTGAACCTGAATGTTTGAGATATTTTTAATTGTTTTATACAACTTTTTGATGTGGAGAACTCTGACCTGCCTTTATAACAAAGTACACAAGCATTTCTGTATCTAAACACCACAATAACTAAGAACAGTCCATGGGAGTAACAGCAAATTTATTTCAGGGGGACACCAACATCGGATCAAACATCTCACTTTGAGCAATGGCTGAGGTTAACGTGGATGTGGGGTGAAGGAAGCAGGGTGGAGAGGGAGAGGCTGTTATGGTTTTCAATGGCAATCCACAAGTGTCTTATTTTTAAGTAAACAACCTGTGGGTTAATTTAATGAGATTCTTATTCATCCAGAGCTGGGAATTCACTCAGCCCTTCATCTGGTTAGTGCTAACTACACCACCTGGTATAAATCCCAAGTACTAGGGGAGTTTAGGAAGTGTGGCGGTTTCCCGTCGCCTTCCACAGTCAATTTTTATGCGTGAGCGCAAAAGGGCCTATTGATTTTGCCGGGAAAGGTATTTTCACAAACCTACCAGGGTTCTTTTACATGCCACGATCAACATGGGATCTACAGCTTTAAATCTCCTCCAAAGGAAGTTGTGATATGAATGTTTATCGCTCAAGGAAAATCTGTTGACCTCTGTTGAAAAATCAGCTTTAATATATTGCTATCGATGATCATATTATCAATGTTACTATATATTATTCGTCCTCGTGGAGGGCAGACCACATTGACTCAAGGGGTGAACATGTCCTTCTTATATCCCCTGATAGTTATACCCATGGAACAGTTGAAATAACATTGTGATGTGGCAAGCTAAGCAAAGCTAGACAAAAAAATTAAAGAAGTACAATTATTATTTTTTTTACATTCTTTGCATTACTGTGTTCTTATCACATCCTGGAAGACATTCAAAAACATTCACAAAACACCTGCACTGAAAATATTTAGTAAAATTTATATTAGGGGTGTGCGAAGCAAAGATTTTTCCCATTTGAAGTGAAGCCAAACCGAATATATGAAATATTCACAAAGTTGAATCTAAGTTTGAATATTAAAAGAAAAAATATCTTTTATGCGGGATAGAAAAATATATTGTGTAAATTTATAAAGTTTTGGACATGAATATCATTTAGAAAATGTTTTATTGATAAAGTGTTCAAAATATTTAGTGTTAGGCTAATAAATTACGTTATTACCACAACATTTAATTCAATTAATTCAGATTTTTTTTTCATATTAACCCTTTGAGTGCCAAGAGAAATGACCAAAAAATGTGCTAAAAGTGCCAAGCTATTTTCCTGAAAAATGCAGGAGTTTGTCTAAATTTTAATAACTCATTAGTCTATCAACTTATTGCACTCAAATTTTTACATAAACTAGCTAACATTCTTGCCAATGCGATGATATAATTATACATATACTTTTTTAATTTTTAAATATAGTAAAAAAATCACTAGCCAAGATATTAAAAAAATAATTTTTTATTGTTTTAATTAACATTAATTTTTAAGCATTGAAAATTTAAATAGCTTGAAATAGAATACATCACTGAAAAGAACATAAAAAACTGAGTAAATGACAAGATTTACAAAAAAAAACTAACTTTAGATTTTACACTAAAATTTAGTTATGCATAGAAGCTGTTTCAGTGAGGATCAACTTTAGCAGGGTTATAGTAAAATAGTCTAAAATAAATAATTGGGTTGGAATCAGAAGGGGACTGTGAGGGGACTTCAAACCTGGTACTTTTGCATAGATATGAAGAGGTTGGGGTGGATTATCCTGATCTTCAAGATTTATTTCATCCCTTTAGGAATAACTAGTATTCATACTCGTGTTATCAATGACAGCTCTCACTCCTACTTGTTCCGATTTTTCACTTTAACTATAATAAAATTCCTGTTCAGTTTCATTATTTACAAATTCAGAATCACTGCTTTCAGAATCACAAACAAATTGATCACTCTGGGTTGAGCTGTCAATAAATATTGCAAATATTTCTGTGTCTTGAATCACAGCTTTCCTCTTAGTAGCCATGTTTACAAACAAGGCCAACGATAAAACTCATAAAGTAAAAAGTTATAAAATAATTTTCAGGTTCGATATATCGCAAAGACAAATAAAAGTAGCTTGAACATATGAGAATGCAGTGGAAATAAAATCTACCCTATCTGTTGACTCAATACTGAACTAAGAGCTCGAAAACATGGGATCGCTGTGAGCGACGCTGGCAAGTTTAGCAGATATTTCGTGCATCGCTCTGAGCGACGTTGGCACTCAAAGGGTTAACATACTGACAAAAATATAAAAAGATAAAAATATGTATTTTATTTAGATTGCCGAAATTGGATTTATTTTTTTCTAAGAGAAGTTGAAGATCATACATTTTTTAAACAAAATAGAAGTTTTTGAAGCTTCGCAAACCCTTAATTTTCATTAATGAACTATTATGATAATATATACCAGAATGTTCATTGCCTAAAATGTAGAAAGTGCCGTAACCCTAACATAAAAGAGACATATCTCTGTATGGTACAGCCAAGCCCAGATATAATGAATACTTTTCAACAAATACAATTTATACCTTTTGTATAAAAATGAGGTGGCCCAATGGCTAAATAATTTTATAGTAAAGTAAATTGAACTATTTGTGTTAAAATGTGTGTGTGACTATTTCTACTATAGAAGACAGAAGAAAGGAAGAAGATGTCACCTTTGTGCATTGGATTCTTCCCACATTTTTCCTCTTTCCCTAGGTGGGCTTTCTTCATCAAATTTACTCTTAGTAGTTTATTTTTCCTTTTTCTTTAGTTTTATCAATTTACTTTACTATAAATTTATTCCTTTTGAAATCTTAACATTGCTCCAAATTAACATTTTGTTCCCATGGTTTAGTTAGTCTTTAACAGGGTCTAACTTTATATACATATCAGTAAGCATATATTATTTTAATTGCACTTCAAACAAAATTAACCCTTTTAGTGCCACCAGCCGATCTGATCCGCTCCGCCTACTATCGCTAAATGTGCAACGATCCGATCTAATCGGCTCTGCCTACTTCCGTTAAAAGTGCCAGAGCCGATAAGGTCGGCTCTCTAGATTTGCGCTATTTCTTGCTTTAAATGATAAATAGTGTAGTAGTGTCATATCACTGGAAAGAGAACATTTCCCTCTATTATTTTATATAAGGTTGGCAACAAAAATCAACCCTAAATAGTTGTTATTGGAACTGGGAATTTAGTACATTTACAATGGCGGACAGTCACATACTCAAGGTGCTAAGTGCAATGCCGGTTTACATAAGCGCTGCATGGAAAAACATAAGTGTGACTAATATTCATACTGATGTAAATAGTTTTCAAATGTATGGGTTATATTGTTCTGAGTGTAGAAAAATATACTACTTAGATTTTCATGTTATGTCATGTGAATGAAAAGATTTCTTTACCAATGTAAGTAAATAGGCGTAATAACTTTATAAATTTATATAATAAGTAAACAAACTAGACGAAATTATTCATTATAAAAGGTTTTTTGAAAAACGCATTCATTATGTGTAAGTCTAAATATTTATTCATGATGTAAGCAAAATAATAAATCTTGCTGTAAGGTAAGCAATTATGGCTCAAAAATATCTAATGTTGGATATAAAATACAAATTCCTGTAATTCCTATTTATAATCATATATTCCAAAACTTTAAATTCTTGTATAAAACTAAATGCACTACAACAAAATAATAGTGAAATGTGTATATAATATTTTTTTAACTATGTTAATTAGCCTTAGTTTTGAAAAAAAATTTTTTTTATAAAGATTAAATTTAGGAATCAAATAATTTTAATTAAATTGTATTAATTTATTGTTATTAAGGAACAGTACAGGCGTATTAAAATGATAGAAAAATCAAAATAATTGCTTCATAAATAAAGGTTTGGTGAATTTTCTTGCAAACCCTTACAAAAATGAGGAAAGAGCTGTGGCATTCTTCGCAGACAAAACCTAACAGGCCTCTGGCACTTTTTGTGTGCAAAGCTTGGAATTGGCGTGGCTCTAAAATGGTTAATAAAGATATTAGTTTTTTACAAGCCAATAAATATTATATTGTTAAAGAACAAATCTAATAAAAATAATGTGAAGAAAATTGAAAAACAATATTTCAAGTTTCTTTAACAATATTTATCAATATATATGTATGAAATATGTTAAAACTTTCCTACTAATTTAAGACAAAAACTGTCTTTAAAAAATGTGAGAAAATATGAGAGATCAAAATACACCTTATTTGTGGTTTCATTAATGGTTCTATGGCATGATTTACGCATATGAGTTGATATAAAACCTCAGTTTTTTACCTAAGCTTGTCACATCCTTAAACTAATTAAGTATAGCCTTGCATATGTAAAGGACAAGAAAATATTGGCTGCCTGGATTTTGTTTGGTAAATAGCAGAATATTTTAGTACCCATTATCTATACTTCCAGTTCGCAAGCTTGTACATCTCTAGACGTTTTACTTGAATGGATTGAGGCATAAAAAGATGGAAATGACAAGCTTTAAGTCTAAACATAAACTACTGGATTTTGCTTATAAAGTCAACCAAACAATTTGAACTAAGGAAGGAATGTAGGGTACACGAGTTAAGGGCAGTGTTTTTTTTAAAAAGTTTTTAAAGAAAAAAATTTTTTTTGGCCAAATTAAATAAAATATTTCTCCAGTATAAATAAAGAGTTAAATTTTCTTTACATGGTGATATCAACAGTTCTTGAATATCTGTCATGAACATAGTGGCTTTAGATGACACAAACTTTTTAAATTAAGAGAAAAAGTAGTCATTTAATTCAGGGACAACACTCTTGACAGATATTAAACAACTGTTGCCTTATGAAGCAAATTAAACTTTATTTTTGTACTGGAGAAATATTTGATTTATTTTGACAAAAAAAAAGTTTTGTTAAGAAAACCTCAAAAAATTAAGTTAAGTTCAGAACATTTTTTACTGTGTATATATGTTATTAGTAAAGGAAAATGTTAACATGAAAAAGGTTTCATATTAATATGTATATATATCAATTGTTTTTAAATAATACAAACTTGTATACTAATAAGTTAGAATGGTCAAATTATCAGTGGTTTCTCTACCCTTTTCAGCCGATGCCTCCCATTTGGTAGATAATCACCCTCACCCCTCTAGTTTTTGGGATGGTTATAAAAATAATTGTAAAAAAAAAAGTTTGTTTTATAATTACTGCTTTATTTTATATGAAAATCAATGTAGTATTGGCAGCATAATGGTTTAAATAGTGTGATGGTTGTCACCATTTTGTTTTCATTGGTTCTTGAATATCGAGTTTGATATGTGACAGAGCACACCGCAAATAGCTTTCCCCTTCAAGTCAACAATGCTGTTTAGTTTTTTTTACGAGAGTCAAGAGTTGAAAATTTGGTTAGGTTGTGTTTCACTTAGCCGCAATGGTGACTAAGGAGGAGGGTAGATAGGATTAATGAGGGGGCGAATCAAAGGCGTGCGGGCTTGAAAATAAACAAGTGCTTGTGTGCGAGTGTCTTATTTTTAACTGGTCACTTAATAGATGAATTACAACTGGTGGAAGTGTTACCAATACAAAAAAGATAAGACTAATGCACCTAATTTGTAAAAGGGATTTAAATAAAAAATGTTTTCAATTATTAGCTGATTTTTAACATTATTATCCTAATTGTTTCACCAGGAAGATCATCACACCCGCCAGGTTGGGAACCATTGATCTAAATGTTCCTCCAAAGTAATCTGTTAATTTGTGAAATATGGAAGAGTAATACAAACTAAATCCATCTAAAACTCAAACATATGCAAGGCCCTGTAGTGATAACAAGCGCTATGATACTTGCCTACCACAAAAATTGTCTTTATATGTCTCGTCTTCAAATAAAAATTAGGGACTTCAAGAGGATTTAAGTGGTTTGGAGTCCACTAAAATCATAAGATTTCATGCATCAGTAGCCTAAGGCTGTCATCTACTTAAAAAAAACTGTTAAATAGCATCTACCTCTAAGAAAACCTCCACAGCGTCAGGCCTCAATTGAGCCATACTGACTGAGTGGCCGCAGACTGTTGGCGAAGATAGTGCCAACTTTTGTGAATAAAGGGTGTCATGTGGTTAGCATAACAAACCTTCCAGCCATTAATCTCAGTTTTCTAGACCTGAGCAGCTACTTTTTCATTCAAGTAGCTCCTTGTTTGTCAGCATGAGGCTGAGTTGACCTCATTCCAGACCCACTAATTTATAGAAAATCTGGAAGAGCAAACCCCGGACTTATGTATTTGTAGCCAGGCACTCTGACCAGTAGACGCTTGTATGTATTTTTAAATGCATGGTTAAAACTATACAATATTTGTGATTCGCAAAATTGTAAAAAGAGTTGAGAATTAAACTTCTAACGAACAATCTAAACATGATTCCATAAACTAGAAATAATCAATTTTGTGGCTCCAAAATATTCCCAAAAGTTTTTTTTTTTGTAAAAATCCGAAAAACTATTATTTTGTATTTATTTTACTTTAATACAAGGCTAAATGATTGCCAAAACCACCAATTTATAAAATATTTTACTATTTTTGAATAGGGTTTTATTAACATTTCACTTTTAAATATAGAGAAAGTATGTTTTTTAGCATTGACTCATACTACCTGTTCAGGTTATACGCATCGACGGATTTTATTCAAACTTGGTATCAATATCTTATATGGTCATACCTGCAAGCCAAATAATTATTCTAGACCGAAGTTTACTGTCGACTGATTTATGAAAATATGAAATTTTTTGGAAATGGCTTTAATGATTTTGTTCAAAATATACATCTATGGATTGATTTACAGGATCAATTACATTCCTTATTTGTTTTTCAGAGAAAAAAATTGATTCAAAGCTAGTTTACCAATTTATTTAAAAATTTGAATTTGTGTGATTATATATTTTTTTCGCAAAGAAACATAAACAGTAAAATATATATGTTTGTACTTATTTATGATTTATGCATGGATCTATTGCATAAATTCAACTTAAAATATTTCAGGAACAAATATTACTCTATACTACTCGAACTGTAAAAAAAAAATCTGTTTTCATTCAAACACGACTTATCTTTTGCACAGCCCTAATTTTGTTTACATTGAACATGTGACACTATTACGTGTGTGAACAACTTGAGATGAATCCTCATATCACACACAATATAAGACAAAATTGAATATCTAAATATCAAGCTAAATCCTGATTGGCCACCAACTAAATGTAAGGAAGCATTTACGATCCACTAAAGGTTCACGAAAAAGTCAAGATATAAAACAAATTTAATAGGAAAATCATTTAAAAATATGAGAATACAGCTACAATATTATTTAGCAATTAAGCTTTATCCCTGCTAGAAACGTAAATAAATTATGCTAACCATAGTTACACACTTTTTTTAAAAAACATACAATAAACATCAATACCTTAACAAACATTCTTCCAATCTTTTCAACTACAATAGTGATTTTAGAGAAAGGTCACTTTACAAAAATATACCATTACAGACCCAATAAAACAACTTTACACCAGGGCTGGGGAGTCATGAGTCTGAAGCAATTTCGAGTGAAGTTGGAATCGGTAAAAATGTACAGACTTTGACTCCAGCTTCAAAATAAAAACTTATAATATTTTAACAATATATGGCAGCTATATAATTTTGATTTTATACTATATTTATTTCAATATGCTGTAATTTGGATTGTAGGGATGTGTGAAGTTCACTTTTTCAATTCGAAGCAAGGTCAATAATAAGAAATATTTCCAAAGCCAAATTGAAGTTTGAATATTAAAAAAAATATTTTTTAAATATCTGATAAAAATATTATACTTTGCATAACTATGTAAAATAATTTACAAAGTGCTCTATTTCAAAGATAATATATTTTATTTTAAAATTATAGAATAAGCTACTATAAAAAAAATGTAATTTAATTATTTTAGATTTTTTTTATGTGAACACTAATTTGTTGTGGAAATTACAGCAGATTTTTTTTTTTGGCGAAGCTTAGTAATTGTTGAATCTGGAATTTCACTTTTGAATCGGAGTCGAAGCGAAAGAATATACCAAGGCAAGTCTAGGTTTTCGAAGCTTCGCACACCCTTACAGGATTGAGAAATGTATTCAAATATACCTTCAAAATGTCAAAGTAGTTTCCCAAGAGGTCATTTCTTTTCTAGGATTTTACTGCAGTAAAATTGTTACTATGAATTAATATACTTTAGCCATTTATGAAGGAATCAAAGTCGAAATGTATAAAAACAGAGGAGTCTGAGTCAAAGACTTGACATAGTGACTCCGAAGCTCTGTTTTACATGGACAACTTTTATCTATACATTTTAAAGGAAAGTATTTTATGTGAAAAGGTGAATATTTGTAGAGAGCCAAAAACCATCTAGTTTTTAGATTAACTTAAGGTGGTGTAGTTTTGTAGATAAGACATTTCTTATACATCCTATTTACGAATTTTTGGCACTCTCACTGGTTTACTAGGATCAAATTGTTTCGATTAAAGCTATATACAACAGTGTTTTACAGATGTAGTGTCGACCTAGTCATTATACCATAATAGCGTTCTGCTCTTAAATCAACCAATCAATAAATATACACACACACACTTTTTAACAAGTATAGTACATGATTTGTGCTTAAAAAATTAGCTCACAAACCAAGAAATATGAATTTTCCCAATATATGCAAAGCTATAAATGAAAAATCTCATTATTTTCACTGTTATCTATTAAATTCTTACCCGCCTCGGTGGCATAGTTGGCTAACGCGCCAGTTGTGTTGAGCTAGACCACTGAGGACGGGGAGATCGAGGTTGGAATCTCGGTCGGGTGAACTGGGGGG
>CABFWB010000804.1:116115-132861 GCA_902151455.1 Timema bartmani
CCTAAATGGTTTTCCACTCTCCTTCCCTGCAAATGCGGGTTCACTTCCTCTAAATTCAACCTTCCCAATTCCTAATCCATTAGTGTAATTAGTACTTAAGCGTATAACCCGAACAGGTAGTAAGACGCGGTGCTAAATAAATAATTTATTAAATTCTTAACACAAGATTTTTTCCTCAACGCTTCTTAGAACTCATTTGGATCTATACATCATTATAATCTTCGTACATACTTCATCTCCATCACTCTCTTCGGTAATGTTTTCTTTTATATCCTCATTACATCTCAGTCTTGCTTTCTCTACTATCTCATGTACTACCTGTATCCCAAATATTTACCGGGCTTAATGCCTTATCCTGTTTCTTCTTGTGACAGATAACATGCTCTCATAAACTTAATTCCCATGGCCTCCATGTTCTTTGTCTCTCTTACATTCAATGTCCATGTTTTTTCTGCAAATATGACTACACATGGTTACAAAGTATGCCTGTACAGCACTTTTCTCCAAAGCAGGTCTCTTACACACCTATATAACAACTCCTCCTATAGCCCTATTCTTATTAGATTCTTTCTACTCACACCCTTCGCTTCAATCATGCTTCAAAGATATTCTACATTCTGTACTTTTCTAAGCTCTACTCCAAGTGTATTATGAGCATTTGAACTTGGGGCATGTGATACTTTAAAAACTTTGACTTCACTTTAAATATTTGTTAGATTCGACTTTTGATTCAAAAGTAAAATCTCGAATTCGACAATTACAAATCTTCATCAATAAAAATATATGAAGTTAAAATATACACTTATGTAAATGTATGTTTTATCCATACCAAAAATTAATGATTACTTGAAAAAAAAATCTAAAATACTAATTGATAATCAGTTTGACTAGAGTGAAATCTAGTTTGGCAGATTGGCCAGTAATGACCAATTATTTTCAAGAATCATACCTTACCTCTTAGCCCAATGCAATATAAGTGGCAGCCATGAAAGTATGACCTGTGTGTATTTTGTTGTTTTTTAACTCATATTGTGTTTATGCCCTTTTATTTGTTTTTATCCACATTTAGTGAACCTTCTTCCAAATATAATAAAATACATGTTGTCAAAATAACTTAATTTATCAGCTTAAAATGAAATATGTTAATCATGTTTGATATATAACATTTTGTCAAAAAATATTTAATACCTAAAGTTATATTGCTATGCAAGAAAAAGTATATTTTTCCAACTAAAAAAATTTTTGTTTTAATATTCCATCTTCGATTTGACTTCAGGAATATTTCAAATTATTCAATCTGACTTTGCTTCAAATTGAAAAAGTTGTCCTGACACACCCTTAATTCGAGCTATCCTCTACAATAAAACTAATTTAAAACACATTATGAGAAAAGTGAGTTTTATGGAAATGTACTAGATAGGGCAGGGGTGTACAAACTTTTTGTACATTTTACTAAATGGTTCCGGTCAACTAGAAAGAAATAACAATAAAATCATTATGCAAAAAGAACCCTCTGAGACGCCTAATCAATGTTGCCAACTGTACGATCTGGATACTACTTTTGATATAATTTCAACACGTGTACAATTCAATTTTAGGATATTTTCTAAAAGTAATATCCTGTGGCCCTGCCATCTAGTAACAAATTTCACATTAATTATTTTTTTATGAAAATCGTAGTGTTTATCAATATAATGCCAGAAAGTAATATCCTACTGGTCAAAATACAATCCATTTTAGGTCCATGTACTATCGCTAGAGACTATAGACTTGGCAACACTGCGCCGAATAAGAGATCAGTATGAGAGTCAAACATACCACTAGAGAGTTAATTTTGTCTGCTTCGTCATTAAAATTTACCTTTATTCCAGCCATTATGCTTCTTCATTTATTTTATATTATCTATAAATAGTTAAATTTCTAGTAGTTCAACTCTTGCCATTTTAAATAGAAAAATACAACAAAAACAAACACAATATTCCTGTTCAAACCATTTCAAAACAGAAGACCTTAATAAAAAATACAATTGAAAATAACAAAGTGTGATTTGATTAAACTTGAATAAAATGTCCTTGTTTATTTTAATAAATATTCATGAAGTGCACTGCAGAAATCTTATCAAACTTAAGGTAGTCCGACTTAATGTGTCGACGCCTACCAATTGAGCTAGCCAAGCTCTATTTATTATCGGTGAGCTAAAAACTATATAAAACTTACATTTCACTCTGATCCAATTAAAATTGTGTGAAAGTAGCTTATTAAATCCAACCAAGTGAATCCATACAACTATTTGGTTAGTAAGATTCAAAACAAAATTTCTGAATATTCAGCTAGTAAATTAATTACAAGAATCATGAAGTTTACTAGGGAAGAAGCACCTCTTTGTAAAACAGATGACTAGGTTAACATGCTTAAAGTTACTAAACAACAAACTACGTGTGCGAAAAAAAGTGCCTGAGTGCCTTAAGCATGTTAAATTATGTCCTTTAAATAAACATAACTATATAAAATGAAGCACAAATAAAATTAAGAACACTAACACACATTTACAAACACATCAAGCTTTTGATGCCAACACTAACATACATTTACAAAACAATTCAATTTTTTGATACTTCAAAGCAATGAAATAGTATTTGTAATATGTATTAGTTATTTTTCACGGTTATTTGAGCTTTATTTTCTACATTTTTCTCATGTTTATTTAAGAACAATAAAACTACAAACTCACATCCCTCACTCCCTTAAAGGATGTTAAAAGTTCAACAGTGAGACCCCACTTGAACAAATTGTTTGAGCGCTGATTTGAATATAGCAATAACTCGACTTTCGCCACATTGAGTTTTGTCATCGAGTTTCAATCATAGCATTTCCAAATTTAATTGTTTACTTTTCTCTCTCATTGCATTTCATTACCACTGCACGCCACATTGTTTCTTTAATCCTTCAGTATTTGAATAGATTTCATTTGGTGTGCATTGTAATTATATTTATTCTTAAGTTTATTTCTGTTTATCTATTCATTGCATGCTTTCTCAAGTGTTTTACGGTTAATTATATATGATTTGGGGGGGCTCTAATGCATTTGCAAGACAAATAAATACTATGTTTCAACTTTTGTCGATTTTTGTCAATGCACTGGTTCATAGCCCGTCGAAAGAGCGAGGTATTGCGCTATCCTCTATAAAGTAGAATCCTAATAATCATAATAGTAAGCACTATATTTTGACAAGTGAAACTATATTCAAATCTTTGAAGTGCAACAAATGTTTTATATTATGTATATCTGTGTCAAATTATGACATTAGAATATTCAGGGACCATACAAATAGGGTAGCCTGCATCACCATTCTCTCTATTTTAATAGGGATTCACTGTGCTAAGTATTCACCATCTGACCAATTGGAAAACACAATGTTTTGAAATATCCTGTGGAACAGATTTTAGGCTACTTAGTTTTCAATTTTCTCTTACAATTCATATAACTAAGGGGTGTGCAAAGCTCCGAAAAGTTTTGACGACTTCGATTCAAAAGTAAAATACAAAACGATGTTCAATTTTTGTCATCAAGTGCTTTTGTGTGCATCACAAATTAATGTTCACATGACAGGAAAATTAAAATAATCAAATTACATATTGTGATAACTTCATTTATCAGTTTAGGACAAAACATGTTAATCGTTATTGTAATATAACATTTTGTAAATGATATTAATATCTAAAGTTATAGAGTTATGCAAAATATGTTGGTTTCTTACCCGCCATTAAGATATTTTTTAAATATTCGGACTTCGAATAGATTTCGGGACTTATTTCATTTTATTAAATTTGAATCCGCTTCAAATTGAAAAAGTGGACTTCACACACCCCTACATATCATAGAAGGGAATTTAAAAAAAATGCAGCAATCACCCTTCAGCCTGAGGCTGCGAATGACTGTTTACCAGTACCTGTACTTCTTAATGCAGTTGTTACCGAGGTCAACAACAATTACATGGCGGTCACTGGTTACGGCCATACCGCTGGGTCTCTTCAGCTTGGATTCGTGCGAATCGATAGTGGAGACCAGTGAACCATCATCTAACCCAAGCACTTGGACATAATTTCTGTTCTTCTCAGAGCGAGTCGCAATTATACGATTGTTTCCATCCACAACGACACCTCCGTACCTTCCCTTACCTGGACAAATGATTTTTTTAAATATCAACATAAATTTTGTTCACGAAAGGAAAAAATCAAAGTCTAAGTACATGACACTATATTTTTAATCAATTTATTTCAATATGTATGAAATAAAGTAAATTTAGAAAAATATAATATTTAATATGTTGGAATTGTAGAAAAATAAACATAAGTAAAAACTAAGACAAACACATATTTACAAACTCTTACTTTGATGCTCTTATTGCATCTACCTCAGTACGTAGTAAGACTAAGAGATGCAATAAGAGCATCGAAATATTAAAGTGTGTGTAGATGTGTGTTAGTGATTTTACTTTTATTTGTGTTTTATTTTTATATAATTCTATAATTATGTTTACTATGTATATTATAATCAGTTATTTGAAAATAAATGTGTGGAAAAGAAAAACATCAAGAGTTTTAACAATAAAAGTGAGTGTATGACTAGGTGTATGGATGTTGTTGAAGCGAAGGGAGTATGCAAGGAGAGAGAAGCGTGGAGAGATAGTGAGGATGGATTAAGTACAGAATTGTTTATTGAGTTACATGATTAGGTATGTATATGTAAGTATGTATGTAAAAATATCAAGTCATTATTTATCTCACCATTCTTCCCTGATTAAGTGATTTGTGACAAAGTTTGAGGAATAATATGTTTTTATGTCAATATAAAGTGTTTTAGTAAATTTCCAAGACAAATCAACTCCCAATAAAATAATCTAGAATCCTATGAATAAGAAGGAATGTGCGAAGCTTTGAAATGTCAAATCCAAAGTCAAAGATGTTCTCGCCTACACTTCAACAATTCTCATAATAGCCTTCACACCTTTAGAACATTTCGAAAGAAGAAAAAAGACTTTAATATATAATGGTCAGATTTTAAAGACCTTATTAAATGTGATATATTTCAACACATAATATTTACATAACTTCCAAAGAGTATTTTAACAATGACTAGTAATTAAATCTTTAACATAAGGATGTGCGATCTCTAAAATATCCTGATTGAGATGAGAAAAAAATACCTCCATTTTATCTCGAACATTTTAAAATAAATCCTGAAAATTCGAACAATTTGAAAAAAAATATGAAAAAGTGAGTTTCTTAACTTTGGCTTTGCTTTGCATGTTTCATTCAAGCTTTGATTCATATTCAAGAAAAGTGACCCCCCGTACCATAAATTTTTTTTATCGTATCTTAGTAACTGTTTGGGTTGTACCAGATACATTTATTATGCTGATGGCTAATGGATTAGAGATAAGGTAGAATTTATTAAGATGTACCCAGATGTGCATGAGGAAGAGTAAGAAATCACTTAGAAAACCACCCTTGTACTGCGATTCGAATCCGCGATTTTCCTGTCACCCGAAATCCAGTCCAACAAGACAGTGACACACCAGAGCAGAGCACACGACCACCGATGTGTGGTCATATGTACTCAATCCCCAAGAGTTTCCAAAGTTAATTAAAACTAACCTTTACCCTCACCAAACAGTTGTTGTATGAAATCACCCTTTGCTGAAAAAACTTGGATTCGAGAATCCGCCACAACAATTTCTCCACCAGGTCCAACGGTGACGGAAGAGATCAGGTTGAAGCAACCTCTGTGACTACCCCTTCTGCCAACCTTAAAACACAAAATAGCTCCAATATTATCAATGAAGTTCAAAGCAAATATATGTAGTAGATTTGAAGTTAAAAAAAGTTTCTTAATTTGATTAAGAAATATATAATTACTTCGAGGAGTGTTTTGTTACTAAATATATATTTAAGAATATTTGATTCCATTATTAAGAAGGGTACCCAACCTCAAACAAGGCAGTAAGAAAAACCTCTTTTCACTCTTTGAGATACATTTTATTATACTCGTATATGCAAGAATGTCCAGGACATGTGGATAAAAACCAATAATAGGGTTCAAATACAATATGGCTTTTACAATGTAAAGAAGAACACAATTCACTCTTTACATTGCTGCCAACGGACAAAGCGGTAAATTTTGCCTCGTGAAGAAAATGTATTGTTACCGCCCAATACCTCAACCTAAGTTTCATTCTATAGGAACTCCTAAGGAGGGAATGTGAAACACATAAAGCATCTTCCTAAATGAGGAAAACCAAATTTAGAAGAAAGTAAAAATAAATTTGTAAGGAATGATAGGACACATAGAGAGGAACATGTAAAAGGTAATTAGCAGCAATGTAAAAGATGAACTGTGTGGTTCTTTTTATTGTTTTTTTTTTTTGCACCGCGTCTTACTACCCATTTGGGTTATACGCACTTACGTTAATGTGTAATGGTAGGGTGATTGTGAGATGAAATGGAGGACCTACAGTTTAACGTTGAATACCGAGCCACGGCGGGGGCCTGGCATCCCTCACATTAACAAGTGGTGGTTAATACACGTCTTGTCAGAGGTGAAGGAAGGGTTTAGTAATAAGATTAGCGTAAGTGCGTACAACCCTAATGAGTAGTAAGACGCGATGATAATAATAATATATTAATCTTTCCTGTACCTTCTTCTATTTATAACTAGTTTAGATTAAAATCTCACCTGAAATAGAATTTTACCGGCAGCATCAAAAACAAATACACAGCTCAAGCCATTATCAGCCACCAAGATATGCCCGTAACTTTTATCCACAGCCACGTCGATAGGTTCCTGGAAAGCATTGTGCGAGAACTGTGAAATCGTCTCTCCTTCGTGCGACAGCTCTGTGATAGTTTTTGTCCTCCAATTCACCACGACGAGTCCGTTACTGGAGACCGCGATTCCAGTGCAACTTCTCCCCGCTAAACCCTCGTTCTCAATGTGCTTGACAAACTGCAAATCAGAGGTCAGCTCTTTGATCCTGGAGTTCCCCGTGTCCACCACATACACCGTACCTTCCTCATCGTCGATTGCTATCGCCACAGGCTGCAAGAACTCGTCCTTACCGGAGCCCCTGCATCCATACACTGCAACAGGGTTGTTGTGTTCTGTCACATCAAAGAACAGGGGGCAATCTTTGATGGGCCTTTCTAAAACTGACACTTTCATAACATATTTCCCCGGTGACGTAGGTCGGAACGTAATGTTGTATGTCCCATCATCGCAATCTTCGATGTTTGTGCTTAGAGCTTGTGACTGAGAACTCGTCCCTAACATGGGTATGACCTCCACAGAGACAGGATCGCCACCGGTCGTCCGAAGATCCCCGTGGTAGTCCACCGTGTGCAGCACAGCCGTTGTCTCTAGCTGCGCCACTGCCGAGTCCAAGAGGGTGGCTGTGCAGAGACTAGGGAAGGTGGTGCTGGTACGAACACGGCCAAGGCGGGACAGAGACGCCTCCAGCTCGGACTGGCTCTCGTTATGAGTGAAGTCACAGGTTAGGAAGGCGTTCTCGCGGGGCTCGCCAAGTGTACTCGCAGCGTCCAGTTTCTCTCCGAGGCAAGCGATCCTCTGTGTGATATTGCGGACCTCTACCTGGTATTGCAGTCCCTCGCACTCTCTCTCCACCTGGGACAGTTTAATATTGATCCATCCAAACAACTATCAAAATTGTATTTTATTTAACTCTACATGGATATTCATAGCCACTGGTAACAAATTGGTTTGGTTTAACTAGGGATTGGATCTTCGAATCCCTAAAATCCTTAGGGATACTCTAGATTCAAGGATTCGAGATCTGAGAAAACTTTTTTTCTTTAAATTTTTAATTGGAATTTGTTTTTGAGCGCTAATATTGCTTAATGGTAGTTTAGCTCAAACATAATTATAGGAAGAATTTAACAACCAGACCCCAGAACATTTATTTAACACTTAATCATATGTATGAGTGTTGTAATGATTGCATTTTAGCAAAAAAGTTAACATTTAGTTACTATTACTATTTTATATTTCTCTTTCCTCTTATGTCCATATTTTTTTACAAGATTTACTACACTCTTGCAACAGAATGGATTGGCAGTGACAAGATCAAAGTTCATATCCCTGTCGAAAGGGATTAATTTCTGAATATTTCCCACTCCACCTCCGTGCAATATACAGGTACATTTCTTCTACATTCTGCCTTTCTCACTCCTAGACTATTAGTATAATTATGTGGATAGCCTAAACAGATAAAAATCAAAGGGAAATAAATCGCCATTTAGATATTATTTATTATTATTATTATTATTATTATAATTATAATTATTAACTTACGCTAATGTGTAATGGTAGGGTGATTGTGAGATGAAATGGAGTACCTACAGTTTAATGTGGAATCCGAACCACGGTAGAGGCCTGGCATTCCACACATTCACAAGTTGTGATTAATACACGTCATCAGATAAATCTGTGCCGGGACCGAGGATTGAACCCCGGACCCCCAGCACTGAAGTCTGACACCTTACCCCTAGACCACCCTATATTGCAGTATTTAAAGTGTACTTTCTGAACTGATCAATTATATCAGCCCACGACAATTTCTATGAGCGAGAGCAAAAGGGCCTACCAATTTTGCCGGGAAAAGTATTTTTACATACCTTCTAGGGTTCTTTTACATGCCACAACCGTCATGGGACTGATGGCTTTACTTCCCCAGCAAAGGATGTTGTGCTAGGGAGTTTTAACACTCAAGAAAAATCCGTTGACCCTGACTTGGTTTGAACATATGAATATCAGGTCCTGAGACGAGCACTTTAACCCAAGACCATCAAGGTCAATGTCATTGCAGTACTTTGTTAAAAAGTGCACCCTTATTCTGTGCAAAGGTATTAAAAACTTAGGAACTTCCGATAGAGAAGAGGTTGAGGTCAACCTTGTGTGCTTTGAGAATCTTAATTAACCACACCTTTATCTTTTCCCCTTCTATGAGTGTTAGCTGCTCCTCCAACACCTTCCTCTTCTCGTCCCTCGCTTGACCGACAGCAGACACCATCTCCTGGCGACGCCTCTCTACTGAAGCAGACACCTCTTGGAACGTCCTGTTCACCTGGTCCAGGCAGTGCTCAGTCGCAAGGTCCAGCCGCCGCAGCTCTTGACTCACTGTGTCTTGAGCCTGAGACAGCTGATGCCAAATACACTCTGTCACACGAAAATATCAACCAGAGCCAGAACAAAATATGTACATTCATCCCTGTTTAGAGCTATTTTCATTTCATCATCATTATCATCATCATTTGACATTTCCGCCTTTGCGGGTCACCTGGCACATAATTGATACCTATTTTGCTTACTAGGAAAGCAAAAATTTAAATCAAATAAATTAAAATTTTATCTCAAAAAAATTGACATAATTTGAAGAAACATTAACCTTATTAGCATTTTAGAACCTCTCCAATGTTCTCATTTAAATTTATGAACCGATTCTGTAAATGTTTATAGTTAAATAAATTTTTAAAATAAGGTAATTTTTATTAAAATGAAGTGCCTGATATAAAGGACTATTTTGATAGAATAAATTAAGTAAAGTTAATTGACCTTTATTATATTTAATAGAATTAAACTATTTCATAAAATATCAAAAATTCTGGTGCGTCGTACACTAAAATATAGGAAAATAAGCTAAATTTAAGCTAATAGGTTCATACCCCATAATAGAATTAAATACTATTCTTTTTTTCTAATGCAAATAAACCCTATGAAAATTATCTTTTTAATCACCCTTGTGGATGTGATGCTGGAGGAGAATATAGTGGATAAAGTGGACATTTTAAGACGAGTCAATGAAAAATTAATACTACAAGTCATTTTTTTATAGAGGTCAAATGGATGGGTCACATTATAAAAAGAAAAGTATTGAGTGATGTCATAGAAGGCAAAGTGAAAATGATAAAGGGACCATAAAGACCACAAATGCAGCTGATGGATGACCTCAAACAAGGAAAGATGAGGTTTCAGGTTTTAAAAAAGGACACTGTTTTTAGGACATGGTGGAGGACTCAAATCTAGACAAGAAAACAGGACCAGTCAAAATATAGCACACGTTTTATATATAAATAGTGTTTAAACTCTTTATTGTTATCTAAGTAGTGTATGTGTGTATGAACATACAAGAGAACAAATGTACTTTATGTGCTTGTTGCCCCAAACAACAAAGCTGATAGTCCTTGGCATCTTCTATACTATTTGAGTATATAATATTTTATTTACTGATTTGCGGTATTTAACATGCACTTTTTGAACTGACTGATTATATCAGCACACGAGAATTTCTATGAGCGAGAGAGAAAAGGGTCTACCAATTTTGCTGGGAAAGATATTTTCACATACCTGCCCGAGTTCTTTTACATGCCACAATTTACATGGAACCGACGACTTTACCTCCCCTCCAAAGGAAGATGTTCTATGTATTTTTATTGTTCAAGAAAAAGCCATTGACCCTAGCTGGGTTTGAACACACCAACGTGAGGTCCTGAGTCTAGCACTTTACCCCAAAATCACCAAAGTCTAAATTCTAAAGTATATAATATTGAGTGTTTATTTAAGTTAGGGGTCTGCTAGCTCAATTATTATGAATCAATCTTGAGTGAGCTTCTTAGACCAGGGCCTTTGTATTTTAAAAAAAATCTAAAAGTTCCAAAAACTTAATCAAATGTTCTTGACTTTTCCCTGTCACACTGAATTCTTTGATCTTTCTAGGTTTCCCTTGTTTTCCAGCTGCATATAAACTCTGTAAAAGTACACACACTAAGGCAACCTTAATTAAGAGTTATTTTAAAATTTATAAGAGTGTAGTTATGTTTTATTTCTCACTAACCTTTGATATGCATTCATTGGCTTTATAAAGCAATATTTCTGACATGCGTTTGATGGCGATGGAAAACGGTATGATGGTGTGTTCTCCGCTGGTAGCCGTAGTCGAGTGGCTTCCTCCCGTACACAAGGTACAGAAGACAGTGTCGCACGTCTCACAGAACAATAGCTCCTGCAAACAACAGAGAGAAGAAGAATGTTTGTTAATTGCATATAGGCCTATATTTATATACATATAATTATATATAAAACACCTCAAAATTCACAAACTTAACGATAGTCTGAATTACAATAAATCATTTTTATTATGAGCTTATTATAAGCTTGTTAATTTAAGTCATTATTTACTTAATATTTCGCATATCATGTTCTAATTTCTGTTAAATATTTCTATTTTTAATGTTTGACTTTTTAAATTTATAATTAAATTAACAAATTTCTATACGATAATTTACAATCACATTGGTTTATCCTTAGACCTGAAGATAATGTAACATCACCGAAACATGTCGTCGTCATTAGAAGATTAAAGCTTACCTATATCAAATAAGGAGAAGGGAATAAAAAATAATAAACAAGAAGATAAAACGTTATCATTTATTATTCCTTACCAAATAATATGAAATTATTAAAAAAAATTATTTTTACTAGTTTTTTTTCTTTCAAAAACTAGAAAGTTTCTTGTTTTTAATGCTTTTTTTAACTAAAAATTTCCTGTGTCTTACTTGATTTTTCGCCCTCAAGAACTAAAAATCATCTGTGTTTTTCCAGTCTCCCCCCGCCGCATCACATCAACTCTCAAGATAAGAAAACATAAAATAGTTTGGAATGTACTGACCTGGTTGAGGTGCACTGAGCACTTGGGGATGACCTCCCTCCTTTGTCTCGACATGAGATCGAGAAGCTGGTTGACCAGGAAGGAGGGGGGTAGAGCACTCACCCCTCCCCGGGGGATGTTGATCAACTCGCGGCAGATGGGGCAGCGGAACGAGCCGGTGTCCCTGGTCTGAGAGGCCGCGATGCGTGTCAAGCAGTGCAGGCAGACGGTGTGTGAACATGGTAGGAGTTTGGGAGTGTGCTCGCTGCCATCGTACATGCCTGCCAACATAACACCAGTCACGCGGCCAGGTCGAGATGAGCAGTCAAGCCTCTCTTACAACCGCCACTATCCTTTAGATCTTTCCTTTTTTATTTTATTATACGTGGAATAAAAGGTCCAGTAAGAGGAATCTTGGGGAAAGTTAACTAGTTGTTAAACCTAACTTGCCAAAATTTATACGGGCTTACCTCGCTAATACAGCAGATTAGGTTTAACCACCGTAAAACAAATCAAAGCCTGTTTTTCCCTTGCCAGAGCATGTAACCCTATTTAAAACCTTATTTACAGTATAATTTATTAAGTGTGCGATAGCGTTAGGACCGGCTTTGGTGGCCGCATGATCTATGGCGTCACTCTCCTGTTAGACGAGACCACTGATTATAGAGAAATCAGGGTCCAAATTCCAGTCGGGTATACTGAGGTGTTTTTTTTCAAAATAGTTTTCCACTCTCCCTTCATACAAATGCGGCTATACTTCCTCTAAATTATCTCTCTCATCTCTCACATATTAGCATAATTAATGAATATATATACAACCTGAACAAGTAATAAGATGCAGTGTTAAAAAAAATAATAGGCCTAAGAAACAGATGCAAAAATAAAAATGTCACAGTATTTTAATGTTAGCCTTAAACCACCGATATCACCAATGCACTTTTTTTTAGCACTCAGTCTTGCTTTCTCTATCATCTCATATACTCCCTGTAACCCAAATTTTTCTCAAATAGCTTCAACCCTAGCTTGCACTCTCGAAATAACTTCATAGACTGCAACAAGAAAAATTTTCCTGGAAGCTTAAAAATGTTTACCACCATATTACACCCCACCTCTTTCCTCTTTACCCACATCAGATTCTTCTATACTTACCTTACACAGACTAGTCATGACTCTGGTTGTTGGGATTTAAAGTGAAAATAAACAGTCTAAGTTTAAGTTTAGTTGTCACCAAACTATCGATCGTGAGCTAGAGCTCAAAGAGTCATGTTTGGTAGCTCACGTGAATTTTTTTTTTTTTCCGCAATAGTAATTTACATTACAACATCAGATACTGAGATCATATGGTCTTACCGCTTTAGACATAAACATCAGCTGATATTGCATGCACGTGACGTTTATCATCATCTTCTTGCGTTTCGAGATTATGATCGATTTATGGCAGTTTTGAAATGGTTTGTTTCAGTACGTCTTGATGTGCAACTGTACTTTTTTTTTTAGTTTGGTTATAATGAATGCAATTTTAAATTTGGGTAACTCGCAGAAAAATTTGAAATGTTTAAAGTGCCTGACTTATCTCCTATTCTCCCCGAGTTTGGTGGCCCAAGGTTTATTTTATTTAAAAAAAAAAGGTAAAAAAAGGAACTATAATTTGTAAGCCTTGATAGAGGATGGACAACCACTACGATTATGGAACCATCTCAAATATCAGAGAGAGCTGATGTTGAAATATTAGTATATGTCAGTATACCTTGATCAACAGATCTCACAGAAATTTTCAGTTGATTGCATAAGAAAGCTATATCACTATTAAAATCTGATCTTTGAGTCTTTTCAACTTAAAAATATATTAAGTTCTTTAAAATAATATTAATTTAGTATGAAAATGTACATTTTGTATTTTTTCATATAAATGTGGGGACATAAGTATTTGAGGTTCAAAGATTTTTTGTTAGTATTGAGTCTTACTACCCATTTGGGTATAGGCTTATGTACTAATTATACTAATGGGTTTGGGATGAGGAAGGCTGAATTTTGAGGGCGTGTACCCACATTTGTGTGGAGCAAGAGTGGAAAACCACCCTTCTGGACACTAGACTGGGATCGATACACAATCTCCCAGTCATCAGCATTTAGTCTAGTGCAAGATTAGCGCCTTAGACCATGTGGCCACGGAAGCAGGTCTCAACTTTATTACATGAGTAGAGAAAATAAATAAAACACTAAGCCTACAGCAAAGGGACGCCATATAATTATTACATACACAAGCAAGTTCCGCAGGTGAGGAAGCTCTCGTTGAAATCTTCATAATTGATGGAGACAGTCTCCACCAGAGTAGAACTCATGCTCACCATTCTCTCTCCGAGACGAGTCCTAGAAACACATCAGCGTAATCAAAAGGTTTACTCAACACATGATTTTGAAACTAAAAAGGAGGCACTTAATATTGGTATCACCAAAGTATTCATTAAAAAAAAGACAAAAATAATAGGCCTGTATGAATTGAAATATTCTCATAAAGTGCTTGCCTAAGAACATATAACTTGATACACTGTATTTTACTTAAGCCAGCATAAATATAAATTTAACACTATCATTATACTTGCAAGGAAATTGTGAATTGAATGATTCTTTAATTATATTTAATAATTTATTTCAAATTATTTTACTCTTATTAAAATTTAGACAACTCACCATCATCAATATCCGTTATTGGATTCCCCACATTTTATTAAGTGTATGGTAACAAGTATACATTTTGTGATTTTCTTAAAAAAAAAAAAGCCTACAAGGAATTGTTCTTAGATTTCATCCCCAAACAGTTTCTTTCAAAAATATGGAATACATATTGGATAAAGTCAAAACACTTTAACTTGGAAATTGTTACAAATATATTTAAATCGAGACGAATGAACTAATTAAAACCCTGAGAACACAAGTAGATTTATTATGTGTATGATAGTAAATCAAAGTATCTATGATAGGTTGGTTGTTGCTTATTATGTTTAAGTCAATAAATACTAAAGTTAAAACGTCTCACTTTAACCCTTGCACTCACCTACTTGTACGACTTTAATTGAATATCCAGCATCCTTTATAGTTGTATATATCAAATAGGTGGTTCGGTTTAATTAATAAAACACCTACAATCCCATTATAGTTAAAAAAATAAACATAAAACCTTACCACACAAAGAAGTGCGTTGGCCTCCGGAATATTATTCTTGGAACGCAACTCACGTCTATCGCTCTGTGTTTTTATCCTGCAGCCCACACACTGGCACGCGCAGCTATTTTCCATCAATATTTAGATATTTTAGTTTAGCGAGTTTCAGAAGATACCTTGCATTGTACAGAATTAGACGAATGGCATAGGGTACAACAATTAATTATTTAAGGGAAACAATACAAAACATATTATTGTAGAACCACTGACTGGACTCAAGACAAGGAAGTGAAAATCGAATGTTTCTATCCTTGTTTGTGCTGTCAGTTTACTGTGTACAAAACACTTGAACCGTGACTTAGAAAATTCTCAACTACTTTCTCACGCCACAAACAGCAGCACATACGAGACGATTCAGATTGAGGGTGCTCACTATTAAATGCGCATGCGTATATATTTAAAAGAGGGACTATAAATGAGTTTTACGAATCTAGCACGCTGTAAGCCTTTAATGGCTCATACACACCAGCCTGTCTAACTTTAAATTATCTATTCTTTAAAAATATAAAACCTATATCTAATTAACTTTGCAAATAAGTTGTTAGAAATGTTAAATAATTCATATTTATTTTTGTGTTCCTAAATAAAATACTTGCGCATGCGCATTTAATTTTAACTCACGACTCCAAGAAGATAAATACCGATCATCCTCTGGCTAAAATTAATTTTCAACACAATGCACACCAGCTGATTTGAAGCGATTAGTATACCATACCATGCCAGAATAGTCATGCATCGAAGCCCTTATTGCGCCAAAATATGTAATAATATAGTTAAAATTTCGCTACGATATGTGAAACATTTTAGAATAGCCAGGGAAGATATCGTATGAGTATTCGTAGTATAACATTTTGTAGGTATGAGGACGTTAACAGTAATATTATCCTTAAAAAGAATATAAATTCAAAACAATCAAATAATATGAATGACATATAAATTTGACCAATATCTTTCCTTTACTTGGGCATACTAAACCATATTTACAGTAACCAATAATAAAATTTAAAAAATGCTTCGATTGTGGGTTATTTATGTCATAACTTAGTTTTGGCCGTTAATAATGCTATCGACAAACACACACACACACACACATATATATATATAAAACGACTGACTATTGCACAAAGTAATTAACCTTAAAAAAAATAGCAGCGTGAAGGTAGAATAGATAAATAGAAAGTAATGGGAGAAAAGAAAGAGAAAAATAAAATAGACCAAGATAGAGAAAATAAAACAAAGAGGGCATACAAAACATAAATGCAATAGAGCAAGAGGAGCAGGTAAGTGTTAATGATTGTAAATACAATCCACTGACAAGACAAACGTGTTTTGCAACCTGAATGTAAAACGCGTACACTGTCCTCAAATGACGTGTCAACAATAGAGGTCTGATGTAGATCGGCGTAGGGGATTGAGAGTCTACACATATGCTGTCTTGCAGTAATGTATCTCCATAAGGGTAGCTATACAGTATAGGAGAATTAATATATTTATTTGAAAGAAAAAAAGCTAGTTAAAACCATGATTAATAAATTATTGTTTCAATTAAGCTTTTATTTATCACAAACCTCTTAGATTTTATATAATTTACTCAATTTTTACAAGTAATATTTGAGAATTCTATTTAATATTAATGTTAGATGGAGGAGCCACATTAAATTTATCAGCGAGAAAGCTGTGAGGTTACTAAATTTTACTATGATAAATCTAAGGAGCCAAGTAGGAGAAGGCTTTTGTAATTAGTCAGCTCATTGTTGTCTCTGGAGGGTCATACCAATAAAGAGAATGTACACTTCTTTTAGTG
>CABFWB010000804.1:132939-154560 GCA_902151455.1 Timema bartmani
AGACAGGTCAGTGGAGTGGGATAGAGGTTGCATGACAAGAACTGGATTGGAATAATTTAGAAAATAGGTGAAAAAGGAAATGTATATGCTCTATGTTCAGGGCTGTGGGAGGGTAAGAGGGATGAGGAGAAGTAAGAAAACTGAGTCAAAATTTAGTGAGAAAAGATAGAGGGGGAAATAATTGGAAACTATAAAGAAAATCGTGTGGGATAAAAGTTTGGAAATTGTATTTTGTTGATAACTTTAAGGTGAAACTATAAGGAAAGGAATCTTAACCAGCGAGTAAAGTCCCAATTGCGAGTAAAATCCAATTTTTAAAAAAATGCAAAGATATTTTATAATAATAAATTATTTGTGATAAGCTATCTACAAACACCAAAAATGGCGTCTGGTATACGTAAAATAATCATACTTTCATAATCCATAATATATAGAGCTCTAATCGACCGTCTACAGTTACACTTGCAATACTGTTTTAAGTCTATTTCAGAAAATATTTTAAATTTAACTGGTTATGTTATTTAAAAAAAATTAGATTGCAAATCTATTAATAGTTATGTCATATTTGTTATTAAAACATTTATAATTAACCTTTAATTTTAATAACACTACCAAACAAAATTTTTAAAAAATGCAGCATCAAATACCAAATAACTAAAATTCAAATTAACAAAAATTCCTCCTAATTTGTTGAAAAAAATCGCACTCTGTATAGCAAATGCAAATATATTAGGATTTTGGTATGAAGGAACATAGAATAATGTATCGTTAGTACTATTACATAAAAAAATAGCAAAAATGACAGTTGCAAATCCCTTGCATTGACGTATTAATACGCGAGAGTAGAGCTAGTAAAGTTTCTAGATGTCAGTTAAGGTTGTTCCTATAAAAATTTCACTGTAGGATAGAATCTAGCCATTTGCACAAGACTTGAAGCCAAACGATGTTGTTGGACAACGATCACGCCCATGTCTGAGATCAAACTTTCAACAAGGACATTCAAAGATTATACCCTATCTACGGTAGGAAAGGTGGTAAAGCTCTTTATTGAAAACAGTGGCTGAAAGTGACTAATGTCAACCTATTCGTAAACAATTATTTATTTGGTAAAACTATATCACCAATAAAAAATGTTATCAAACGATGTGAATAGTACTACCCTAAGGATTACTGTGCATCAGGCGTTTTGGTAACTTACTGAAAGAATTATTATTATTATTATTATTATTATTATTATTATTATTATTATTATTATTATTATTATTATTATTATTAGCACCGCGTCTTACTACCCGTTCGAGTTGTACGCACTTACGCTAATGTGTAATGGTAGGGTGATTGTGAGATGAAATGGAGGACCTACAGTTTAACGTTGAATCCGAACCACGGTGGAAGCCTGGCATTCCTCACATTCACAAGTTGTGATTAATACACGTCTTGTCAGAGGTGAAGGAAGGGTTTGGCTATCAGATAGATCTGTGCCGGGACCGGGGATTGAACCCCGGACCACCAGCACAGAAGTCTGACACCTTACTCCTAGACCACCAGGTCACCCTATTGAAAGAACAAAATAATTATGTTAATAATTTTTTTGTGGCAATAAAGATATGATATTACATGAAATAATAAATTAAAAAGTATTATATTCATACTGGAATATTGCTATAATTTACCACCAAATAAATAAATAAATATTTTTTTATAACTTAGATAAAGAGCTATATAAAATAGTAGTTTCAATTTTTTTTTAAACAGCGCATGAACACAACCGAAGACGGTTTTTATGACGATATTAACCACCCATGTTTCGGCTGGTTCACCATCTTAATTAATGAAGAGAAACCAGCATTTTAGAGGCTCTCGTTTGAAAAGCATTTTTAAGTGAGCCACTGACACCGTTTCCACAAAACAAAAAGTAACTTCCAAACGGTTATTTTTATAAGTTCATATTTAAATAATGTAAAAACGGTTAAAAGAAAGAAAAAGCAATCAAAAACAAATAACGTTTATTGTGAAAGTTTTGATTACCAAAAGTAAAAACAGCAAAACATAGTTTTGTAGGTCATATGGTTTGGTGAATGGATGGATACTTGTTAACTTTTCCTGGCGGTCACTTACCACCTCTCCTATTGTAGATAGGGTATACTTTGTTTTGAACAGGTCGTTTTGGAATTCTCCAATTGTTTTGAGAGTTCCACCACCAATCACGCGATCATTGTTGTTACCATTGTTATATGTAATTATTACTAATTAAAAAGTATGAGGAACTATTTATTTATGTGTTTATTTTCAGCGTGCACAAATAAAAACAAAACAGGTAGGTACTTACAAAAATGAACAACAGCTCATTAGAGGAAATGATTGACAAGTTTTACCAACTGCCTCCTGATTTTTTTTTTTTCCTTGGGATGATTTATTTTAAATTCGTACGTACGAATCTTCACAAGATTCAAATTTGTTCTTCCATAAATTCATATAAAAATGTTTGAATTTTACTAACCACTAAAACATTTTGCACAATTTCTTCCTTATTTGATTATATAACACAAAGTTATATTGTTTTTAATTTATAAGCTTTGTCATTTATTTAACTATTTCATGGGATCATTATTTGAATTTAGAATTGATCAACAAAGGTGTTGCTTGGAACGCCTGTGTAACTATTATTAAGAGTTAAAAACGAACTACTTGAATGTGAATTTCCAAGTTTTGGTGTCAATATTTCGTTTGTATGATACACTTTATTTTTCAATAAATAAGTAGGGCGAAAATGGATTCATCAGATGAAAAACTCGAGTGTTTATTAAAATCCTTGCAGAACTCGGAGAACACAAGTGCCACTTTAAAGAGAAAAACTGACAGATTAGTCTGGAAGTTTTGTGTGACTGGAAAACCCGTCAGCTGGTCGCCGCAGTCATAACACCAATCAAGCAAGCTTATCGATCGATAAGGGCGCAAACAACCGTTTACCGCGCATGCGCAAAGACCGTGACGTCATATCTTATGTAGGCAAAACTAAACGCATGGTGTCAAAACAGGGGGTCCTGCCAACGGTTTTTTTCCCATTGTTTATTCAGGTAACACATTTGGGTTATTAGTACCCGGGACCCACCAAAATGTATTTTTTCTTAAAGTGATCCTGGAACACCGAGGGTGTTTTGTTCACAATGTGGCTTCTTATCTCTTCCATGCAAATGCTGGTGCTTTTCTTAAAATATGTCCTTCCACATATTTCATTCCTTAGGTTTTTAGCGGTGGGCTATACGCTTGTGTACTAATTACGCTAATTGATTGAGGATGAGGAAGGTTGAATTTTGAAGAAGTGTACCTGCATTTGCGTGAAAAAGAGAGATAGAAAGAGAGAAAAAGAGGGTGGAAAACCATTGAAGAAAAACCACCCTCAGTACACCCAACCGGGATACGAGCTCCAACCTCCCCGTCATCTGTAGTCTAGTCCATTGCGATACTGACGCCTTAGGCCATGCAGCCACCAAAACAAGTAACCTGACTATTAGTTTGTACTTTAAGTTCATACGTTTTCACTAAGGGGACTAATTTTAAGGAAACGTACCATCATTTGCATAAGGCGAGGTGTTGAGAGGAGCCACTTTTATTGAAGCTTGTGTGTGTGTGTGTGTGTGTTCACGTAGTCTTACTAGCCGTCCAGGCTTTACTGATAGACTAAACTACAATTTAGAGGAAGTGTACCCGCGTTTGCGTGAGGTGAAAGTGAAGAGACCATTTAGGGGAAAGAACAGTCTTAGTGCACCCAGTCTGGCTTCGAACCCTGACCTCCCCATCATATATATATATATAATGTGCATCTATTAGATTTACAGACAGTTATATATATATATATATATATATATATATAACTGTCTGTAAATCTAATAGATGCACATTCACTGTTTCTTTATTAGCTTTTTTTACAATAAAATATCGTCAAACACCTAAGAGTCCTGTATCTGCTTCAATGTACAATCACCGTCCGCCTTTAAATAAAAATAGCTAAATTAGATATGTTAAGATCTCCACCTATAGGGTTGACCTGGTGGTTTAGGGATAAGGTGTCAGACCTCTGTGCTGGGGGTCCGGGGTTCAATCCTCGTTCCCGGCACAAATTTATCTGATTGCCAAACCCTTCCTTCAACTTGTGAATGTGAGGAATGCCAGGCCTCCGCCATGGTTCGGATTCCACGTTTAACTGTGGGTCCTCCATTTCGTCTCATAATCATCCTACCATTACAAATTAGCATAAGTGCGTATAATACCGAACGGGTAGTAAGACGCGGTGCTAATAATAATAATGCTCTACCCAGAGGTCTGCTCTAGGAGATTAGCTATATTGATTGTTAACTTAAATATTACATTGTAACCTTTATATTAAAAGTGTAGATTGTAAAAAAAAATAAAAAAATTGTAAACTTAAACTGTAATATACTTCAAACTCAAAGATGTGGCTTCCAGTGCAACCGGATCTTTAGACTCAAAGTCAAGTATAAATCTGACATTTTTATAATTTTGTCGTTTCATGTAAAAATATCTAGTTTTGTCCCCTTTCATTTATAGATTTTATTGTGCATATTTTGTAAAATAGCCTTCCTGTTTAGTGAAAGTGATGTTGCTTGTAGATCTGTTTCCTGTGTCACGTGCAACAATATTGCTCACTTGCACAAATGGAACGGAGGGATTGTTTTCGATTTACCAATAGTAGGAAACAGGAAGGAAAGGGGGGGGGGGGGGGGCAAAAAAAAANGCATCATAGCAGACCCAACTCAGCTCCCGGCTCGCGCGAGGTATGGAAGAAGTTCAAGGGAAAAGACAAGACCAAGATATGTCAGAAATGTGTGCAGCGCATTCGTATTTGAATGATTACTCGACATTTTCCGTGGTGACGATTGGGGACAAAGCGACAAGGTTTCTTGTTAATAACTACAGTATGTCCCTATTATGACAGAATTACGATTGGTTCACAGTACTTAGCTGTGAAGCCATTCTAAAATGGTCAAAAATCGACCTATCCAATGCAGTTTTTATCCAGATATTTAATATTTCATCAATGTTCAGTATTAAGAACTTCTATTAACTCTTTATCACCATTAATGTTTAATCAGAAATGATCCACGTGCAATAGTGTTCGTGTATATTTACGATTTCTAGCCGGCTGTTTCTCAGAGTTGATTGTCATGTGATGCACGCTCTTAAGGTTTGGTTTCACACCAAGACTAAAATAATTAGGTAAAAGTGTAACGAGTACTTTGATATCTTAAGGGATCCGCCTACCTGAACGCTGATATGTGTTACAGACGTCCAAAGAAATCCCTCGTTATTTTAAAAAAGGGTTTTGTTATTTCAAAATATATTTCACGTCAAAATGAAGTTAAAAATTATCAACATGTTACTGTTGTATTAGAAACCTTAAATTTTAAATTTGCTAACAAAAAAAGAAATGCGTGAAAATAACCTGTTTACAACAAAGACTCAACGCAAAATGTCACAACTCTGAGATTAAGGTGCGGATGTAGGAAACACGAGTTAATGGCGGTGTTTTTGCTGTTTTCATGGCAAAACTTTGTTTTGGCCAAAATAAATCAAATATTGCTCCAGTAGAAGCGTAAGAGTTTAATTTTCTTCACGTGGTGAAAGGAAGAGAAAAAGTTGTCATTAAATTCCAAGACACCCTTGATAGATATTCAACAACTGTTGATATCACCATGTGAAGAAATTTATATTGTGTTTCTACTTGAGAATTATTTTATTTATTTTGTCCAAAAAGAAAGTTTTGTTTTTAAAACTGCAAAAACACTCCCCTTAGTTCGTGTTTCCTACATCTCCACCTTAAAGAAAATGGCTAGAAACATATAGTTCTAGTTTTCCTCACACAAAATAAAGTAATTTTTTTTAACGGAACTACAACATATCATTTTAAGATAATTGAGGATTGTTTCAGTGGCTTTGAAGCTTCAGAGCTACTATCCACAATCCACATAATAAAATGTTTCCGTAAATTCTGTCCCGAAGATTTTATGAGCCCAAGTCTCTGTGTAAATTCCTTTCCGTATTAAATTGATTAAAAAAAACAACTTTATGTTGACGTAGCTCCGTTGGTCTAAAATGTGTAATAACTTTGTAGGTAAAAATATTCCGAAATTGATGTAATTTATTTTCTCAAAATTGTATCTGTACTTATAAAAAAGTTGGTAAATTTTCACCTCAAGTAACTTTCTCGTTGAATATAGATGTTCTAAGAGGACGATAAACGCTGATATTGTGTGGAATTTTCTGGTTTTTATATGAAATATGTATGCTCGCTTATACTTTTTTTTTGTTAAAAAAAAGTGAAGTTTATACAAACAAATCGTGATAAAGAAGCAGTCATCAAAGATTTGTATAAACATTACAAAAAATCGTTTTTGCACTTTGTTATTGAAATTACTACCTTTATAGGTTTGACCTCTTTAATCGAGTCGTAAAATGTGGTCATGTGGAAATCAATGTTTGAAATGTAACGAAATTGTTTTCATTATTACATTTCATTTACTATTATTTATTATATTATTTATCTAAGGGAGGATATGGGAAGGACGAAATTTTCATAGCACCCTTATAAAGAAGGAATGCAATTTACATCAGAGCTTATAAGGATGAGACAGAATTTACACCAACAAAATTCAAACTGTACATAATTTACTAAAACCGATAAGAAATATCGTAGGTTGAAGATATTTCCTTCCAAGTAGGCGGTGCCCTTAAAGGCGATTTTTAATATGTGAGCTTTATTTTGACATTTAAGGCTGTAAGTTAATTTGAGAGTTCAATAAATGGTAACGCACATAATTATATAATAACACTGTTTATGAAATTATAAAACGGCATTGAAGTATTGTACTGATACAATTATTTAGAGTATTTCAGCTATAAAATTTATTATTCCTTGACAAGTATTTTATTAATTTTAGCCAGTTCTTCCAACATAACAATTTTTTACATAACAGGAATATGAAAAAAGGAGTGAAATGATTATATACAAATGATAATATGTATCTTGAGAGTTAGTTGAACAATGGTATTTACAGCTTAGATCATGGTCGATTAATTATTATGAGTTGATGTATGCGTTAAAACGAGTGCTATAAGTGTTTAAAAAGACTTAATTTCCAAGCTGTGTTCGATTTTATTATTTTTACGCTCTAGTTGAAACATTTTATTTTTTTGAAAATTCCTAGAAAAGAATTCACTGTTTGAAACAGTTTATGTAAAACTCCGTTTGGTTGCGTTTGGACATTTGTTCCTTTGTTGATAACTTGAGTTTTTGTGGTATCCCCGTTGCTTTCTTCTTGGGTGGTAAATGAATCCTTTTCTCTGTTGGTTTCTGTGTTTTCACCATCATCCGTGGTGACGTCTGCTTTGCTTTCAAATCTAGAATATCTAGCGTTATTTTCCACTAGATTGCCTTCTTTGTTGTTTCCTGAGGGTTCTTTAACAACTAAATCTTCAAGTACAACCGACGGAAATGATTGGATCATTTTCAAATGATTTTCAAATTCTTTTTCTGGATCGGTTTCTGCTTTAACTTCACTTTTGGGAGCTCCTTTCTTATTTGCCGACTCACTTTCAGGACTTATTAAGATTTCCGCGTTTTGAAAATTATTTTTATATTCTTCTGATGCCCTTTGAGCTATACTTGGTTGTTCTTTTAGAAAATCTACATAGCCATCCAGTTTCCCTTGTAATGACTCGTCTTTTCTTAAGACTTTAGTGAGGTCTGCAACTTCTTTTATCACTTCTTTTTCAAACTTTTTAATTTGGGGTCTTGAGATGCTTTCATGCAAATGATCGACGCTGCTTGGGTGGTGAGGCTTCTTTTTCGAGTGAACTAAATTTTGACTTTCATCTGATGTTATATAATTGAATATATCATCTTCCTCATCATCCTCATCATCATCTTCAAACAAAGCCATGACAGGTTTAATAAAATCACTGCTGAGCAATTTTTTTCTATAATCTTCAATTTCCATGAAAGAATCCTTTGATTCTCTCACCATTTTATCATCAAAGAGCATCCTATTCTCACTTCCCACATTATTCGGTGATTCCCGCGATTTATCTCCCATTTGATCATTAATTTGTGTATTTTTAAAAATCCTGTCATCACCAATTTTACTCAACTCAGATTTGTCTTGTACCTTGAATAATTTGCCATTAAACTTAGGATTTATCCTAGGATTATCGCTATCATCATCGCTTATGGGATTGATATACTTGTTTTTGGTATCTTTTTTTATTCTATCCGCAATCCCCGAATCATCGACCATTAATATGTCTTCGTCTAAGTCCTCATCAAATTGCTGGAGAGTAGGTGAACGCTTCGCTCTGTAAGGAGCGCGAACTTGATTAGATATCACCAACGCTGATTTTTCATCGTTATCTTCGTCTAATATACGGTAATTTACGTTTCGCCCACCACCGTCATCGTTTAAGTCACCTTCAGACTCTTTGCCTTTCATCGTTCTCATCAGATTTTCAAGTTCCTCTTCTTCATCTTTATTTAATGACTGTAAAAATCTTTTCAGGACTTCCCGGTTCTTATGTTCTCGTGCCCCACTATGTTGATAGCTGTTTTCACCAGGGAAGACAAACACATCATTTCCCATATACAATTTAGGGTTATCTATAACTAACATGTCATCATCGTAAGTTGGCATTACAATTTTGTCATCATCATAAGTAGGCGTAATGATTTTACTATCTTCATATAAATTGCGGTCATCTACTTCCATTATATAAGGGGAAAATTGGTCACTCAGAAAGATGTCGTCTTCGATTGCGTAATCGGGCCATTTTTCATTGCCATCCCTATTCATTAAATATACTTGCCTCCCACCTCTGTAAGGTAGAGTATCATGCAGTAAGCCTTCGCGGCGTACTGTAACTAAATCAGGATTATAGTCTTCTTCTAGAAACATGTCCGGAGACAAAAATATCTCTCTTTCTATTCTTTCGAAAACATCTCCCATGTCTTCGAAACTGAATAAGTAGTCTGCTTCATCTTCTGTTAGGGGTAGTGTACGACCAACATTCTTAGACCCCGATCTGTGATGTTCACCATCTAATGTAAGCTCTTGTGTCTGCTTGTGATCCTGTTTATCAAGATCATTCGCATTAATTTTATCTGATGATGTTTCGATGTTCTGATTAGTTTCCATAAGTAATCCTTTCCCACTATTGTTGTCACTTAAATGAATTGTATATGGTTCGTCATTATAATTAAATCGATCACTTTTTTCTCTCGTCTCTTTTTCCTGATACCTTTTCTCGGGGTCGGACATTCTTTTATTAATCCCTTCAGAAAACGATTTAATCGTGTCTACTAAAGTGGCCTGTGATTGTATTGTCTTGTTTTCATGTGTTTCCAATTTCAAAGTAGAAATTATTGAGGGAACTGTTTCGTGATTGGTAGATACTTTTTCCTCACCCATTACAGATGAAGAAAGTTGTTGAGATAGCTCAAGCCCAGTAAATATTTTGTTTCTTGGTATGTCAGGTTTGTTGGATTTCATAGTAAGTATGTTATCATTAGTTTCATCTTTGCTAAACTTACCTGAAAATTCATTTATATTTGTCAACTTATTTGTAGCTTCTTGTCTTTGTCCACCCGAATTAATGATTTCACGCTTTTTATTCACCCCCCCAAAATCTTTTCCATAAAGTCTAGCCATAAAGTTTTCTCGGTGTTTCTTCAAAGCATTGATCCTCTCTTCCCTTTTCTTAAGGTATGATACCGCTGGCACTCTTTTAATAGGTTGGATTGTCTGGGTAATTCCTTTCAGGCCATTTTGAAATGGTTTAAATATTTCTGAGTTTAAAACATCAACTTTTGTATCTTCAGGGCTCTTTTCTTGAGTTTGAGCAATAGGTACGGTTTCTTCCATTTTGTCAACTGTATCAAGGGGCGGTTCTAATTCTATTTGATCTTGGGTACCATCCTCATTACGTTTCAAATTCGTATGATCTTTTATTTCTCCAATTTCTTTATTTGAATCGTCGATAATGTCAATAGAATTTAGTTTTTCAGGCTCGTCTATAGGTAGTGGATTGTCAGTTAGAATTGTTTGAGGAGGCTCACTGGCAGGATTCTCTTCTATGACTGAACTTGAAGGATTCTCTTCTATGACTGAACTTGAAGATTGTTTTTCATTGGGGATTGATAGAGCAATTCGGTTCATTTCATTTAGATCGTTTTCATTTGGGAAGGTTTCTTTTCCATCCAGCTCATCCTCACGGTTCTTTCTGATGGGTGATACTTCGTTCTCAACATTAACCATAGAAGATGGGTTGATATGATCTGGTTTGTTGCTATAACTTAACTGATCAGATGGTGTTGTAGTGTATTCTACTTGCCCTGAGTTGGCAACGTGATAATCTTCATTGTAATTTGCTACTGTGTCACTTTCAAAATTTGTCAAGGTATCCATATCCTCGGGTTGAACTAAGGAGGGAGTTTTAGGCTCAGCCTCTGAAGCTTCTTCTGTTCTGGTTTCATTGATTACTGGAGTGTTAATATCTTTGTTATTTTGGTGCTCCTCTCCATCTGTAAGTTTGTGTTGATCATAATCATTATTGTAAGGGTTTGATTCTTGAATCGTATCAGTACTACCCAAATTTTCGGTGTTTTCTGGTGTACTTATTACTAGTGGACTGGTATCATCTTGGCTATTTTCACCTGGCTGATTTTCACCTAGCTGATTTTCACCTGCATCAACCGGCGGCTCTCTCGGTAATCTTCCCGTTTCAAGGTGGTCTGTACTGATCATATCATTACTAAATAGTTGTTTTTCTTCAAGTTGCGAGTTTTCAAGTTGTGGAAAAGTTACAGGACTCTCTGGTAAAGGTGAACTTGTCTCAATAGGGATATCCTGTATTGAAGTTATTTCTTCCAACAATGGTTTTACAGTAGCTTCATCTAACGGCATATAATCCAAGCTACCTTGACCTACTTGATGATTTTCATCTACTTGCTCTTCAAACATAGCTTTATCATCAATATTCTTCATTCCAAATTCACTTTGGTCATTGAATTGTGAAGAATCAAAATTGCTTTCACCAATGTTGTTTTGTACTACTTCTGTTTCTGAGACCAATATCTGGCTTTCGGGTATTGAATCCTTTGCTTCCACGCTGGACTGAAACATATCCAGGTTTCGGATGCTCCTTTCATTGTCTTCATCCAGGGTTTGCTTCGCTTCTTCTTTACCATAAGTAACAGGTGACTCGGGAAGTTTTTCTTCTAGTGTGCGTTCTATAACAGATGCGTCAGCTAATTGTTCTTTTTGTGTATATCGCTGGCTATCGTCTTCAAACAGGGAAACATGCTTTTTGATAAAAATTTCATCTATATGTTCTTTTTTACGTTTGTTTCTTAGAAGGAGTTCGTAAGTTGGATTCATGTTTTCATCGAACGCAAAGTAATACACAGGATCTATTTGTGATTCAGGTGTTCGTTTTATTTTCTTGTTGTTAAAACTGTTTTCATCAGAACTAAGTGTACTTGATTCTGTCAAAGGCCCACTTTCTTCCGAAAGTGTGAATTTTCGCTCCTCTGGATAGAAGCTTGTTTCATTGGAGTACTCAACGTTTGGCTCTAAAATATCATCAATGTCGACTTGTAAGATATTTTTTGGATAAACGTTACTTTTTTCTTCTTTCTCTTCGTCACTGTAACTTGTTTTATTTTGGAGTGTTTCATTTACTTTCTCGAAAACTTCTCTTTTGTTTCTTGCTCTTTTACTATTCTGTGATGAAGCTTTTCTTATGAGGGCTTCTTCTTGTTCATCATATGACTTTGGGGTTTCTACCTTCCTCATTTCAGAAGCATACTTTTGTGTCGTTTCTATAAAATCTTCAGTATATGACTCGTCGCTACTTTTCTTGATTCTATATCTAGCACTAGCATGATCTGAAGAATCTAAATATGATTTGCCTGTGTCGTATGTCAACGCTTTTTCTCCTATTCTTCTAAGGTCTTCTTGGTTTTCACGCTCCTTTGAGGAACGCACATATTTAACAGTTACTTCCTTTTTAGCCTTTCCATCTTTACTTTTCAAACCAGTGTCTTCGTAAATTTGTTTTATATTAAACGGATCTTCACTTTCAACGAACTTAATATATGCCATTTCATCGTTTTGTTTTGGTGTTTGTCTTGTTTTTATATCTTTACCATGTCTTCTCCTGTCACCGTCTGCGTTACTCTTTCTTACCTGCACAGTCTCATCTCCCTTTGAAAGCTCATCCCTACTATTTTTGTCATCTCTTATTGTTCTCGTAGTTGCACTATTAGTTTGATTTTTTGAACTCTTTGTATTCATTTTAGCGTTGATTAGGTGTTGAATCTCTTTTTCTACATATTCGTTTATTATACTCGCTTGTGCCCTTTTAACCTTTCCGGTATTCTCTTGTGTGTCTCTGGATAGTTCTTTTTCTAATTTTATATCATCAAACTGTCCACTTACACTGCTTTCTTGTTCTGATGAGTCTTCTACTAAAATAATTCTGATCTTTTTACCTTTGGTTTTAACGTTTTGACTCAGTTTAGTTTCTGGTTCTTGGTCCTCATTTTCAAAATAAATATTACTGTTTTTTTCGTCATGAACAGGTTCATTGACAATTTTTATTCTATCAGTTTTTCTAACATTTGAACTTTGATCTTCATGATCAGGACTTGGTTTTTTGCTCGCATGTTTATGTATTGAATCACCATCCTTTTGAAGACTATCATCAAACGGAGATTTCTCAACGTTCTTAGCTTCACTATGACTTTGATGGCTCCTTGTTTTGAAATTTTGATTTTTATTTACTTCCCCACCATGCTTTTCAATGTCTAGATTTTCTATTTTATGTACAATATTTTGTTCTCTGTCCTCCCTATTATGCTTTTGAGGCGTCACATGGGGATGATAGTTTCTTTTTTCTCGACTTGCTCCATCATTATGATACTCATCTACTGATTCTGCTCCTATATTCTCCGAACTTGTTATAATAACTTGAGAACTGAGAGGCGTTGTTCGTTCATTTGCTATCTTACTCTCATTTTCCGCTTTTTCAAAATTCACTTCGTAGACCACCGTTCCTAAATCATGATCTGCGGGTATCTCATCCATAGACACGTCATTCAGAGCATCCGCTTCCCATAGCTCTCCATAATTCATGTGTTGGGTTGTAACATCGGGCTGTTTAAGGGGTTCGAAAAATTCTCCAGGACCGTAGAGATAACGCCCTTCCTCATAATCGGAAACCACACTTTCATCGTCATTGTCAACCTTTTCGCGCGGGTAGGGTCTATCATCTTCGGTGTCGATGTAGTCGTAATCATTGTTCCCACCTTCTTCATCAGAATCTTTACCAGTTTTCAAGAAGACGTCACCCTGAGGGAAATCATCCTCATCAAGGTCGGGGTTTCCAAAGTAATCCTCTTCACTGCTGTGATAGCGATTGGGGTCAAACAAAGATGCCTGTATTATCGTCAGGTCATCTCCTTGCCCTTTGTTGCCACCAGCCCTCCTCCTGTGCTTGTGCTTGTTGGAGTCGTCTCCCTCCTTCCTCTTTTTGTGGTGAGGGTGGGCTTTGTTCTTGTTTCCATTGTGGTCGGGGTTGTAAAGGTTTACTTCCATCCCTGGGATTACGTACGGCCCATTTTCTGAAGGGGTGTACCGCTTGAACCGTTTCGGAATTAACCTTTCACCCATTTTCCCCGACAGGTTTTCTTTATCTTCACTTACTTCTGCGATCCCTCCCGCCTTTGTCGCGTAATCTAGTTCCCCTCCAGTTGAAAGAAGCGGCTTTGACTTTGAGTACAATTTGCGTTTGGACTTCTTGGACTCTCCCTCGACACCTCCTATATCTGCCTGCGTCCCTGATACTGACGCCATATCAAAGTGATCGACTCTCGGACCGGGGGGCGGCGGCGACGCGCAAGGTCTAGCCTTCGCACCTGGGACCACCCAAAATCCGATGGAATATGCTGGTAGAGTGACGGTGTGAGATGGATCCAGTTGCAGGATGGACGGCGACAGCACCGGGAGTCTCCCGTCCGAATCTAGTTCCAGGTGTTTGCCGTTCAGAAGAACCTTCCTGTATCAAAATTCAATAGAATAAGTTGTGGATGCTGGGTATTGTATTGAATAAAGGTGGAGCAAATATATTTGTGGTGATTTTATTTTAGTCATTCTAAGAGGGTATGTTAGAATAATTCTTAAATATTACATTTAATTCCTTATAGCTGCCAGTGTCGTGGCATGGAATGTTGCCAGGTACGCGGAACTTGTCCGAAATATACACACCCTTTACGCTGAAAGGTACTTTGATGGATTACACAATGGTTTTATCTTATACAAAACGCCATAGTAGAAACATGGAAGGTAAGCTTGCTAGCTTTCTGGGTAAACGAAACGAAGGGTACCTAAGATCTGTCCCCCTCACTCAATATAACGCTCAATGGCCAGGAATCGACGAAAATACACCCCCATGTGAGGTATGTGAAACAGAGCCTACGTATGATTGACCAAACGGGGACCGAGGTGGGTCGAAGACATCCCAGGTACAGTTTTAACAACCTCTCCTGGCAAAACTCCACGACACGCCACTGACAGCTATCATTATAAGCTCGATATAATTAGATGATTAAAGATTTAGTTTTTGCTTTTATCGATTTTTTTATATACATTATTGTTTCCCGTCTCTAGCTTGGGTCAGTTTTTTATTCAAGTCATATATTTTCCCCTACCGGCTTGCTAGGCCTGTCGTAGCTTCATATGTCTTATAATATAACTTAAGACTAAGACAGGCACAACATCCAGTCCCTGGCCGTTAATTCATCATTGTGAAAGGGTAAACCCACATTTCACCCATGTTAGATATTTCGGCCATGCCAGGAATCGAACTCGGGAACCTTAGCTCAATAGACAGTTATGTTACCGACTGAGCTAAGGTGTTGGGTCTTGAATCAAATTAAAAACCCATATTATATGTACTGTAATTGTAAAAGTTAGGAAGCAGACATCGTCACACATAAAGTTTTTTTCCATTAGAAATTTTCACCCATTGGTGACTGTTTAGTTTAGGTACTTTTTTTTTTAAATATTTAATTTGTTCAAGTTTAACAAGTTGTTGAATACAAATTATGAAAAAAAAGTCTCAAAAAAATTAAGGTTTAAAAAAAAGCATTGGCATAGTTTTTACCTAGTTTTAAAATTAGAAAAAGCTTCCAGTATTTCACTTAACTTATGTCTACAGTTTGTTGTTTAGTAGAATATGATTTTCTTAACCATGTTCATCATGATCGTCAAAGAGTTATATTTCAGATGGTGACCAACCATTTCGGATGTACTCTGGTTTAAATCCTGGTGGTGTATTTTTTTTTTTTTACTAATTATATTCAACGTGCACTTTCTAGCCTAAATGATTGTATTAGCACATTTATAGTTAAAAACATAATTTTATTTTTTAAAAAACGTCTCTTGGTTATAAATGAATCATTGTGAAAGATAAGGAGCTAGTTTAGCAAAGGATTAATTTTTTTCTCATGCCAGGATTTGAACCCGGGATCTTCAGCTGAATAGGCGGATGTGTTACCTACTGAAATAAGTATTATCCAGGTGATGTGAGGATGGGAGACGTACAGCCCATTAAAAAAAAAATATTACTCTTAATATTTGTAATAGATTATTCCTGGACACCTCATCTTACCACCCGTCCGGTCTACCTGTATATTGATTCCAAACGGCAGAGATGAGAAAGGTAAAATTTAGAGGAAGTGTAGCTGCATTAGCACGGAATGTAGGGTGGGAAACCAAACAATAATAAATCATATCAGTATGTCAAGCTGGAGATTCAAACACCGACCTTCCCCACCGCCGGAAAACCAGAAAAAACAAAACTAACACCTTTGTCACCTGTGCGGATTCGTCATATCAATCTTGTCTGACCTGGTTTGGCACTGACGAGGATTTTGGGGTTCGAATACCAGCTGGGTATACAGAGGGCCCTTCCCTTTCCCTTCTTTAAATGATTTCCTAATCTCTACGCAAACACGGGTGCATCTCTTCTAATTTATAATCCATTAAAATGATTAAATTTCAGATAGCTTGGTTGGGTAAAAAACTCAAACCTACTTCGGTGGCCGCATGCTCTAAGACGCTTCTTTCTCAGTAGACTAGACTGCCAATGACGGGTAGATCAAGGTTCGAATCTCGTTGGGGTGAACTGAGGATGTTTTTTCTTTTAAAAAAATGTCCACTCTCCCTCCACGCAAATGTGGGTACACTTTCTTTAAATATAACTTTTCTAATTCTAAAATCATTAGTGTGATTAGTACATTAGGGTATAACCCAAACGGGTAGTAGGATGAAGTACTAAAAAAAAACTAAACCTATTTCCATAAACACATCGACTATACCCCATACCGTCAATCTAACACTTTGTGAAATGGGGGCAAACCCTACTTCCCAGCGTACAGTCAGCTGAGCCAAGTTGTGGGACACGCAACTCACCGTGATCTGAGCGGATCTCCTCCGACGCCCGCCGTCACGACGTACTCATGCACCTCCCCTTCAGCCTGGCCACCCCACGCCTCTGCCTTCACGACGACCCGGACGGCGCTGTCCATCAGGTTGACGCCGAAGAGTGCAACCGCCCCGAGCTCGTAACCGACTGTACCGCAGGGATGTTCCACAGTGTTGGCGCAGTGGGCGTACAGGTGTAGGTGGGTCTTGTTGCCCCGGCTGAGCTGTGTAGCGAGGACTGAGCGACCAATCAGCATCTTGTGTAACACCGACACCCAATAGTCCTGGGAACAACACATACTCCTCAGTCCCGGCACAGGGTAGTAAGACGCGGTGCTAATAATAATAATAATAATAACAACACATACACTGTACAAACACACGCTGTGATTCTCCACTGAAGAGATGGTAACTGACAGCCAGAAGATGATTTTTATTGCAAACATTGGTTGAAAGTCAATAATGTGGGAATACATCATTATATCACGCCGTTTGCTGATGACGGGGAGATCCGAGCTCAATCCCGAACGGATGCACTGAGGGCGTTTTTTTCCTAAATGCTTTTCCACCCTACTTCCTTGCAAATGCTGGTGCATTTTTTCTTAACTAAACCTTCCTAATCCCTAACCCATTAGTGTAATTAGAACATAGGCGTATAACCCGAACAGCTAGTAAGACGCGCTTATCAAATAAAAAATCAAAAATCAATCCGCTACCTAATGGAGAAGGCAAGAAACTGTGCATATAGCTAAAAAATCAACAACTCCATATTTAATCCATCCTCACTAACTTTCTTCACACTTTCCTGTCCTTGAATACTCCCTTCGCTTCAACAACATCCATACACCGAGTCATACATGCTCTTTTATTATTAAAACTCTTAATGTTTCTTTTTTTCACATATTCGTCTACAACATTTAGCCACGTCTTACATGGCCTACCACCTCCTTTTGATCCAAACCCTCTACCTTCATAAATTTTCTTTGTCACTCGATCCACACTCATCCTCTCAACACGCCCAAACCAACATAAAACGCTTCTTTCACAATTAACTATTGGATTTTCTTTCAAACATAACTCCTTCAGCAACCAATCATTACTGATTCAGTCCGTACGAGTGTTAATAAACGCTTCTAATTTTACTTTCCTAAGGATTAAGATCGGCTTTTTTGTAACTTATTAAAATAACAAAAAAAAAACTATTGTTTTTTTGTTTAGTGGTTGTGGCAACATGAGAGTGCTTGAAATAATACATTAAAAAGTATTATTTTCACACTTCTATCTTCTTATAGGTCTAACTGGACACCAAAATAAATAACTGTTTTTTAATAAATAAATAGCCGTTACAAAATATTAGTTTCAAAATAAAACCTTTGAATTTGGTAAACAGATGCGCATAAATACAACCGAACATCGTTTATATGACGTCACCAACGGCCCTCATTTAGTTTGGTCCACCATCTTAATTTGTGAAGAGAATGCAGCCTTTAAGGAGCTCTAGTTTGTAAAGCATTTTTAAGTTAACCACATACGTCGCTTCAAAAAAAAAAGAAGTCCAAAATATTATTTTTGTAAGCTCATGTTTCGATAATCTAAAAACGGCTATAAGTAAAAAAATAATTAAAAACAAATTGTTTGTTATGAAAGTTTTGACTGTCAAAAGTGACAGCAACTCATTTTTATGGTCTTGTGGTGTAGATCACATGGTTTATTGATGGATACATGAAAGTAGATCCGATAACTTTTGTTAGCTCTCACCACCACTACGGTGGGGAATGGACTATACCCAGGGGCGTTGGAAGGGGGGGCGGAGGGGTTGGGTATAAGTGGTTTTCAAACTGTAGCAGGCAGCGGATTAATTAGGGACACTCAAACAAAAATTTAGTAGTGCTGGCTTTTTAATTTCCTCTAAGCTAACCTAATTAGAAACTAATATAAGACAAAATGGCGCTCTTTGGCCCAAACCCAGAATTTTCCTCATGATAATCTTTGTCTCATACTTACCGGTTCTGGATGTATGAGGTCCTGGTCACTGGGTTGCCTCATGATGACCTCTGCTCCAAGTCTCGCTGCTGACCCCAGTCTCCGGGCCCAGACCAATGCGTCTTTGAATGTCCCATCAGATCTCTTCTCATTCGACTCGACTGAGGGACACACAACATTAAGCTCATAGCTACATTTAATTACATTAATGAGCTATGGATGAGAAAGGTAGAACTGTTTAGGAAATCTTCCCATATTGCGTGACGGCAGAGCTAGAATTAATTTAGAAAAAAAACAAAAAAACACCATCAGTATACCCTACCAGGATTCGAACCCCAAACTCCTTACCAACTGCAAGACATAGCAGAAAAGTTGTACGCTTTAGTACACGTATTAACTGATGAGGGATATTCTATTGTTACAAAAGAAAACCTAAGTTCAAACATTTGATGAAGTTTTAGAGTTTTTATAAATAAAAAGTCAATAAAAATGAAAAAGTTGAACTGTACCTATAACAATGAAAGTATCATAACAATTTCACAACAATGTTTATTTTAAAATCATGTAGGTACCCCTACAGTTAATTTCAGAACACAAAGTGAGGTTTTAACAATAGCGTCAAATGTTTAAAATAATAAATATAAAATTATAGGTACAGACTCAAATAATTAATCATTAGCTGTCCCAGTATTCATATGTTTTATATTACAAATTTTCATTTTCAAAACATGTTGAAATACCAAACCAATTTCGAATCATCGCGTAATGTTACCAATTTTGTTTTGTTTATAAATACACATTTCACGACTGGATGAAAATTTTAGCCGATAGAAAATGTGCTGTTTAATTTTCGACAAAAACTAAATTAATGATTATTAACAATCAAACAACTTTTATAAAAACCCACAAAAATAATCCAATACCTTTGCTCAATCGTTAGCACGTCTGATCTTCATAGTAATCGCAAAGGTCCTAGATTCGATTTTTATCAATGAGAGGAATGTATCAATATTAAATGGGGTTGGTTACCTATCTTTAACTAAACGGTTTTATAATATAATGAAATTAAATAGCAAGGTTCATCTACTATGAGATCATACTATATCGGCCATTTTGGTTCGTCACGCTCAACACATGTCTAATGTTTTAGTTAATAAAAGGGAGAGCTTTCAATCTGTGTTATACTCCCTCAAATTATTATATTTGCCTAAATTTAGATTTTTATAGTAGCTAATAAAATCACGCACATTAATATTTAAATAGTTAAGTAAAATAAAAAATCACTTGAAAATAATGGCACTTGTTGGGGTGTTGGGGGTTAGTGGCGGCACCATGTACCATCTGGGTTTTCAGAATATTACACTAATGGGGTTGAGTAGGAAGTTAGAATCAAGATAGAATGCACCCGCATTTGCTTGAAGGGAGAATAGGAAACAGTTTAGAAATATACTCCCTCATTACGCTTTACTGGGATTCAAACTACGATCGCCCCTTCATCGGCAATCTAGGCTATTGCGAGAGTGACACCTTAGACTATGCGACTACTGATTGAGGTAGACTAATAGCATTTCCAAGTTTATTTTGGAGGGACATAAAACGAGAGTTAAGGCTGATAAACACTGAGTGCTAAGCTAAGCTATGCTGTGCTGTCCTTTGCTAAGACTTTGTCAGTATGGTTTCACACTCATTGCTAAGCTAAGGTAAGCTAAGCTAAGCTAAGCTAAGCAATGGTCCCTCTTAGAATTCGGTGTTGTTTCTTTCTGGTCTGCTCCAGTGAAGTTTAGTTATGATGGCGTTTTCCAAAATGTCTTGTTTGAACTCAGATGATAGCACTGAGGAAGAGAAGATGCTGCTGTTAGCAGCTGTTTTGGAAGATGAAGAAAGTTTAGGAGGTGTAGGTTCGACTTGTCCAATTAACGCTTCCACTTTAATATAAAAACATTTATTAAATATAAAACCTAAATAGAATATTACTTAAATACACGAGAAACAAACTGAAAACAAAATTTCAACATTTCTTTAGTTATTTTCAGAAATCTAGCACTGCGTCTGTTCAACACGGAGCCCAAGTTGCTTTATGCGCATGCGCAACGTAAAATGGCTCAAGATGGGAGATGGAAAAATTGTCCGGCCAGCAATCGAAAAAACATAGCGTGGCGTAGCAAGGCATAGCTTAGCTTAGCTGAGCTGAGCTTAGCTTTCTGTATGAACCTACACATTTAAATACATGGTCCGCTATTTTTCTAAAGAGTTAGCAGAGCAAACATTAGCTTAGCGTTCTGTGTGAATCGGCCTCTAAGCAAACCGCCAACCGACATAGCCGCCTGACCTTCTGATAGAAATACCTTGATTAGAATGCATTAAAAACAATCCACTCAATATGTTCTAAATACAAAATAGTAGCTCACCAATCCAAAGAGGTTTCCTTGACGCGAAGCGGCTAGTGGATTTAGAAAAAGTGTCTATGTCCCAATCCAAATTGTCCGGTTTCTCAGTCATCTCATCGGAGGTCCCATTAAGCTGCTTTTTAAAATGCCTGGAAAATACATAAGACAACAATGCGGAAGTGTGAACAATTAAACAGTATGATCCTATATACATACCTTTGTGAGTATTCTATAAAATAAAACACATTAAGTAAAATGATTGTAGTCTATAAAATAAGAAATATAAAAGGTACCCTAGTGAAATTTCGAAAATACATTGTTGTTTGATGAGAACCAGTAACATAGAAGCTGTTACAATATAATATTATAGACACACTCAATTTTTTAATATCTATTGTATAGACATATTGGATAAGATGAGTAATTATAGATTATTAATTAAATTTAAAAGGATAGATTAGTACTGTTAATTTTAAAATGTAATTCAATATTCTCTGTGCCTTTTTGTTTAAAAATCTTATCGGGGATATTAGGCTTTGTGTGAATGTCAGAAATTTTTTGTTTTGTTATGTAACACTACAATAATAAATTATTATTCACAATCGATTCTACAAGAGTATGGGCATGCCAATATTGAGATTAATTGTTTGAAACATACTTAAATATATTCTAACGAATTTACAAAAAAAAAAAAA
>CABFWB010000804.1:154942-165140 GCA_902151455.1 Timema bartmani
TTTTTTTTTTTTTTTTAAACGTGCAAGTCAGTACGTACGGATGCCAGGTTAGACCAGAAAGAACGCTACCAGCTTCATGAAGATAGTCCTTTAAGAAGTTTATATCTTCCGTGTTCCTGAATTTGGTGATGTCTGGACCCAGGACCAGGGAATGTTGGAAGCGAGGGAAGGTAGAGAGCAGTTCTCGCAGTGTTGCCACATCTCGACCCAGCTGGATTGCAGAGATGTCGTCGGCCAGATCCTGAAGCTCTGCAACAATGGAGGGCAGTTGGTAAAACTTACTGAGAACAACAATGTAGGAAAAGTTGATCCAGCCACATGTGTGAACGTTAGATGTCATTTGACTACTAGGTTGCTTTATAATAATGTATGCATCTTGTGGCGAGGTAATGAACAACGTGTCAAATACATAAGTTTTATTTCAGGGTTGATCTGAAGCTATAGTTTAACTTTATCTCGTCAACAATATAGTAGTTTGAAACGTAACACATATTTACCATCAACTTATCCAAATTTATAGGATTTACTTCTTAAAGAATATTTCTATAATTTGATTTGAAACCATCCTAAGACTTGCTATACAGGAGATGGGGCCGTATTTATACTTGTAGAAAAGAGCCTACAAAGTCGCATACGGTTATGGTATCTTATATTTCGCGATACATCTGTTCGCTAATATGTAATTAACCATTTCCGCACGTCCAATACAGCCTCTGCCTTAAATCATGAGTGAAGAATGACCCTGGGTATGGGATGACCCCTAGGTGGCTCAGTGGTAAGGGTATTGGCGTGCTAAGCCAAAGGTTACGGGTTCGATTCCCGTGTCCAGGGGTCGTTTTTTTATTTAAAGAATAATGTAGAAAGAGGTTTACACTAGATATCATCATCTGAGGTAACTGCACGGCTACTATTGAGAAACAGCGTTGTCGTTTACTTGTTTTTGTGTTCCCTCAAATATAAGACAAGTTTCGCAATGCAGGTTTATCAATGTTGCCAGTATCTTCTTCTTACCCCAGCACACAACATTCCGGCATAATTGAGAGCGAGGAGATTTGGCAACAATTAACTGAGAGAGAGCGAAGAGAAAGTTTTGTCTCCATAAGAGCTGCGGCTACCTCAGAGCTGATATTAGTTGTATTAAATAAATCCAAATAAATAATTAATGTGATATTTGCTTCATAAAGATGAACTTATTGATAGGATACACATAGTCAAGTTTTCATGAGAAAGGCCCCTTTTCTGACAGCTAGAAAAGTCAATGGATCTACTTTCACATATTAACACGTCAACTATATGATCTGCAGGTGTCACTTTTGATGGATACTATCCCCACTAATAAAGTAACACTAGGGACACGTTATCATTGTTGACAAAAATTATTTTTATTTTTTAAAGGACCTTCCTATGAAAATCGGAATGTAGCTTTGGTCAAGTGTAAGAAAAGACCAAGGCTCACCGAACTTGAGGACGTGAAATCTAACAGCTTGTTACCGTATCCCAGCTGCCAGCCGAGGTTGTAACCCATCTTGTCGGAGAAGGCGACCAGTCCCCGGGCGTCGGTAGGGTCCCAGCTGTCCCCGTCCCTCTGCAAGATGTTGAGACACACCACGAGGTCCAGACCCGTGTCCCGGGCGAACTGGTTCACGACAATCCAGTGTGGTACTGGACAGGCAAATAATTGCGATATTAGATGGGGCACTAAATATCGGGTAAATTGTTAATTGCAATCCACTGGTGCCTTGGACAGACCAACAAACGTGGCGTAGTATGGGGTGCTAAATGTTGGATGATGGCTCACGACAATCCACTGTGGTATTGGACAGGCAAATAATCGTGCGGTTAGATGGGGCACTAAATGTGGGATAATGGTTCACGACAATCCACTGTGGTATTGGGACAGACAAACAAACCTGGGTTTAGATGGGACACTAAATGTTGGATAAATAGTTAACTGTAATCCACCGGGGCTCTGGATAGAACAACAAACGTGGGGTCAGATGGGGCATTAAATGGGCAAATGGATAGCAACAGTGCCATGAATTCTTATCTCTGTATTTTTGAATACATTTATTATGTACTAAATCACCATCTTAAGTTTAGTATCCATCATTGACCGCTTGCTACGGATCATATTATATTTGAAATGCAACACACTTTAATTTTGTCGCAAGAATGGACCAAGACGTCACTCTCGCACAGGGCGTATAAAGGGGGAGGGAGGGATCGGGGTCTGGACCCCCCTGGAATTTGATATAAGCCCCCACTCCCTGCTAGGGGCGTTCATATACACGCATGAGTATTTTTATTGGCTAGTTCTGTAGTAAAATTTTCCAGCAGACCCGCCCTAGAAAAATTAGCTTTCTACGCCCTTGATCTCGCAGTAAATTTGACTGCCGATGGCGGGGAGATCGGGGTTAGAATCCCGGTCGGGTCTACTGAGGGTGTTCTTTTACCTAAATTATTTTACACTTTCACTTCACACAATTATGGGGGACACTTCCTATCATTTTTAACGTTCCTCATCCTTAACACATTAGCGTAATTAGTACATATGCATACAACCCAAACGGTTGGTATGACAATGTGCTTAAATAATAACTTTATTTGCAAGAATTATTTTTTCATTTATTATCAAAGCTTGAAAAATATCATATTCAGAAGTTACCTAATTATTTTTGCGTTTCTCCACGTTTTATTTTAAGATTCTACAGGGTCCCATTTGGGTAGATTATTAAGGGGAGGGCAGATCCCACCCCCTTGTTCCATTCACTAAAGACGTTCGGGTTCACTTAGTCAGAGATAAAGAAATAAGACTCCGCTATTGGTGTTATTATAGCCTTACCTACCCGCCTCGGTGGCGTAGTTGGCTAACACGCTAGTCATGTTGAGCCCGACTGCCGAGGACGGGGAGATCGAGGTTCGAATCTCGGTCGGGTGAACTGGGGGTGGTTTTTCCTAAATGGTTTTCCACTCTCTCTCTCCACGCAAATGCGGGTTCACTTCCTCTATTCAACCTTCCCAATTCCTAATCCATTAGCGTAATTAGTACTTAAGCGTATAACCCGAACGGGTAGTAAGACGCGGTGCTAAATAATAATAAATAATAATATAGCCTTACCTGTTATGGTGTAGTTCTGCGTCTGTTCACCAGGGTTGGGCGCCATCTTGTAAGTGTATCTGTTACTGTCGGGTCCGCCAAGTCGCAAGTACGCAGGCGCTAAGCCTTTCGCCATGTTCAGCGTTCGTGCTGCTCCAAGGCTAGAATCAAATAATATAATTTATTACAGTCCGGTTTTCATAAGGAGGGTCTTTAAAAAAAATACAAACACCTTTTATTTTATTTTTTTGGCCAGAATTTATAACATTTTACCATTTTATTAATGTTATTCTATAGGTATTTAAAATAGATTTCAAAAGGGATAGCTGCAGATCACATGACTTGTATTATGACAACGTGAAATATCTAGTCACTTTTTTTAGCTATCAGATAAGGCCCTTCTTATTACAATTATACATTATATTCTGAGAATTGAAAAATTATACCTGGACACGGGAATCGAACCCGGGACTTTTGGCTTAGTACGCCAATGCTCTAACCACTCAGCTATCCAGGAATCATTGGCGTACTAAACCAAAGGTCCCGGGTTCGATTCCCGTGTCCAGGTGTCATTTTTCTATTTTTAGAATATGATATCTAGATGCGAGTATATCCTCACTAAAAATACAATAGTTTGGCTATTTGATTCTTTAATATGCATTAGCTGTATTTAACTGCTAGTTATATAAGTTAGTTATATAGTTATATAAGATAGTTATATAGTTAATATATATACTCATTACTACGTTTTAAACCGTGATTATGGTCTTAAACAGCGTTTTTTAAACTGTGCTCTGCCTTAGTTTACCCAGGCCTCGTGAGGCCATTTTAGAATATGTACAATTTATATTTTTTTCGCAATTTAAAATAGAATTAGTAATTAGGATTACCATTTTTTTTTTTCAAATTTGAATAAAATACATTTGCTAAAGGCGCAGCCAGAACATACCATGTTTCCTGTTTATTTATTAGTTTTATTGTAAAATGTATCTGTCTTTATTGAATGTTTATAATATTAGTGTAAACGTTTGTACGCGGGCTCCAGCATGTATTGCTTACTAAGCAAGGGCTTCTTCGGTCTGAAATATTCCGGAACCCGTGGTCTAAAGGCGAGTTCACATTCATAGGACTGAGCGCCGACCGTGCTGCTACCATGCTCTGAATGCTAACGACACGGCTGGTGTGAATCCATCTTAACACGTCACTCTCTCAAAAGACTGAACTTACTGCTAATGACGGGGAGGTCGGAGGTTCGAATTCCCCGTCGGGTGTACTGAGGGTGGTTTTCCACTAGATGATTTTCTACTCTCTCTCCACGCAAATGCGTGTACACTTACTTTAATTACAATTTTGTTCATCCCTAACTCATTAGACCCGAACGGTAAGAAACAAAAAAAAAAACAACAAAGATTTGATTCAAGATAATATCAGAGAATTTTATAGACACAGTAAATCAGAATTTCATATTTTGTTAAACGTTTTTATTAAAAAAATAACAATAGATATACCCACTTTGGTGGCCGCATTGTCTAACGCGCTACTCTCGCAATAGACTAGACTGTCGATAAAGGGGAGATCGAGCTTCGAATCTCGGTCGGGTGTACTGAGGTTTTTTCCCCAAATGGTTTTACACTCTCCTTCCACCAAAATGCGGTTACACTTACTTTAAACATAACCTTCTTCATCCATAAAACCATTAGTATGATTAGTATATAAGCGTATAACAAGAACAGGTAGAAATAGGCGGTGCAAAAATAAAAAGCTATTTTCCTAAAATTCCTTGAAATATTTTATGAATTGCTACTTAGGGTGGATTGATGAAAATACGATAGGACCTACATTTTTAAAATGGGGATAGTTTCCTTTGTTATTATCAAAGCTTTCATTTCAATTCGCTTATCAATGTTGGTTTATTTTTGTCTACCTGTGATTAGCTATCCGTGGACGTCCGTAGCGACGGTTCTTTTGTTATGTATTAATCACAACTTGTGAATGTGTGGAATGACAGGCCTCCACCGTGGTTCGGATCCCACGTTAAACTGTAGGTCCTACCATTTCATCTCACAATCACTCTACCATTACACATTAGCGTAAGTGCGTATAACCCGAGCGGGTAGTAAGACACGGTGCTTATAATATTATTATTATTATTATTATTATTATTAGCACCGCGTCTTACTACCCGTTCGGGTTATACGCATTATAATAATAGTTCTTTTGTTAATCCCCCCCTGTCTTACTACCTGTTCAGGTTATACTCATATATGATAATTACTCTAATGGAGTAGGGATTAGGAAGGAAGTATTTTAGAGATACTCTACTTGTGTTTGCGTGGAAGGAGAGTGGGGAACCATTTAGGAAAACCAATCTTCAGTATACCCGACCGGAGTTCTAATCCCGATGATCTCCCCGTCTTCAGGGATCACTGAAGACGGTGGTAACAACAGTTCTTAATAAAGTTAAAGGTTATCCCATTTTTACGAAGTCCTACGGACTAACGGGTCGGGAGTAAATGGAGAGAGCAACTGTTTCTGTTAAAGAAGTTGGTGATTTCAAAGCTACTTTGAAAAGCGGGTTGCATTTTTATTTTATTTCTTAGCACCACGTCTTACTACTCGTCTGGGATATTCGCTTTTAGGGATGAGGATGACTGCTTTCCTTTCTCTCCGATGGAAGTAGTGCTACGGATTTTTATCGCTCAAGAAAAATCCGTCAACCTCGAACGGGTTTTAACCCAAGAACATCAGGTCCTGAGGCGAGTATTTTTGCCTCAAGATCACCGAGATTGACGGTCTTTATATTATCCACTAACCAGGAGCATTCCTCCCTCTAAAGGAGCACCCCTTTATGAAAGGGCACAGCACTGACCTGGTGGTGCCTCGTAGCAGGATCTCCGGATCTAGTGTGAGGCTGAGGAAGTGGTCACTGATGACGTGTACCCCCTTATTGGTGTTAACGGCGAGGGTGGCTTCTTGGTCTGTCAGCCCGGTGGACACGAGGGCTGCCAGTGAGAGCCATGACAGCCACTCCTGCATTCTGGCGGCAGAGACACAAATCTCGGGTTAGTGGCTAGTTTTTTATATTAAAAAAAAATCATGTGGTACTTTGTTTCATCGTCCGGAGTTTTTCTCAAACTTCCCGATAAGGTACAAAGCTGAACCTTATCACACTGATTAATCAAGGCGGGAGTGCATGGAACGCTAAAAAAGGGAAGTTTTTTTTTTGCAGTTTTTAAAGCAACACTTTTTTTTGGCCAAAATAAATTAAATATTGGTCCAGTAGAAACATAGAGTTTAATTTTCTTTACAGACGAGAGGATCATGAAGAGAGTTTATGAACTAATGAACATTTGTGTATGATGAACCAAAATAAAGATGATACGCCATCAAAATCTGGGCCACGGTATTAACATTCGGCTCATTCTGGTAAAAAGAGTACAGGGAACCAGATTGGAGTCTTGGCTCAAAGCTCAACTTGTTCCTAATCAACCTGCTGCCCCACACCAAATAACCCCAGGTCACAGACAAACATACACCAGACCCACAGCCTCCAAATTAAAATGGCTGCTCTCGTTGGAAGAGCTTGAGACCTTCAACACGAGGATCGCTACGGGAAGTCACAATTGACAACATCGCTATCAAGCAGGTATTTTAAATAATAGTTCACTTTAAAGATGGTTTTATTAGAGAGCAGTCAGAAATTGCCTTCTAGAATCAATAAACCTGCTTTCACAAAGCTAGGTTCAGGTAATAGCCCCCTCCCCCTTCCCTTAAAGAACCCCCCCAAAGAGCCTACTCAGACTGCAAATTACAAAGGGGGGGGAAAAAAACCCGTAGAATAAAATAGCCCTTTCTTTTGTGCAAGTGAATGTTTTAAAAAATACCTAGTTGTAAACAATCTTTAAATAACGTCACTTGTCTGAAAAGGTTTGTTAATTGAAAGGGATGTGAAGGGTATGAGTTGGGAAGGGGGGAGAGAGGCATTGTTGGTAACTGAATTGTTGTTTTCTGACCACCACCCCTTTACAACGAGCGCGTTGTTTCACTTGGAAGGGATGTTATCACTGAGAACTGTAACTAGCACTCCCTAGTGGCCCAAGGACTCAACCTGGTTCAAGGAACGCAGATAAACTCTCGCAAGGCTGAGTATCTGGTGGTATACCTTGTCTGTGACCTGGGGGAAAATCCACAACTAACACACATAATTCACTAAATGTTATTGTTTGGTTGTAAAAACATTCTCTCGCCCGGTTTAATAAAAACATGGTGTTGTAACAAACATTCCAGAAAGCTTCACCAACACTTTCTGTCATTGTGTAAACAACCTTGACATATGTTAGTGGAGAAGCTTCCAAAACTATGTTAAATATATCTATTTCACAATAATTATTTTTTGGTAGAAGGTCCACAACTATGTTATATTTAATTTTTCTCGGCCACTTGGATATAGAAGTAATTGTGGTCGTAAAAAAAATAATTGAACAGGATATTTTGATAAATGTCTACGTTTCATGACCCCTTGAAACAGAAGAAAAGGGTTTTCGCAATATCTTCTGTCTATCTGTCTGTATCTCGGCCTAGAGCTTAAAACATTTTACTCATCGAGCTGAAACTTTATATCTAGGTTTTTTTTATAAGGTTCTCTCAAAGTGTTTTTAAATTAGATATCTAACCCTAAAATTACGGGTAGTTTGTTGAAAGGCAAAAAATAGATTTTTTCCCCTTCGAATCCGTTTTAACGATTTTGATTAAATTGTGTATTCAGGTATGGTTTAGCATTAAAAATAAAATTATTTAAGGGTACTTTATATCAGCAGCCATTTTTAATTTTGGTCATATCTCCGCAACTATTTGCGATACGAAATAACTTCCTAATCATTGTAAAGTTATCGTACTATTATAAATTAAAATAATTTATTTGAAATATATGTTTATATAAACCAATAATTTCTGAGCCACAAGCAAATAGATGTATTTTTATGGAGCTCTTTACAATTTGATGGACAGATAACGTTCCTCTTTTCTTACTGTTTCTGTAAAATCGTATATTATTTCATGTATGCTCTTTAGTGAAGTGTTTCTCTAACAATGTATATTATTTTGTTTCACAAACCTTAAGAGTTTTTAGTTAATTTCTTTATATTAATAAAAAAGATGGAGAAATTCTGTGCGTTGCACCGTACCGTTGTATTTATGACTATATTTCTATAGTAGTGTAATAGTATTTTAGTAGCAAGAAAGTTTTAGTGAGCTAAGGATCCCGGGTTCGATTTCAGGAATGGCTGAAAATGTTATGATTGGTGAAATGTGGGTTTTTCCCTTTTCACGGCGATGAATTAAATAAATATTTTAAACACATAAATATGTTTATATTTATTCTCTTATAAATTTTTTTTTTTGCTCTCTCCGTTTTTATTTCTACTTAATATTCATATATGTACTAAAAAATATGCAAGTATCTATGTGTTTACTATTTTAATTTTTTTTGTAGACATGGTGTATATTTTTAGTTATTATATTAAGAAATGATAAGAATAGCTGGCTACCTCTGTGGTCTAGTGTTCAGAGTCTCTGGCTAAAGTCCGGAGGTCCTGAGTTCGATATCCGGAGCTTCCTGATTTTTCTGTGAAGCAGTGTGTTCGGAACGGGGTCAAATCGACTTCATGATATCGTCATATTTGTACGTACAATTGCTTGTTACTCAAATAAAGAATCTAATATTATTATCTTTTAAGATTCTAGGGATTCGCTTTATTGGCCGCATGCTCTAAGCTCTTAAGGCATCTATCTCAGAATAGACTGGTCTGCTAATGACGGGGAGATCGGGGTTCGAATCCCAGTTGGATGTACTGAGGTTTCTTAATATGTTTTATACTCTCCTTCTAGGCAAACGCGGGTATACTTCATCTTGATTCATCATCCCTTATCCCCAACACATTAGCGTAATTAGAACATATGCGTACAACCCGAACGTTTTAAATGACGTGGATAATAACGGCGCGTCTGGGCTACATCAATCTGTCGCTCAGTTTGTGGAAATGTTAGCCAGTACTAATGTACTGTTGCCCAGTGGATGCCCAAATGTACTAACGGTACATCCTTTTAGTGAAGGCTCCTTCCATGTCTCTATGAGATGAGAGGATGATGAAAGTTATTATGATGGGGTGAAGCCAATGGAAAATCTTAATCTAACTTAAGGCCTTAATCAACCAAACCCTGGTGACCGTGGGAATTATTCCCCTTTCGAGAAAAATCCTCCTGTACCAGCTGGGAATCGAGTCCGGGACCTCTAGGTCAGCAGTTAGGGGCTTTGACCACTATATCACGATAGTAATAATAATAATAATAATAATAATAATAATAATAATAATAATAATAATAATAATAATAATAATAATGATAATAATATATCGAGGTATTCGAAAGGCCCCTCCATCCCCGTTTAAAAATGGTCGTACTGCTTCGTCGTATGTTCGTTAATACCGAGGACGGAATCCAACGCACTCGGTCGGAATGTTTTAATTGGGTTCTAGTTTGCGCGTTGAACTCAAGTTCATTAGAGATTATTGACTCCGAATTATTTGTGACAGTGCACTTCTTCACGTCAATCATTTTATGCACCAAAAAGTCTTACAAAGCCAATATATGTCTGTCCACCTCGGCCATCTTATTAACCGAATCCCCTTTTACTTTGACTTAATTTGTAAAGTTTAGCTTACAACACCTTAACCGCCCCCTCCACGCCGCCAACCCCTCCCTCCCATCATATTGTTTTTCTTTTTCTCTAAGAAGTTGACCTATATACTGTAACTAAGTTTACAGCACGTCAGCTGTTTTTTAAGTTTTCACAATATTGTAAATAATAATGTGTCATAAACCTGAATCAACGTGTTTGGATAGTTTAGCCTTAACACCGACTGACTAGGCAAATTTCTCACACGAAAACTATAAAGTGACAGTTGGAGAATACATTCCTAGGCGTAGTAATACATGAAAGTAGATCTTTGTAACAGTTTTAACCTGAGCATAAGTATCAATAAATAGCGAGCTGACAAATTTGAAACAAACGAGTATTTATCATAAGGATCTGCTCCTCTCCCC
>CABFWB010000804.1:165266-205812 GCA_902151455.1 Timema bartmani
TGCTCCTCTCCCCTCCCCCCCCCCACCCTCCCCCTATAAATAATTAATATTTTTTGCACGATTCAGTGGCCGAATGGTCTAAGGCGTCACTCTTGTGTTATACTGACCTGCTGATGACGGGGATAATGGGGCTCGAATCCCAGTTGGGTCTAATGAGGTTGGTATTTCATAAATGGTTCACCACTCTCCTTCCACGCAGATGCGGGTAGATCACCTCTAAAATACTTCTTTCCTCATTCTTACCCGCTTAGAATAATTATCATTTATTTGTATAACCTGAACAGGTGGTAAGGCTCGATGATAAAAAAAACAATTTTGTGTGCCAATTTTCCGCTACGTATTGTAACCTCCCTATATCATATGTAACAGAAAATTGGCATACAAATTAACTGTGATAGGTACTAGTTTAATTCACGTTTATATTTACATTGGAATCGTGGTACGAAGGTAGGTTTATAGCATTTATATTATTAACTTATTTATTTGAGGTATTTAACGTGCACTTTCTGAACCGACTAATTACCTCAGCTCATGAGAATCGAAATGGAACCGACGGATTTAATTCCCCTCCGAAGGAAATTGTGCTACGGATTTTTATCGTTCAAGAAAAATTCGTTGACCCTTGCTGGGTTTGAACCCATGAATATTGGGTCCTTATAACATTAAAAAATAATATGTTTGCTTTCAATACTGCCAAAAAATATATATTTTTAATTAGCGTGTCTTACTACCCGCTTGGGTCATACGTATATGTACTACTTACGCCAGTGTGTTAGAGATTAGGAAGGTTTAAATTTAGATGTAGTGTACCTGCATTTACGTGAAAGGAGGGTGTAAAAACATTCTATATAAATAAACTACCCAATAGTACACCTGGCTGGAATTCGAAACCCCGATATCCCAGTCATCGGCAGTACAGTCTATTGGAATAGTGACGCTTTAGACCATTCAACAATTAAAGCGGGTCAAGTATGATTAAATTTTTTCATTATTTCATCGATTTTTATCTGAACTGTCAAAAGTGATGGCTATAGAACAATAAATGAGCGTATGATTATATAAAATTTTCTTTATTAACTTGTATATAATTAGTAATGAAAGTACAATACTTTTAATTAACATAATATTTTGGCCTACGGGTTCAAATATGACTGGATTTATACATCAATAAAGTTAGTTTGCTTATACAATTTTATCAACAGCTCATAAATATTAATTAATAGTTAATCTGTGCAGTTTAATTATTGTATAATTATTTTTCACATATCTGATTTGTTTTATGACAATAACACCCCTATATATTGACTTTATAGCATAAATTATTAACAAATGAAGTTCACACTTTAAACGCAGCATATTGTTAATTATTTAAAACAAATTAACATGGCAATCCTAATATTTAATAATAATCACCAGATTAGTATGTTTGAGTAAAATCTCTCGATTATCAAGCCACAATCTCTATGTAGCCTAACTTACTAACATTTATTTGGTTTAAAAATGTTTACCCCTTTAATACTTGCGGTATCTACCCATCTATCTATCTATCTATCTATCTATTTATCTATCTCTATCTAACTATCTATCTATATACATATAACTTTCTAATGTGTGCGTGTGTTTTTACACACCCTCCAGGAGCTCCTAAATCGGGGATTCTCAAACGGTGTTTCGCGGCACTTAGGGGTGCCGTGAGATCTACCAAGGAGGGGTGCCGCATGATTTTGAGGAGAAGAAATGTTAGCACAAAATAATGAAAATAAAGAAAGTGTTGTTTTTGGAAAAGTATAACAGCAAAGAATAGGTATCATACAGTAGGAAATACAGTATTACTTAGACATAAGAGTTTGATGAAGATAATTATAGAAAGAGAAATTATTATCATTAGCACCGCGTCTTACTACCCGTTCGGGTTATACGCACTTACGCTAATGTTTAATGGTAGGGTGATTGTGAGATTAAATGGAGGACCTACAGTTTAACGTGGAATCCGAACCACGGTGGAGGCCTGGCATTCCACACATTCACAAGTTGTGATTAATACACGTCTTGTCAGAGGTGAAGGAAGGGTTTGGCAATCAGATAAATCTGTGCCGGGACTGAGGATTGAACTCCGGACCCTCAGCACAGAGGTCTGACACCTTACCACTAGACCACCAGGTCACCTATGAGGAGAAATTAAAATGGGAAACCAAGAATGAAGTGCATGGATCAGATAACGGACAATGTTGCCAAAAGAAGGTGCAAAGGTGTAAAAAAAAATTAACCCAGGATCGGCAAAAATGCAGAACTGGAGTCAAACAATTTCAAGATTGATGACCTAATGATGATGATATTTAAAGAATGGCATAACATAGTGTGTTGCCAGCAAGCCCACCACGAGTGGTAGGAGGGAGGGTACCAGGGTACCGGGCCCGGGACTCTGTTACATTTACTTTCTCTCTCGATCGCTTGGAGAGAGAATTATTGTGACAGTAAAAAAACCCATCTAACTCGAGATTTTGATAAATGTCGAAGTTTAATTACCCTTCTCTCCCCCTTTGAAACTGAAAAAGTGGTTTTCGCGATGCCACCTGTGTGTCTGTATCTCGGCCTAAAACATATGAACAATCGGGCTGAAACTTTTGTAAAATATATTCCAAATTAAAGATTTTATTATAATTTTACTCAAATAGTAGCGGAGATGATATGATCAAAATTGGAAATTTCTGCTAATGTAAAGTACTCTTAAAGTATAATATACATGTGAAAATGAGAGTAGCCATTTTGTTTGTAATACTAAACAATATCTGGATACAAGATTTAAACGATTATTTTTTTTGCCCTCAAGTAAACTACCATTAATTTTAGGGTTTGATATCTAATTCAAAAAAATCTTTGCGGGAGCCCTTGTGAAAACCCTAGATACAAAGTTTTGTAAAAGTGACCAGCGATTTAAAAAAAATACAAATTTAAGTCAAACAGTGATGGCATAGCAAGGGGGAGGGGGGGCTTTCTCAACTTCAGAAATAATTTATGTTCCTCTTCTCCCGATTGGAATAAACTTGCAACGCATTAGATTTACTTCACTCCCCTTTGATATTATCAAATTTTAACATGAAAACTTGTCTTGTTTCAAACTCCAAATAGCTTCTATAGGTATTCAATGTTCAAAATTTGGCAGGGAAGGGCATCTCCAAATAAAAATAAGACAGTTAATCAAAAAAACAAAAACAGGCGAAGAATACTCTAAATAGCTTCCAGAGGCATAAAATCATTCGAATTTCCAGGGGAAGAAAATTACAAATAGCATCTGAGAACATAAAATTTTCCAAAATTTACTGAAAGAGGCCCACTCTAAATATCTCCTATCAAGGTGAAGACCATTCCAAATAGCTTCTAGAGGCATCTTTCAAATTTTTCCGGAAAAAGACCAATTCAAATAGATTATATAATAGACATATAATTTTCCAAAATATTCCGGACAAAAACCCCCTAAATTATCACTTAAAGAGATACTAATTTTTTTTAAACATTTCTGAAAAAGGACCACTATAAATAGCTAATAGATAAGTATAAAAAAAATGAGGCTCACCCAAAATATCTTCTGGAATACTTCTATTTTCAAACATTCGCATAGGGTCCCCAAGCCTATCTCCTTAGCTTTGGGGCCAAAGCTCCTCAAAACTCCTTTTTATTTGCTAAGATAATTTACCCCCCACCCCCCTTTCCCCGCACCTCTAGACAAATAAGGTTTCGCCACCACCGAAGTCGAGTAAAACCAAGCAAAGGGGATTCGTGCTCTGCCCTTGGTACCGGTCCCAGTTTGAGCAGTTTGAGCACCTAAGCAGGCCAGGTGGGTTGATTATCGTTGGTAAAGCAGTTTAGAAAATTCAAACATATTTCTTTGAGGTCAAATTTTGATAACATTTTACTATATCATTTGTGTTATTTTATAGGTATTGATAATATCTATCAAAATTGATAGCTGCAAATCACATGACCTAACGTATGAATTTATTAAAATTGTATGTTAAAGCAATAACAATTGCAAGATAGAACGAAGGGACTGTGTGCAGATAGAATCACAATGTTTTAGTTGAATTTGAAACCTGTTATAACTTATTAAACACACGCTAATAGTCTAATAATTCAAATATTTAGATAGGCCTACATATAATAATGTCACTATAAAATGTGTGTAATCGACTGATCAAATAATTCTGATTAAGAAATGAACATGTATTTCGAAACTCCGACAGTGTAGGTCAAAACGATTAAGTTGTTTGAAAAAAATAATATAAATTAATAGTTTAAGACAATCGTATATACTTTATCATATATTATATTATAGTTTATGACAACATTTTCAAAAAATAATTTATCATAAACTATCCCTATCTGCCTAAAAAAATAAAACAGTATTCTTATAATCATAAATGCACAGAGATTAAACTAAATCTTTATAAACATGTTTATAAAATATGAGTTTTTCAAAATATCAAGCATCAGTAAACTACACTAATATATATATATATATATATAATATATATATATATATTAGGGAAATGAACCATAAAATATTTTTATTAAAAACGTTAAAGTCTTTTTCCAATAAAAAGATAAATAAAAACCAATCAAAATTAAACTACGGTACCCTGAACCCTTTATTTCGAAAAAAAAAGTATACAGTGTTATTTGTCATGTCAAACACTTCATAGAAATTCATTTTAAATAAAATTGTTGGAGGCATTTTTTTTTAAATTTCAAACTAGAAAAAATCAGTCTTCAATACACGACTTTTAATTTGAAGACTATAATCAGAATTTAAAAAAAAATTTAAATCAAATTTGAACAAAATTTATTAAACGGTTTTAACTGTGGCTTCAGGGTCAGACAGACAGACAGACAGACAGACAAACGAACATGGGAACATATATAATTGTAAAATAAACATTTCTGGTTATACAGATTCATCATAATCTTGAGGTGGACACTCTTCATGATCACGTTATTTTCTCCAAATGAGAAAGTAAAAACTAAAGATCTAATAGAATAAAACCATTAGTAAAAATTAATGATAGGATGCTCGAATTCTCGATATTTCGAATCCATCAAATCCTATGGTATTCGAGATCTTTCGAGTTTTGTAAACATCTAAAAAATTATCTCTAATACAATTTATGAAGATATTTACTTTAAATAACAATTTTAAGCAATTTGATAAAATAAATTATATATAATAATTATATAGTCGTAAGAACAATAAAATCACAAAAAGGACAAAATTGTATTAATAAATTAAATTTTAAATATTTTCACTCCAACTAAAGTTGTACATTTTTAAAGAATTTGGATTAGAGATTCGAAAGAAAATTTTAAGATTCGGATTCGAGAAGTATAGGATTCAATCCATCTTTAGTAAGAACATAAAAAACTTACCTATGTTATGATGAACGAGAACAAATTCCTTCTAGTTACGAGGACGATTGAAATCTTCAACTGTTCAATTCCTACCGAAAGAAACTAAAAAGGAATTCAAAAAAAGAAGTAGATTTGTTCTAGAATCACCGTACCCACAGTTGACAGGGAGACATCACGGTGACAAATGTGCCGAACAAATGAATGAGGACAAGAGACGCATACCAGCGCTTCGCTTGCCTCATTCTACGGTAGCACCCTCAAGTACTTTGATGACATTTTTAGCTGACGCTCATCAAAAAAACATTTTGTAGTTTAAACGCTTCTTTTGAAATGCTCGATGTAGATTGGTCAATTCGTTGTCCCTCTACTGACGCGCTCACGGGAAGCGACACCGCCTTTTCAAGGCCAATAGGAGAGCTGGAATTAATTCGTGTTTGTAATTATACATTTTTTTGCATCACGTCTTACAACCCATTCCTGTTGCAGGCTAATGTATCAATTATGCTAATTTTTTGGGGTGAGGAAGGTTTACATTTAGAGGTAGCTTACATTTGAGTATTGGTAGAGTGGTGGACCATTTAGAAAAAAAAACCACCCTCAGTACATCCAACCGGGATATGAACCCCGATATATCTGTCATCGGTAGTCCATTGGTTGCAGGAGTGACGCCGCAGAGTACGCGGACATTTTTACTTTCTCATAAAGAGAAAGCTTTTTGTAATCGTAAACATTTCTGGCCTTGAGATACTGATGGATCTTTACTTTATATGTGCCCATTGCCCACGGATTCAAGAAAGTTTTTTATACAATTATGTCTAGCCCTGTGTTTGTCTGTCCCCATGTTTTGTTTGTGACTCTGTTTATCTGTCCCCCCGTCTGTCTGTTTGTCTCCCTGTTTGTTTGTCCCCATATATGTATATGTCTCTGATTGTATGTTTGTCCCTCTGCTAATCCGTCTCCATGTCTGTCTGATTGTCCCTCTGTTTATCTGTCCCCACGTCTTTCTGTTTGTCTCTCTGTTTGTCTGTCGTTTGTCCCTCTATTTGTCTATCCTCGTGTATGTATATGTCTTTGTTTGTTTGTCACTATGTCTTTCTGTCCCTCTCTTGGTGTGTCCCCATGTATGTTTATCTATAGGTTTACCTATACCAGGGGCAACAGCCGGATTTAGTTTAATCTTGATATTTAGATGTAATATGTCCATACCTAACTAAATCGAGGTTTAATTCCAATTATAAAACTAAGGGTGGTTTATTAAAAACATCGCTTAAACGATTATGTTCAAAAAGAAATAGCAGGGGAGGTTTTATCTTACATAAAAGTGACACTTTGGATTTGTTTGTTGACTAGTTCTTTCAGGATAATTCCCTTTCAACTTATTTTCTTTCAAACACTTTAATTTTTTTTAAAGGACTCCAAATAATTTGTTAAAAATTGGCAGTGGTTTTTTAATGATAAATAACGTGGTTTACTTGTTTATTCAGATGAAGGTAGTTTATTAAAGACCAATTTTGAGATTTTTGGTTTTAAACTATATTATACAGTACCTAGTCTAGACAATATTAACATCTGTGTTGTAATATTTAATTCAAGAATAGTTGGTAATTAATTTAGGCTAATTAACATTATTTATGCATCTAGTTAAGTTGAGTTAGTGCTGCCATCTATTAGGCAATCATGATATCTTTCTATTGCACTTTAGATTATGGTTAACAGAGGCCTCTGTCATATGAGAATTATTAAAAAAAAGTTACTGGGTTCCTTATGGAATTTGTGATATGAAAGTTATTGTCTTGGAAAATGTGTATAAAATGACTTTCCTCCTTTTTCACTTGTACCCTTCATTTGTGATAAAAAAAATTCTAAAAGTTAGTTTCTACCAGAAAGTGACGGTTCCTGTGAAACGGCGCTTCTCGCGAGAGCACTTCAGTAGAACTGTTTCACACGAGCACAGTAGTTGCGCCATGCGAATGGGTACTACCTTGTGGGTGTATCAGAGGTGCAGGACACCTAGCACGCGCCGTCTGCTGTGTCAGCTCTCTTGTCACACATAGGTGAGTGTGTGTGTGAATGTGTGAACTAGTAACTGTTACGGATCCCTAAACTCGTTGCAAAGGGTTGGAAAACTACCTACACCCGAAAATAAATAGGATCGTCAAATGAAAGGAGCTCATCTGATGGTTCAAGTTACTCAATCCAATTTCCCATTCAAACATACGCCAAGCTCGAGTCTCCTGAAAATGTCACCTTTGACAGAAAATGTCAAATTATACAACTGTAAGATAAATATTTCACTCAACGTTGGCCCCTCTGTTCTACATTTTATATAGGGCCTCTATCATCATAGAGGCTTTTATCATGACGCTATATATGATAGATTGATATATGGTAGCGCTCTTATATATATATATATATATACACACACAAGTTGGACGCAAAGCCCTAAAATCGCCTATGGATGGATTTTTTGCTCAATCCTAGGATTGGACGTTTTAAAATGACTAAGGCCCGAAGTTTTATTCAATTTCAGGCTTTGGCCGTCTCCAAGCAGCCAAACCTAGGATTGTGCAATTACTAAACGACCAAAGTTGAAAATACAGTCGGTAGGTTAGGTTAGATTAGGTTAGGCAAAAAAAAATTTGGTCTCATTCTGATCGAGAAACGAACTAAGATATTATTTCAAAATTTTATTTCAAGCTTTGGTCTTTTAGTAATTGCACAATCCTAGGTTTGGTTGTTTGGAGACGGCCGAAACCTGAAATTGAATAGAACTTCGGGCTTTGGTCATTTTAAAATGCCATATCCTAGGACTGAGCAAAAAAATTCGTCTATTAGCCATTTTCAGGCTTTGCGTCCAGCATATATATGTTGTAGGGATGTGAACTGGAGACAAACAATTCCAGTGCTCTAGATAACAATAACCTGGGTCTTGTAAATTACGTAAATAAAATTGATACAAATACTATTAAGAGAAATCACTGTTAGCTAAATCTGTGAAAGCTATAATAAAGTTTCTATAAAAACTGCTATACATAATATCATAATACCATTGATTATGTGACGTCTAAAGTCGGAGTTAACCATTACCAATAATTGAAACTGTGCACTGAATGGGTAGATAACTCCTTGTACACGACTGCATTGTTGGTGGACTACACTCGGGGAGCTCACGCGTTTTTAAAATAGGTGCCAGTCGTGAATGTGACAATTTTTAAAACCCTTATTACTCCTAAATATGTCTAATAAGGGTATAATGTGAGAGTGTAGGGGATGCGAGATAAGGGCAATATTTTTGAATTTTTTTTATCTTAAAACATTCTTTGATCGAAATAAAAAATTATTGTTACATTAGAAACATATAGTTTAATTTTCTTCCCATGGTGATATCAACAATTGTTGAACCAATCTGTCATGGGTGTCTAGGAATTTAGTGATAAACTTTTTCCCTTCATTTAAAAAGTGTGTCATCTAATGCCGCTATGTTCGTGACAGATATTCAACAATTGTTGATATCACCGTAGGAATAAAATTAAACTCTATGTTTCTACTGGAGCAATATTTTATTTGCTGTGCCAAAAAAACAGGTTTTACTATAAATACTGCAAAAACACCGACCTTTTCTGGCGTCTCCTCTACGCCCACCTTAATTTAAAGTGGTAAAGTATGAGGAGGCTTAAAAGTAAGAGCCTAACTAGCACTTGCCTGGAAGGAGAGATGAAAAATACCACATTGAAAACCTCATCAAAAGTTGTTAGTGTTTATTTCTTCTATATTTTTTAAAAAGTTTAGTGCATATTACTCAACATCTGGGAGAGCTACATATTTATAAATGTTGAATTTAAACTGAATGCAGCCAAATTCGTGTGGGATAAAGGCGGGAAACTGTTCAGGAATTATCACCGGGATACACCCAACCAGGATTCAAATCCTAACCTATCTATCATCTATAAAACAAACTAGACCAGACTTGACGCCTTTGTCCGCTAGCCCACAGATGTGGGATCGTAATTTAGTACCGTTTAAGGTTCAGACTCTTCATATAGACACTTCTTGAAAAAAAGGATCTCTGTTCTACAGTCATTGGGTTTGCAACTTTATTGATTATTCATTTTACAGTCCGATTTTAATAAGAAGAGCCTTTTAGAAATTATCAACACATATTTTTGCTGTCAACATTGATAAAATTTTACTGTAATATTGGTGTAATTTAGTAAAAAATAACAGCTACAGATCACATGAGCTGACGTTTGAATACATGAAAGTAGATACATAAACTTTTCTACCGGTCAATAAGGCATTATTTATGAAAATTGGGCTCTAGAAATGTATTGGCTTGAGCTCAACCTTGAGGAACTGTTCATTTGTTGTCTGCATTGCACATTATACAATACAAATTATATTCTAATTGGAATGCTCAAACATAGCTATTATGAAATATTTAAAATATTTCTTACAATACATATAATTTTTTTAAACATAAATATCATAAAATTTTATAACCTTCATTAAGAATGGACGATACATTTGATAAGTATTTTCCTCAAATCTATCGAAATATCATGATAACAATTTATTTGTTTTCAACGACTAGCTTACCTATTTAAAAACCTATACTTTTTTTTACTTTATCTTACCATACTGTAGCTTACGAAAAAAAGTTCATATTAATAAATAGATAGATATAAAATTATCAAATTATCAGAATTACTCAAATAATTCGGGATAACTATAGCAAAAAGATGGCGCTCTACCTTCTCAAACTTTTATCTCTCTCTTCAACAGAACTACCCCACCATTAAACACGTGCACCAAGTCTTACCGCCCATCCCTGATATACACATGTTTACATTAACAGGGAACGAATGAGTAAGATATGATTTTAGAGGAAATGTAACCACATTTGCGTGGAGAGAGATAATGTCAAACAAATTGTAAATAAAACTCCCTCAATATACTTGTGCCATACCTACCCTGTAGCCGTAAAAACACACACGGAAAAAAGCCCCACTAGATGAGTTTGACGTTTAGTTCGTGTGATCAGCTTTGTAGGTAGCCTTGTTGTTAAACGTAGCCTGTTAATAATAATAACTGGCCTCATGGTTTAGTTGTCAGAGGCCCCTGGCTGCTAACCTATGAGTTCCCGGGATCGATTCCCGGCGGGTACTGGGGGATTTTTCTCAAAGGGGGAATTATTCCCATGGTCACCAGGATTTGATTAGTTAGGCTTAAGTTAAGATCTTCACTGTCTCCACCCCGTCATGTTCAATACAATCATCTCATCGGGACATGGAAAGAGCCTCCACGGAAAGGATGTACGATTAGTACATTCGTACGTCCCCTGGGCAACAGTACATTAGTACTAGCTAATATTTCCGAAAAGTGTGCCACGTATTGATATAGCCCAGGGACATCATCATTATTATTAAATTAATATAGCTAAGGGTCTCGGGTTAGATTCCAGGCTATGTCATAAAAGTATATAGCTGGTGAAATGTGGGTTTCCCCGTTCATAGTGATGAATTAACGGCCTGGGTACTGGGTGTTGTGTCTGGTTTAGGTTTAAGCTAGTGTATAAGTTGGTTCAGAAAGTGCAAAATAAATAATGATAGTAATAACATCCGCTTAGGTGTCCGAATGTTCTAAGGCGTCACTCTCGCAATAGACTTGACTGCTGATGACAGAGAGGTCGGGGATTGAATCACGGTCAGGTGTATTGACGATTCTACCACCCCCATATAAACGGTTTCCCACCCTCCCTCTACTCAAATTGGGGGGAGGGGGGTTTACACTTTTTTTAGCACCTTGTGGTAACTTGTTGGGTTATACGCTTATGTACTAATTTACACTAATGGTTTTAGGGATTAGGACGGCTATATTTATGGGGAATGTACCCGCATTTGCGTGGAGGAAGAGTAGAAAACCATTAATGAAAAACCACACTCAGTGCACCCGACAGAGATTCTAACCTTTATCTCCCCATCATCGACAGTCTAGTCTACTGCGAGAGTAGTGTCTTAGACCATGCGACAACCGAAGCGTGTTAAGGTGTGCTCCCTCTAAAATTCAACCTTGCTCATCCCTAACACATTAGTGTGATCAGTAACACACGCGTATAACCCTAACCGGCAGTAAGACGCGGTGATAAAAGAATACAGGAAGAATGTCCGGAATCGAGTGAGGCGTTCATCGATCTGAGACCCAGTCAAGACAGAAGAAGATCCGGCCTTTTTCCCCTTCAGTTCCGTGTGAACGTGCGTGACCTAGGGTCATCCAGTGGTAGGCGGAGGAAAAGATCGTGCGATGAACCATGTCCGGGTGTTGATGAGGCTGCAGTAATTAGCTGTGCATTCAGCAGGCGTGGAAGAGGCACGCGCCAACATAACCTCCGAGCGCTCGGGAGGGTACTGCCTGTATCTCACGGGAACGAACACAAACCTACACCGGTTAACGTAATATTTACAGGAATTACAGGCGTATGACATTAAAGATTAAGGGGACATAAAAAAAAGAAAAAAAAAGTTAATATTATGAACATGTGCCCCATTTTACCTTGTTTCCGAGCTACAGTCAGGTGATTCCATTAAACTGTTTGTATATTATACTAGAATATCTCTCGAACTGTTGACTAGGTATGTTCTGTGGGTTATTCCAAACACCTGATATTTTCGAAAAAGTTCAGCATTCTATGACACGATGACTGCAGTCTTGCATTCAGGCCGAAGTTAGCCCTTTTGAGCACTTCCTATATTGTTAAGTAGCTCCAAATTACTGGAGTACAAACATTCCTATAACTCGGAAACAAGGTCAAATGGTACATATGTTTGTATACATTTTTAAAATGGTTTATAGCCCGCTTTGGTATACGCGTGGTCTAACGCGCAACTCTCGTGTTCAACTAGACTGCCGATGACAGGGAGATCGAGGCTCGAATCTCGGTCGGGTGTACTGAGGTTTCCCCCCCCAAATGGTTTTCCACTCTCCCTCCACGAAAATTCGTGTACACTTCCTCTAAACATAACCTTTCTCATTCCTGGAACCATTAGCGTAATTAGTACATAGGCGAATAAGCGGACGGGTAGTAAGACGTGGTATTAAAAAAAGTTGGTGGTTGAAAGTGAGCTTTCTTAAAAAAAACTCGGGCTCACTTACCAACTAATTTCACCAACTAATTATTATATGTATATATATAATTATATATAAAATTCTAGAAAAGTGTTATTTGATTTATGCATATAGCAGCCATACATTCACTGATTAACGTAAAAAAAAGTATGTATGTTACTGTTGGAACCCGAAATTCGTTAAAGCTCGATATCACTAGGCAACGCTAGTTCCGGTAAAAGTGAGTTTCAACTAGTTTCTAGAACCAACAAGATGCATTCAACCATTTCTATTATGTACTAGAAATCCTGTAGTCAATACTAGTACGGACTAGTTAAAACCCGTATTGACTGAAGTCTCTGACCATTAAAACAAGATGTTAGTTAAAACTAGTTGTCTCTAGGGACTAATAATAATAATAATAATAATAATAATAATAATAATAATAATAATAATAATAATAATATCCTGTTCCGGTATCTTCTTTCCCATCTGCAGCCCTTAGATAAATGTTGATATCTACCACCTGTTCGCTAGTAAAGAACACTTGAGAAAAACTGTCAAATTCTGATCTGAAAGAAATGTGAATTGTTTCACGGTTTAGGAAACAGTTTAGGTTTTCTGAACTTTGAGATATTTTCGACTTTTGTTTTTTGAAATCCTCCCATGGGACCCCTTGGTAATCTACCGTTACAAAATACTCCTGGAACTTTTTGGGCTAGTGGTTTTCTTCCTGAAAATTTGCCTGCAAAATTTCAGCTTTCTAGGTCATCTGGTCCTTGAGAATTTTTTTTTTACATTTTGGGGCCCTCCCAGCGACATTTTTGACCACCACGTATTGTACACACTTTTTATAAGTGCTACTTGACTGAAAATGCTCATTTTCCTACACTGGGACCCCCCATAGACATTTTTGACAGCCACAAATTCCTATAGTCTTTTGAGTTTGGGGATACTTGCCTGCAAAATTTAAGCTTTCTAGGTTTTCTGGGTTTCAAGATCTTTTCGGCTGGACAGAGTAACTGGTCATTATTATATAGAGATACCTAAAGTATAATTTTGGTAGGAAGAACAGTAGAATCTAATTACTAAAGCTACTAAAACAATTTTAATATATTGATACATCAAGTCATGTTATCTGCAGCTGTCACTTTTGATAGATATTATCAATACCTAAAGAATACCACACAAAAAAATAGTACAATGTTATCAATGTGTTTGTAATTTCTAAAAAGCCCTTCCTATGAAAATTGGACTGTATCTTTCCTCTCCCCTCCACTTTCCATTTCTTCACAGGCCCGTGTATAAACATGATGAAATGACTCTAGTCAGCAGTTTGAAAATATTTGGCGCGCCAAGGTTTCTATGTCTACACTATTTATCAAATAAACATTCGCGAACATGAGTACAGGACTGCTCAAACAGCGGTATAAGGGGGAGGGAGGTCTAACGGGGCAGTTTGCCCCAAGACCACTCTTCTCGATGTGGGGAAGGGGGGGCAACCGCCAGCCTTGCCGAATCACCTAATTATGTAAATAAAAGACAACTTGGTTTTTTTTAATAACTATACCGATTTTCTTTATCTGTTTTTTTTAAAGACAGTTAAAATAGTTAAGACACGATTCGGTGGCCGCATTGTCTAAGGCGTCACTCTTACAATAGACTAAGGTGCCGAATACGGGGAGATAAAGATTCAATCCCGGTCGGGTGTACTGAGGGTGGTCTTCCCTAAATTATTTTCCACTCTCCCTCCACGCAAATGCGGTTACACTTCCTCTAAATTCAACCTTCCTAATCCCTAACCCATTAGTTTAATTAGTACATATACCTATAACCCAAACGGGTTGTAAGACGTGGCGCTAAAAAAAATATATTAAAGAAATGGAAGAAAGCGACGCTATACAATTAAGTACAATGAAAGTTGAAGATTGGGGGATGAATGATTAAAATTATTGAAATCAGCCGTAACTGAATCTTATTCGAATGAATTTAAAAAAAAAATCACTTGGACACGGATAACGAACCCGGGACTTTAGGCTTATCACGTCAACTTTATACCGTTGAACTATCCAGGAGTCGTCCCGTCATTGGGGGTCATTCATTCTTCACTTGTATTTTAAGGTAGAGCCTGTGATGGAAGAATGGCTGTGATATTATTATTATTATTATTATTATTATTATTAGCACCGCGTCTTACTACCCGTTCGGGTCATACGCACTTACGCTAATGTGTAATGGTAGGGTGATTGTGAGATGAAATGGAGGACCTACAGTTTAATGTGGAATCCGAACCACGGTAGAGGCCTGGCATTCCACACATTCACAAGTTGTGATTAATACACATCTTGTCAGAGGTGAAGGAAGGGTTTGGCAATCAGATAAATCTGTGCCGGGACCGAGGATTGAACCCCGGCCCGCAGCACAGGTTGTGATATAATTTTATTGTTATCTCTTAGTGGCCGATTATAAACAAACGTCCATCACAGACTAAGGGGTGATGCCTGTATAGCGTAGTGGTAGTGAGCGCTAAGCCAAAGGTCCCGGGTTCAGCCCTTGTTCACGGGGGTCATTTTTCAATACATTCAAATATTGTAAGGAACTGAATAATTTATCTTTTAACTGATGGAAACTATCGTCATTTATTCATGTACCCTTCGCTTACCTTGCGTGGTTCCACTATGGCAGAGTTTATACGATTGGGTCATAGTATAAAACGTCAAAGTAAGCTTGTCTACCTTTCAGGGTAAACTGAGAGTACACAGTTTAAATATTATGTGGATAAAAATTTATAAGACACAGGCATTAAATTAACTATTCTGTACGAGTGTATTAAAGCAGCGATTATTAACGGGGGGACCACGAAAGTTTTTTTTTTTGGGGCCTCAGAAAAATAATTTGAAATGTTATTTGCTTATTATTGAAGTCAATTATATTAAATTTTACGTTTTGAAAGAAAGAATTCTATGGTCGTAAGCATGTAGGTACAGTAGAGTCTAATTGCCAAACCCTTCATTCCCCTCTGACAAGACGTGTATTGATCACAACTTGTGAATGTGTGGAATGCCAGGCCTCCGCCGTGGTTCGGATCCCACGTTAAACTGTAGGTCCTCCATTTCATCTCACAATCACCCTACCATTACACATTAGCGTAAGTGAGTATAAACTGAACGGGTAGTAAGACGCGGTGCTAATAATAATAATAATAATAATAATAATAATAATAATAATAATAATAATAATAATAATAATAATAATAATAATAATAATAATAATACCGTAGACTCTCGATTTTCCAGGGTAATAGAGGGGAGGGGAGGCACGAATAATAGAAATCACGGATGGTACAAATAAACCGCATCAGTTTACCATCGCCATTCCAAATTTGCTGTCTCTTTTGTTTCTACTGATTTATGTGAAAAGGGATTTTCCACAGTGGTATGGAGACCTATTAAAACGAAGCAGCGAAATCGACTCTGAATCGAATGCGAATAACATTTTGGGCCAGTTTCATAGTCAGATTTAGTACACCTAAAGTGCGAGTCGATACTAAATACAGGACGACACCTACCTAGACCAAAATGGAATGGGCCAGTTTCGCATATGAAACTGGCCCATTCCATTCAATTTCAAGTAGGTGTCACCTTGTATTTAGTATAGCGCCGCACTTGAGGCGAACTAAGTCTGATTATGAAACTGGTCCTAAGTATTACAATTGAAACTACAATATATCAATTAGTGGAAAGTGTTTGTTTGTTGCTATAATCAGTAAATAAAGTCATTATTTTAGAATAAATCTTAATTATTAATATGTTAGTAAAAACTAGAGGGCCGTGAAAATATTTTAGGATATTTAGGGGGCCGCGAGCAATAAAAGGTTAAGAACCACTGTGTTAAGCGAACCCCAAAATAACAATTCCCCAACCCGCCTCGGTGACGTAATTAGCTAAAGCGCCAGTTTCGTGTTGAACTAGATTGCAGAGTACGGAGAGATCGAGGTTCGAATCTCACTCGGGTTAACTGGGGTGGCTTCTCCTAAATGGTTTTCCACTCTCCCTCCACGCAAATGCGGGTTCACTTCCAAATATATTCAACCTTCCCATTTCCCAACTCATTGGCGTAATTGGTACATATACGCATAACCCGAACGAATAGTAAGACGCGGTGCTTATTATTATTATTATTATTATTATTATTAAACATTTACACAGTATCCCTAATACACGAGTAAGACAATTAAAGGGCTGCCTTTAATTTTATGGCACGAATTAAAATGATCAAACATGATCCATCATCAATCAGTGTGCACCCAGTCTAAAGAGCATTAAAGCCAATTTTGAACCCTTTGGGAGGTTAATGGAGGAGGAAAAGAAGGCAGGCCATTTGATGTTTTTTGCTAACTTTTTTTTCTTTCTAAAATCAACATTGCTTATTTAATATTTTCATTGTTTTAAAAAATATCTTCTCACATACGTAGTGTACAGGGTAAAAGGAAGTAAAGTCCAAGTTTTACTCGAATTAAGCTGGTACTGCCATCTGTTAGACAATCACAAGACCTTTCTAATGCACTGTAGATTATGGTTAAAAGAGGTATCTGTCTTGTTTAAATCAATTTGTCTTAGCAAAATTTACTGGGGTCTTTATGGGGTTTGAAATATACAATTATTTGTCTTGTAAAATGTGTGTAATGTGACCCCCCTTTTTCTCTTAATTCTTTATGAGGTTAAACTAACAGATCATTAGCATTGCAATACATACTATACAGTATTATTTTTATGTATGACAATTAAAATATTTTAGAAAGTCGCTAAAAATGTGTATTTTAGAATATAAACTGGGTTACTCAGACAGTACAAATTATCCCTCCCCCTCTCCTCATTAAGATTGGTTTAAAATGTCACAGCGGCGATTTTAATGACCACAGTCATGTCGAAAATTAAACACGATACTTTAATTTTTAAAGTTGTTGTTTTAAAGTGCCATTCAACCAAGTGTCGGTTCAAGTTATTCGTACATCACTTATGTCAAAATAATTTGTTTGAACACGATACTACTACAAAAAAAATTGGATAGTCGTAACTCGCAATGTTGTGCAAGGTTAATGTGAAATAACTATAATCGTGGGAGAGTAACACATTTGTTCAGTGGGGGCGGAACTTTATTTGTTTACGGGAAAATGGGAAGGGAGAGGGGTGCAAACAAAGATTTTTTTCAAGGACTTTCCTTCTACCTCACCAGCTCCACGAAAGATGTTTGAAAATTAGATGCCCTCAAAAGCCATTTGGAGTGGTTCTCCTCTCAATTTTTGAAAATTGTATTATTTTTATAGACTATTTGGAATAGTCTTCACTAGAAATTTTTTGAAATTTGGATGCTTCTACAAGCTATTTGGAGTAGTTATTCTCCCAATTTTTAAAATTATATAATTTTTATAAGTTTTTTAGAATAGACTTCCCTAGAAAATCTTTGAAATTTGGAAGCTTTTAGACGCTATTTGGAGTAGTCCTCTTTCAGAAATTTTTTGAAAATGAATGCCTCTAGAATCTATTTTGAACTAAAAAAAGAATATGTGTATATCCATTTTGATTCTAGAAGCTATTTAAAGTGGTCCTCTCTTAGAAATTTTTGAAATTGGGACGGCCCTAGAAGCTATTTAGAGTACTCCTCACCTGATTTTTTCCCCTGCAGTCAGATGACTTTATAATTTTTTATAAGTGGTCTTCTTCGACAAATTTTAAAAATTGAATGCATCTAGAAGTTATTTGAAATTTTGTTTAGGGCCATCTTTCAGCTTCATATTCAATACTATCAGAGGATTTGAAATATATTTAAAAGGAGGAGTGAAAATTTACTTCTAGGAGGGGGGCAAATCTTTACAAGGAGCCGTGTCCCCCTCTTTCCCCAGGCTACGCCGCCACTGTATTTCTTTATCGATCATTTAATGAAAATCGAAGAAGATGTAAGAGTGTTGGCATCGATGTTCTCGTGCATTCTTAACGTTTACCAAAACATATTAAACTGTCAGAGACTTTAAAAGTTTTTTAAAACTAGTTTAATGAAAGAGTAATTTGGGCACTTCATTTTGTAAAATAAAAAATATTCAAAAGCATTAGCGATTAGTTTAAACTGTGGGAGGATTTTGAACTAAAGACATTGCGCGGGAAGTGTTTTTACTAATATTGGCTAAACTGTATCAGAAATCATATTTTAATTGTTTCCCAGAAGATGGCACTTTCAGTATATGTTTCGATATCTTGAAGTTGGTAGTGATTGTGAATTTATTTTGACAATTAGAGCTATGGGATATTAATTATTTCACCGACATTAAAATTAGAATAAACTATATAAACTAACTAGATTATCATATCCAGTTATTAAACTAGTGTCATTTGACTTATAAGCGGATCCTTCAGATTTATGTTTTTTATTTAAGGCTGATTAATTTAAATGTCTTGCATAGATAGTGTGTTATCTATTTATTTTATTGTAGGTTCTAAATTAATACACTTAATGTAATGCTCACAGAAAGAAAAAAAACTTAGTTATTCTAATCCTGTAGGCCTGATCATTATATTTATGTACATATTAAGTTTTTTAAATCAAAATTCCATTTTTCACTGAGTTTATTTAATATGAAGCTCTTGATGACTAATTTATGAAGAACACCCCATGGATACCGAAGTCGGGCCAAAGTCTCCAATTTCTGACATTTCAAGTCTTAAGACAGATTCTAAAATATGTGGTGTGTGTGGTGACCGGGCCTTAGGATATAATTTCAATGCTATCTCATGTGAATCATGTAAGGCATTTTTCAGAAGAAACGCACTGAAATCAAAAGTAAGATTTCTTTTATTTATGAGTTTTTATATTATTATTTTAAACACTTTAATTTTTTGACTAGACCCAAATTTTTGAATAGAGTATAGACTACTTGAATCCACAAGGATAGCTTGCATTATTCTACTGTGAAAATAATTTGAGGATGAAATCCACCTAAACTTCTGCCATTTTACTCGCAAAAGTGCGGTGAATCCAATGATACTAAATTCAAGATTATTAAATAAAACACATCTACTAAGTGATGTCGGAACAAATTTAGTTGGAAAGTTTGTAAAATTGCACAACCGAAGCTTTACAAATATTATAATGCCAACTAAGAGATCAACTTGAGATCTGAAAACAACATAACCATAATAATAAAAACACAATACAAATTAGCAAATAATATTCTTATAAAACGTCTTCGTACAAAGGTATTCGACACGGGGAATGGCTTAACATCTAGCAAACTCACACAAGGCTCCATAAGAACTTAACTGAAAACGTGATAAAGGTCTGTAGGGATACACTCACTGGAAGTCAAATATTAAAATAAATTAATTATAGTTAGGTTAAATTATGTATGAATATAAAAAGGCCTATCACTTTAATTATATTATTTTATTGTAGTCCTACACTTGGCAGTAGTGTCCAACCGAAGGTAATTTTTTTGACCCAAGCCGAAGCCTTTTCTCTTTCACCTTCGGCCGAAGCCGAAGAAATCGCATTATATTGTGAAAAATTCCTATTTTTAAGTTTTACGCGACTTCTGTTGCATTTTAAATTTAAGATTGTGTTTATTTAAATAACAAGTCACATTTTTTATTGTCGATAAAATAAAGTAGAATACATTTCCGAAATTGTGATACAAAATAATATAAAGCCAAAATAAAAGTATGACAAAAATATCATTCACTTCTTTCTCTTAATATTTAGCTTTGAAAAAGTGACTAAATTATTTTTTATTGCCATCCGTTCCCATCCAAGAAATTAATCAGCTATCTTTTATGTACGTTATATAATAATTAATTATATTAGCCATGGTTTGATGTGTAAGTTCTTAATAAATCTGATAGTAACACTAGAGTATAGTAAACATGGACCATGTATTACTGACTACTGACTAGTCTACTGACTGAGTGCCTAAATCCAACATGCAGTGACTTGTCAATTGTCACTTGTCACGTGACCGCTCCCGCGCCCCACCCACAAGCATACATTAGGGAAGGTAAGTTAAATGAACCTTCGGTTTTGGCGAAACCTTCAGTCTAATTTTGGCCAAAGCCGATTATTTCGCCGAAAGTGCGATTTGTGGCCGAAGCCGAATGTTTTGTCGGACACTACTTGGCAGTATAACAGCCCTGCTTAGTTTCATATGGCTGTGCTATCTGATATCATAGCTCATGATATCAATTAATCGCTCATATGTAGCTAACTATTTTCATACATTCATCACAGACTCAGCCTTAATATATGAGTGAATAATTACCATGAGCGTGGGACGAATCCTGGACAGCTCAGTGGTAAAGCATTGATGCCCTAAACCAAAAGTCTCTTTCTATCGTTTCTTTCGCTGATAAATTATAATCTCAATATTCACAAAATTAATTATTTGACTTTCATAGCTTAAGAGGGCGCCATATCATAAGGGATCGCGTATTAAACCATTTGGAGGTCAGCCACTCTCCCATTCGACTTGAAATGCTTGTTATTCCTATACTGGGAGATTGGTTGACTCCCAAGACTATATACTATAAATATGGCACTCAATACATAGCCTACGATACCTCATAAATTTAAATAAATTATTGTTTCTTAAGATTTGATATGATTTTATAAACTGCATTTTTACGTGTGTGAATGTAAGTTGCAATCTTACTCATACACTGTAATGGTTTATCCTTGGCATTATTTTTTTAGAAAATTGACAAACACATGATCCCACTGTGATCCCATGGTGAAACTTTCCACAAATGATGTTTAAATATATAAATTCATTCGTGATTTTTTTTAAATTAAAAAAAATTAGGTTTTTGAAAAATTCAAGGTCAAAAGTTGTATGATATGACCTTGAACTGAAAAAATGTCCAAAACTAGTGACATTATATATCATATAAAAGCTTATAAAATAAGCTACAAAATATTTTTTTTACTCAGCCTTCTACCTCATTTCTAGCCTGAGTAATAATATATTTTGTAATTGCATGTCAGCAGAAAATTGTAATTTTTTTTTAGATTTCATAGGGCTGTAACTTTAAAACTACTGCAGATAAAAATTCGAAAAATTGCATTTTTGACTACCTCTGAGCCAAATTTGGAAAAATAATCCAAAAGGGTAAGGTATTTTCATTAGTTAACTTGACACTGAATGACCCAATAGCATTTAGCCAACCTGATAGAGTATGTTCTAAAATCTACATCCTGTTGGCATTTTTCAGCAAATATTTGAGCTTAACATAATATTATCGCCAAACACTTTATTTACTATTTGTTTCAGGAATTTCGCTGCCCATTTAGTGAGAAGTGCCAAATCACAGTGGTTACTAGAAGGTTTTGCCAACGATGCAGACTAGCAAAATGTTTTGCAGTAGGCATGCGCAAGGACTACATCATGTCCGAAGAAGACAAAGTTATGAAGCGTCAACAAATTGAGCTGAATCGCTCGTCAAGAAAACGGCCGATCCCTGGTAATCGAGAGGACTCGTGTAAAGTGAAACGAGAGTCCACAGAGGACTCTCCAGAATTTTTAGGCTACGGGACACCGGTCTCTTCGGTCTCATCAAGCTATGCAGAGTCTGAAAATACATCGGATATACCGATTAGACAAACCAAACAATGGTTATCCAACAGTCCTCAAGATCAGATTAATGAGGATCTGGAAAGGCTACTGCCTACTAGCCCAAGTGCAATAATGTCCACAAGTCACCTCCAATCATTCCCTTCACCTACGTCTGCCGCGAGTGTCCCGAGTCCATCTTCGCCCCCTGAAAACGCAACTTTAGCCGCGTCGAAAACCTTGGAAATGTTTACTGAAGTCAACCACATGAAAGGCAAACCGGCTCCCGTCAGTGTAATAACGCCACCGGTTGCACAGCAACAGAAGATGGCAAAACAATTTCCTCGCTCAAACATGTCTCGACAGGCCGGGGATTCTGATGACACACCTCTGCTCTCTTCGCTAATGAGTACACCTCGGTTGGATGTTAATATAACAGAGAACTATATCGCACATTCTTCACCGGTGTCATCGGAAATGAGAAATTCTCCCGTTTCTCATAATCCAGAGACATTTAGAGGCAATGTGGAGGAAAAAAAGTGGAGTGAACCAGGGCCTTCAAGGGAGTTTGGAGGCAGCTACAGTTCCACAAGAGAAGCAGCTAGAGAAGTCCTTCAGGATGTTCAAAGGTGTGTATTGATCCTATCCTGTAAATTCACTACCTACCTTTAGTTTTAGGTTTGTTAAAATCCGACACCTTAGTTCAGTCGGTCTCAGCGTGTCCGTCTACCGAGCTAAGGGTGGACCATGGGTTCGATTCCTGGCATGGTCGAAAAATTTATCATTGGTGAAATGTAGGCTTACCCTTTCACAGTGTTGAATTAACGACCGGGGACTAAATGCTTTGCATGTCCTAGTTTTAAGTTAGATTATAAGACATATGAAGCTACAATAGGCCTAGCAAGCTGGTAGTGAAAAATTTATGGCTTGAATATAAAACTAACTAAAGGTCATAGGCTGGAAACAGTAATAGATGTAAAAACTTAAACCGCATAGTTATTTAAAATATGCTGCACCGTAGTCTGTTGTTTTTATTTAGCCCTAGTGCTGCCTTGAAAATACTTATCATAATATTCTTTACCCTCCATTTTTACATCCCTATTGCTTCACTAACACACGCACGCATGCACCTTATGGCGTACATATATAATATATCGAATCATTGTAAGCTAGCCGCTTGCACTCCTGACTGACTCAGGTGGTCAGGATTCAACTCGGTGTGAACAGCGATCATTTGCTCTATTTGTAGTTTTTCACAGTGTGATATTCATCGTGTTCTTCCTATTCTCTCTCCAGATGAATGCTGATACATTTTATCTTAAACCCCTCTATCCCTTTTTTTCTTATATTTAGTATAATGGAGATGAAGTATGTAGGAAAAATATTGCAAGGGAGACTTAAGAAAGAGATGGGATATGACGAAAAGTGTGCAAGTGATAAAAGAATAATAGAAGTGATTAACAGAGGAAGATTGGTAAAAGGATAGAGAAAGATGGAGTGTTTTACTTTAAATTAATGTGGCCACGGTTTGGAAACATGATGTTGATGACGATGACTAACCTCTCTATCAAACATACCAACAAAAAGCATCTTCAAATGTAAAATTTAAACATAGAAGTTGTTTTTATTTGAAATAGTAATCTTTTATAAGTTTTGTTCTTGTCTGTGCCTGTGTAGGATTCCTGTCGACCCCTATTCTATTGAGTCCATCCTGAGTGAGGCTATCAAACTAGAGTTTGAGGCATACAGTTCCCTCAAGTCGAATCAGAACTCGCGGGAACTTAATGACGCAGAGCGTGCCAAACTGAATGAGCTGATTGTGGCCAACAAGGCCCTCCACGAACCTTTGGACGAGGACCTCTCCAACCTAGTGGGGGACGACTACAGATTTGAGGTAAGTATTTGTGGAACTACGAACTTGTACAGAGAGTAAACTTGTCATTATTTACATGTACACTCGGTTCACCCTGGAAGTTAGCAGTCTTACCTTACCAAATTACACTATGACCCCATCTTAAAAGCTACATCATAGTATAACTAAGCAAGGTTAGGATGCTACCATTTGAAGCAAACTGGCTGTACCCTTCGTTAACCTTAAAAGCTTACCTTGAATGTTTTAAATATGGCTCAGCTTAAGATACATGTATTTCCATAGTGTAATTCATCAAGGTAAGACTGCTTCCTTTCATGGTAAACTCTATCATGTGCATTTAAAAAAAGTCTCAATCATTTTGAGTTGGAAGATAATTTTTGAGGTGTGTTAATTAGACAAAAGTGTCAAAATATACAGTCCAATTTTCATAGAAAGAACCTTATATGATAGCTAAAAAGCTACTTTACCATATTCATATATCAAGTCATGTGATCTGTAGCTGTTACTTTTAATAGATTATCAACACCTACCCATAGAATAACACTAATTCATTAGAAGTTTGTTAATCCAAACCATTTAGGAGGGAAGCATGTTCATAAAGCAAAAATTCGAATTAAGCGGGAGACAAGCGTATGTTCACAAATTTTAAATTAATTTTCGAGCGATTTTTTTTTTATAAAATTTCCATTCGTTTAGCTACTGTACAAAATGTAATATTATAATTTACATTTAGAGAATATTTAATTTTACATTACTGGTACTGTAATTATTATATTTAGTGACAGGATAAAACATTGTGTTGACTAAAGAATGTAAATATTTAGCAGTTACTATTACTGTTTCTTATAATTATCTTTTAACTTCAAGTTTGCTATCAATAAAATATACTTTTTTTTACTTAATTTTTTTCCCTCCATTTTTCAGAAAATGTGCTTGGATTATCTGGAATTTAAGACTTACTGGGGCTTGGTTTGAATGGGTTTTTACTATAATATGGTAAAATATTATACATTTTGGCCACAATTTTTTTTCTTTAAAAGTTCATTAATTTAGAGGAAGTGAACTCGCATTTGCGTGGAGGGAGTGTGGAAAACCATTTAGGGAAAACCAACCCCAGTTTACCCGAGCGGGATTCGAACCTTGATCTCCCCATCCTCGGCAGTCTAGATCAACACAATACCAGCACGTTAGCTAATTGTGCCACCGAGGCAGGTTTGAACAGTACACATGGCGGTACTTGTGTATGATGGTCTGATTATTACCAGGGTTCAAGTTCATGTCCAGGGCTTTAGAGATAATACACAAGTGTGTGTGTGGGGGGGGAGGGGGGGATTCACCCAGATTTTTTCTCACCACTTCAGATTGTCATTTATCTGTGTCAAAAGTGGAGGTAGACGAACTACACTTGTTTCCATGTCCTTATACTGAACTACTAAAAACAAACTGCTGAGAGATGGTGTCCACTTATATCACTTATATGAAAAAAATTTGAAAAAAAAATTACAATTTTAATTTTGACAATGAGCCATTTTATTGATATTAGTTCATTTAAAATACACGACCCTTTTTCATAGCTTTTATAATTATGAGGACAGATATTAAACTTGATACCGCGCGATACTACTGATTCTTACTGGTATTGAATGAATATAGTATCATTTTTTATGGTGAGAGTGTACAGAACTCGAGAAAAAGTGTTTTTTTTTGTTTTTGTTTTTTTGTGGTTTTCATGGCAAACTTTTTTTTTTGACAAAATCAAAAAAAACTATTGCTCCAATACAATCATAGAGTTTAATTTTCTTTACATGGTGATATCATCAGTTGTTGAATATTTATCATGAGCAAGCAGCATTAAATAATAAACTTTTTAAATGAAGGAAAAAAGTTTTAATTAAATTATTCAACAACTGTTGATATCACCATGATGTGTATAACATTAAACTCTTATGTTTCTACTGGAACAAATTTTATTGGTTTAAAAAAATATATGTTTCGCTATAAAAACCGTAAAAAAGCTGATCTTATATTACAATCCCTACCATCCAAACTTAAGGAGGTTGTCAAGGAAGATGTAATATTGCCAATCAGATGTTGCGCATAGGTTAAATATTGATAAAACTTTAACAATATACGAGTCTGGTGTTTACTGGAATGAACACCATTTTCCATGATTATATATATATATATATATGGTCCTAGAATTTTATATATATATATTATATATATATTATATATATATATTATATATATATTTTATATATATATATATACACTTATAAACAAACCTGGTTTAAAAGGGACTTTTTCTACATACCAAAGTCCAAAAATCCACTTAGGCTATTTTGGTAGATCTTTAAGACTTAAATGCCCGGAAAGCAAAAGGTAACTGGTATAGGAGCGTGGAATAGATATTTGTGAATCAAATGATGTAATTTAAAAGGGGGAGGGGTGTCACAACACAATATATTTTTATTTGTATTTTCCTCTTCCCCTGTTTGTTCTCCTACTGCTCGACAAGTCCACCTAGTAACATTATAAACCCATTTGGCTTGATATAATATGAATATATCTTTGAATCCCATACATTTTTGCTTTACTATTCTAGCACCTTACTATCAATATTTTGGTAACCATTATTCTTAGCTCTTAAAATCCCAACAAATGAAATTTCTGGCATGAAACAGCAATATTAAAAATTGGATGATTATTAATTTCATTTCAGTATCATGAAATTGTAAGGGTTCTCAACATAGCCTCTGTTTTTAGTGAGCTTGTTTGTCCAAATCAAACATTGCCAGTTTTTTTTTTTACCATCTACACTTTTTAATGGTTTTTTTTACAACCAGATTACGATAGATACGGTTTATAAACAAACAACATATTTTTTAATGTAAAGTTAGATGAATGGGAAAAGATAGAAATGGTAAATGTTGAGGTAGCCGAGTTGAGAGTTAAAAAATCCGAGGCTAAAAGCGAAGAGAAAAGCTTGAATCTTGGAATCTATAGTCATGGTAGGTATTGATGGTCACTTGTGGAATCTATGACAGTTCTGGCTAGATTTTTTTACATTGTCATGCTTGGTATAAATGTTTTATCATTTGTATGATATAATATGAATATACCTTTTAAACTGGTATGATATTGGGAAAGAGATAAATAATTGATTGCGTTAGTAGAAATGATTTTGTTGTTGTTGTTGTTGTTGTACCTATAATATTATCTTTAGAATTTTAATCAGTTGATTAAAGCATCAAATTAACATTTTGATCATTTTCAGTTTACAATACAGGATTACAGATTTTAAAACATGGTAGGGCTTATATTACAAACTTTTAAACATGAAGTGATCCACATCACACAGCGGTCATATAGTCTAAGGTGTCATTTTTGAAAATATATTTCGCCGAAGAGGGAGATCGAGGTTTGAATCTTGATCGAATTTTTTTTTTCCTTAATCATATGGTTTTCCACTCTCTCTACACACAAATGAAGTTACAATTTTTCTAAATTCTACTTTTTTTTCATCCCGGCCCCATTAGTGTAAAAATACAAATAACAGGAATAAGTGGTAAGAAGCAATACACACACAAAAATAAATTAAGTAAATTTCAAAGTATGTTTAAAACAATGCCAAATTAAATTAGTTTGATGATGTTAAATGTGTAGTATTATGCAAATAATAAAATGTAGTCCTTAATTTAAGGAAAAAAAAAGTGTGTCAAGTATTTTTATTTTTCATTACTATTTCTACTTTTCGACATATATAGTGGACCTAGTGGCCATGGGTTATATTCCTAGCACAGAAAAAAAAATCATCGGTTAGATTGGGGATTCCCTGTGCACAGTGATGAATTAACGGTCGGGGACTGGCTGTTGTGTCTGTTCTAGATACAATTTAGTTTATAAGTTGTGTGCTGATATGATCAGCCAGTTCAGAAAGTATACATTAAATATCTAAAATAATTAAATAAAAAAATAATAGTAAGATAGGGCGGATATAAAATATGTTTTATACCAAGTTACACACATTTTAATTGTGGTTATAGGGTAGTGGTTAAGAAGGTATAATTAAGAGAAAATATATCTTCATTTGTGGGAGAAACACCCTCAGTATACCTGTCCAGGATTTGAACCCTTACATCATCGGAAAGTCAAAACTAAATGAGCCTGACACTCATCATCGGCAAGTCAAGACTAAATTATCCTGACACTCATACCTCACACCCACTGGTGCGATTGGTTACCTTCTTGTTTATAGTTTATTGATGTTATTAAAAGTTGTGTACAGAATTAAAACTAGTTTGCAGCTAGTTTAGAATTATACCTGTGAATGTGTTTCCTCATATTTGAGAAAGATTCTAATGTTTGCTAAAGTTAAGATAAAGTATCTTCTTCTTGAAGGAGTATTTGATAAAACTCTATTCATATTGTAGCTTTATAGATACAGCAGCAATGACTACCTGGGCAAATAAAGCTTGTATTTGCTTTCTTTAAGTTAAGGTTATTTTGACCTATCTTTCCTGATTTTTTTCTTTTACATTTTGAAAACGTTATCTAATGACGCGATTGGACTGTCAATAGTTACTTTAGATACCAGACTTTCCCACGTCTATTTAATTGTGACTTAATACGTGACGTTAAAGGAGTATTTATTAAAACTAATCTCTTTTACCTTCTCTCAATTTGGAGCTAGAAGTATTGTGACCTTAAAAAAAATTTAGCTCAGGATTTTAATAAAAGTTGATGTTTCATGACCCCCTCCCCCCCCCTTAACCCCCACCCCCCAGCCCCCTGCCCTCCCCAAACCGAAAAAGTGGTATTCGTCATCTTTTTGCCTGTATCTCGTCTAGAGACGAAACTATTTTACCATCGGGATAAACCCTGATATCTGTGGTTTTCATAAGGTTTTCCTGAAGAGTCTTATTGAAATTAGATATCTAACCTTAAAATTAAGGGTAGTTTACTGAAGGGCAAAAGGAGGAAAGATTAATTTTCTCCAAATCAACTCTAACGTTTTTAATAATATTTTATATCCAGATTTTGTTTAACATTACAAACATATAAATTATCATTTTCCAATAAAAATGACTTTAAGGGTACTTTACCTTAGCGGAAATGTCTAATTTTGATCACATCTCCACAACTATTTCAGATTCGAAATAACTTATTGTAAAATAGTAGTACTATTAAAAATAAAAATATTTTATTTGAAACATAATTTTATAAAACCAATAGCTTCTGAGTTATAAACAAAATTTTTTTTTTTTTGAATTCTTTGAAAATTGAAATTGATTATTATGCTCTTTGGGGGATGGCAATTTTCTTCTTTTCCCTTTGTTTCCCCTGTATATTATTTTATTTACTATGCCCTTTGGTGGATTATTTCTACAACATTGTGTATTATTTAGTTTAAAACCGAGAAACCAAATCTCTCGCTTTTGTTAAAAAAAATTATTTTATTAAATTCTCTGACATTTTCCTGTTTTTCCTTGACATCAAAAAAATCTCCTGACTTTTCCAGGTTATCCCTGTCTGTAGCCACCATGTTTAAAAGTACCAGCCTGCTTTGTTAAAAGGCTCTTAACCTAACACTGAAAAGTAAGCCAAAATATTACTCACTTTGGTGGTTGGATGTTCTAAAGCATCGCTCTTGCATTTGACTGGATTGTTTATAACACGGAGATTGTGGTTCAAATCCTATACAGCTGTTCTAGGGGTCTTTTCCCCTAAATGGTTCTCCACTTTCTCTCCACAAAAATTTGGGTACATTTCTTATAGATTCAACCTCGTTTCTAGCCCAATAGTGTATATACGTGGATAATCTGAACGAGTACTAAGACACACAAAAAAACAAAAACACACACGAAAAACCCCTAACATATCCTAAGGATTAAAAAAATAAAAATAAAAAATAAATTAGGTAAACTGGTGGTCTTAGGGGTAAGGTGTCAGACTTCTGTACTGGGGGTCCGGGGTTCAATCCTCGGTCCCGGCACAGATTTATCTGATAGCCAAACCCTTCCTTCACCTCTGACAAGACGTGTATTAATCACAACTTGTGAATGTGTGGAATGCCAGGCCTCCACCGTGGTTCGGATCCCACTTTAAACTGTAGGTCCTCCATTTCATCTCACAATCACCCTACTATTACACAATAGCGTAAGTGCGTTCAACCCGAATGTGTAGTAAGACGAATTGCTGATAATAATTAAAAAAAACATTCCTTGATGATTTCTTTTAGACGACAGCAGACCACAGCCCAATGCTAGTGGACGTGATCAACCTGACAGCAATAGCCATCCGCCGCTTCATCAAGACGTCAAAGAAAATCAATGCGTTCAAGAACATGTGTCAGGAGGACCAGGTGGCGCTCCTGAAGGGCGGCTGCACGGAGATCCTCATCTTGCGCAGTGCCATGACCTACGACCCAGATAAGGAGCAATGGAAGGTCAGTGGGTCCTTCCCGAAAGATTTGGGCAACATTCACAACTTAGCATGGGAGTGTAGGGAACACGAGTTAGTGGCAGTTTATATATATATATATTTTTTTTTTTGCCAAATTAAATAAAATATTTCTTCATTATAAACATAGAGTTTAATTTCCTTCGCCTGGTGATATCAACAGCTGTTGAATATCTGTCAAGGGTGTCCTGAAATTTTATAAAAAGTTTCTCATCTAATGCTGCTATGTTCACGACAGATATTCAAACAGATGTTGTTCGATGCTCGCGCCAGGGATAGGGTTAACTTGCGTTCCTTTTTCCATCCCCACCACACCACCTTAAGAAAGAAATTTAAAACTATTATTTTGAATGTGAATATTTCAGCTGCCTCACTCTCAAGCCAACCTTAACGTGAATGTAGATGTGCTTAAGGAAGCCCGCGGGAACATCTACGAGGAGCACCAGCGTTTCCTGCGCACATTTGACCCATTGTGGCGTGTTGACGAAAACATCATGCTGATTCTTAGTGCTATATCTTTGTTCACCCCTGAGCGGCCTCGGGTCGTCCATCACGACGTCATTAAACTTGAACAGGTGAAGGCTCACTTTTTTTTTTCCAAGCAAATAAAATTAATACTCTAACCAATATTAAGTTTATTAACATGGACTTGAATTTGTTTCTACATAGCTCTTAATGTACGGTCCAATCTTCACGAGAAGATTCTTATCTGACAGAAAATTTGGTAAATCAACTTTCACATATTCATACATAAAGTCATATTGTATACAGCTGTTGCTTTTAATAGATGTTATTAATGCAGTGAAATTTTTAATAGCAGATACCTTTCGCAACCAAAAAACTTTATTTGGAATTTTTTTTTTTTAATCCTATTGCTTGGAAACAGTTTATATAAATATGGTTCTATATACTGTGTAATATTTATATTAACTACAACAATCTACTTACTGTATTGTGCAATATTTTATGCGGGATATTTATGTCAAGTTAATATTACATATTTCATGTAGCTTGCTTATAGATTGTATTATACACAGAACAATACACAAATAAAATGAAATGGGAACGGTAGGCCTTCTCTACTGTAGGCCTACATGTATGCACAAGCACAGACTAACAAACAACCCCAGCTGGAGGTACAGAAGGGAAGGGGGGTACTACCTTGAAGTAACGTAGTCATTACTACTTAGGCTATTTTATAAACTTTCCCTAGAGTGGGAAGGCGGGACTGCTCTCATTTCGCCCAAAACAATAGCATTCCTGACATTCCTACAGTAAAATACTGTACATGAACTGGTGTTTTAAATTTTTGTCCGCTGTTTATAGATAAGTTTTCATACAAATATATAAATCTCTAGCAGTGTCCACATTTGTTATTGAGAAAGTCTGTTATTGGGAAGTTGTTTCACCATAAGGGCCAATGTTATTTTGCAGGGGAAATTTAAACTGTCTGTTAATTTTAAAGAAGAATCTGCTATTCAAAGGGGTCCATTAAAGGAAATTCCATCGTACCCATAGAATAGCACTAATAATTAGATTTGGGTCGAACCCACTATTTTACGAATTCAAATCTTCATTTAACTTTCGAATCCTGAATATTTAAACCGAATTTTGGAAAAAAATTATAAACCTCAAAGAAAATAGAAACATAATGGAATAATAGGAAATAGAAATAGTACTTAAATAATTGTTAATTATTTTTCTTACAATCCAGTCATTCATTATAACTTTGGTACATTTAGTTGTTAAATTAATGATCTGGGTCCTAGTTGTTGAGTTTGTCTTATACATTTAGGTTGGCTCTGAACCACCAATAGGCAGTATTAGAGTTTTAAAACAAATTTCTATTGAAAAACTCTTTTTTTATGGGTTTGAGGCTCGAATCTAATATTTTCTCAAATCTTCAATTATCCTTAAGGATTTGAGTGTTCGTGGATTCGAGGGTCCCATCCCAACCAATAATCGAGTAAAATGTTATCATTGTTGGCCACAAAAAAAAAAGTTTCTATTTTCTAAAAGGTCCTTCCTATGAATATTGTACTGAATATAACTACATAATATTAATCCTTTAATTGCAATTATTTTGTCGGCAGAACTCGTACTATTACTTGCTACGTCGTTACCTGGAGAGTGTATACCCTGGCTGTGAGGCGCGCTCTACTTTCCTCAAACTGATCCAGAAGATCTCTGACCTGCACCGGCTCAACGACGACCTTGTCAGAGTCTACTTTGACGTGAACCCTCGTGATGTCGAGCCTCTGCTCATAGAGATCTTTGATCTGAAACCCCATTGATCCGCGAGGAGAGGTAATAATCAGTCCCGGTGATGCTTAGTTCAAACATCTTGTTAAAGTTGCAGTTGGTTGCGCACATAGTGCTCATTCAAGATAAATAAATCTATATCCGAGAAAAATAGCAAAAAACAGTTTTTACCTGTGGTGATTGTTGATTATATTTGATAAGGGGTCATCCTTAAACCACGCTTTTGAGAGGTAGGGCGGAGTAAGCTCTAATGTCTACATGGTGTTACACGGGGACTATTGTTCCTGTTTTGAAATAGTTTATATTCATGATGTTGAGATGGGTTCTAAGAAGTATTAAATCAGAGTTAATCTATTGCCTCTTGAAGAAAATTGATTGTTACTGTCATATCCCCCGACCTAGGTTTCATTCTATGGGCGGTAACGATCGATTTTCTTCAAGAGGCAGCCATTACCTCATTGCCCAATGGCAGCAATGTAGATTGTGAACTGGGTTCTTCTTTTCATTGTAAAAGCCATATTTTGTTCATTCCTTTTATATATATATCTATCCACCTTTCCTGTACCTTCTTCCTAATATAATACCATTACCTCATAAAACGAAAGAGGTTTTCTTCTAAAGACATATTATATATCAATAAGGTGTATAACACACAGACAGCTCAATACACTTGTATAACGATTTAAAATAAAACATTGAAAGGAGGCTAGAAGGCCTCAAAGTTCACAATTAAATTTCATTGTTTAATTTCATACAGCCATTGGGCACCATTTTTCGTTGTTTACATACCTATTTAAAAATTATACATGAAAAATATATTGAACCCTGAAAAGAAAAAATGTATTCTTTTTAACGAAGTTCACTTGTCTCCTGAAGAATACAACACAATGCTAAAGGAGAGGGCCTGATACTGTGATGTGTTTTGTTTTAAATGTGAACTTTTGAATCTATAATTTTCTTGTGTGTACGTACCTTTTTATCTTCTTTTCAATATTAATTATTGAAATCAACTGTTGGCTCCTTTTTTATCTTTTATTTTATCTTAAAGTTAGAATATTTTTACATAATTTATGTAGCTACTTTGATTGAAAAACATCACAAGATAATTATATGGCTGTCAATTCGGATTGTTTGAGCTAATGGTAAATACGTTTATGAATATTATGCTCTGTTTACCATTTCCTGTCTTTACTAGTCAGTTTATCAAAGTAAATAAGTGTTGAAATGTTGTAGATTTATTGTTGCGATGAGAACTGAAAGGTTGGCAATATGTTTTGCCATTTATTTTTCACAATTTTTTTTATAAAAGAATGATAAAAGCTAAATTTTAAAGTTTGTTACAAATACAACATTTTGGTGTTCCTGTTACAAGCACTCTTTAAGTCATCACCATCATCGTCATCATTTTCATATATGGTTTCCAGCCTGTGGCCAGATCAGTTTAGTAAAATGCCTCTATCTTCCTCTGTCTGTCTACCACTCTTCCTCCTTTAATCACTTCCATTCTCTCCTCTCACTTGCACACCTTTGGATATCTGCTCCTCTCATCTTTTTCTTGGTCTCCACTTTCAAGTCACCATCATGAACCTTTTTCAGCCACTTGCCGGGTCTGTTTGGAACATAAGCCTTCTCTCCAAAGTCTCCTTTCTCCCCACCACCTCTTATCCTCCACAACGACCCAGTCTCCTCTCTTCTCCTCACATTGTCCTCCACTGGCTCTTCCTTAGCTCTTCCTATCACCCTTTCATTTTTCATCCTATATATTTTTGTCACTCTTATAGTGCTTACAATTTCAGTTCACAGGCTTGAATTATGATTTCATTCCACTTTTGTTACCCACATTTATTTTTTAAGTATTAGAAAACATGCTATGCCTAATAGGTACATGTTGTGGTGCATATTAAAATGTATTTTTATTTATAAATTTAGCACTATTTGATAGTATAGTGTAATTATTTTCTTAGGATATGTTAACGCACTAATATTATTTTTAGAATAACACATTTTTTCTCGTAGCATATTGTGTCATAAAAATTAGCTCTGCAAGATAATTGAAGTAAATTAGTCATTATTTTGAGTTGAATGGGACCAGGTCTTTTTCAAACTATCAAAAACTTGTACTACATGAAATAACTGAAGAGAATCAATAACTTTGTTTCAAAGCATAAATAATATTCAACAAATAAATATTTTTGATGAGAATTATACAAATATATATTTATATTCTTACTTACGATCTTTATTTTGCCTCATAGCCATGCATTGTTTAATTTTTTTTTTTTTAGCACCGCATCTTACTACCCGTTCGGGTTATACGCTTAAGTACTAATTACACTAATGGATTAGGAATTGGGAAGGTTGAATTTAGAGGAAGTGAACCCGCATTTGCGTGGAGGGAGAGTGGAAAACCATTTAGGAAAAACCACCCCCAGTTCACCCGACCGAGATTCGAATCTCGATCTCCCCGTCCTCGGTGGTCTGACTCAACACGACTGGCGCGTTAGCCAACTATGCCACCGAGGCGGGTCCATGCATTGTTCATCCCCTCTAATATATTAATATATTCTTGAATTTCCTTTCCATTGAAACCCTTACAGCCAGGAAGTTGTCTTACCAAGTGTTTTCAAGTTTTTGCATAACTTCTTTCTAAGCTATAATTTATGTAAATGAATTTGTGCCAGGTGCCTCTCTAACTCGAATTGTATGGTACCTCAATCTACATAGACACTACTGTGTTAGTTAATATTATTTCTCAGATGTCTTATTTAATGTCACATCCGTAAGTATATTTTAACTTTGTATATAGTAAAAACAGACTTGTACAATGATTTCAATAACAGAGAATAAGTATTAGCAGAATGTATGATGACCGGGGCCAGACTTTGTTGACCTAAAAAAATTAACCCATAAAATAGCAAAAAAAAAATCTTAAAAATGACTTTAAATTTACAAAACAATGATCTTAGAGTTTGAACAAAAACTCATAGTAAAAGCACACGACTAAATCAAACACTCACTTTGCAAATGAAAACAAAAAATGCAGTCAATGAAAAGCCTTTAACAACTAAACTCTCATATTCTGATAAATATAACATTTATATACAGATATCTGCTTTAACGCAACCCTCCCGAGCTTAGTTGCAGTCTCACCAGGAATGTGTAATTTACAATCAGATAAGCAAAGAGGATACAAAGTTTATGGCCTACACTATTTTCGCATTCAGACAACTGTGGGTTGCATTTATAAAATATCGATAGTATTAAAAAATTCACTTATTCAACATGAATGCCTTAAAAACACTAAAAAATGACAAAAATTGACCTATAAAATACATAGTTCTACAACCAGGCATCATGGACAGAATTTAATTACACATGAGCATTGTCTGTGATATATATAAATATAAATATATATATATATATATATATATATATATATATAATGTCCTCAAAATGTGGGCCCTGAGGATGACCATTCAATAGTTTTAAGCTAGGCTTGCCGTGTCAAAGAATAACTTACAAGTCTCCTTTGGGAAATTAATTTCTTTTTAATAATTTCAAAGTGTAAAAAATATATATTTTATATGTTAAGAATGAAATATTATTGGATATTAGCTTAAACGAAAGAGTAAAATTTATCTTCTATCTCAGGAGTTTTATCTATTGTCAACTAAAGTTTTAACGATTCTTTTATATAGTAGATTTGCTTTTAAGAAAATAAACTTTTGGTTATTTTCAATTATGTCTATTTTAACTAAATAGTAGCTTTTATTGTTTTGATATTGTTTACTAATAATTTGTTACACACAAAAGAGGGATGGGAAGCTATAAAAGGAACAAACATAATAAATGGCTTATACAAATAGGAACATAGTTTAAATTTTATATCCCTCCTGATGAGTTCTGATAGAATGAAACCTAGGTCAAGGGATTGGGCGGCAATGATTGATTTTTCCCTTAAAGAGGCAGCTGCTACCTCCCTTTCTATAGGCAACAATGTAAAGTATGAACTCTGTTCCTCTTTTCTTATTACAAGTTGTATTATGTTTATTTATTTTATGTGTTCCCATCTTTTTTCTGTACATTCATCCATATTTAATATTTGTACTTCAAATAGGGTGGATAGATTTTCTTTAAAGATATGTTTACTAATAATGTGATTATAAATATTTGATTGAAAGCTTTTATTTTCCTACAGGGACACTTTTTTTTTGTGTGGCCCATCAGTACTTCATATATAATTATTTACTAATAACAAACCACAGGAGGATTAATTTACAAAATTCAAAGATAAATTATTATGGGTGTGCAAAGTCAATTTATTTACAATATAATGGAACAGGGGGAAAAAAAGTGAAAGTCATATCACACTCATATTCCAAGACAAAGGCCTTTATATTTCAAACCTATTAAGGACCTCGGCAAATACATAATTTTTTTAAATTAATTTAAATATGGCAGAGATCTCTTTTAACCATAATCTAAAGTGCATAAGAAAGGTCTCATTATTGGCTAACAGATGGCAGCATTAACTTAATTTGAGTTAAAATTGGACCCTCTTTTTCCCCTGTACCCTTAAATTTGAAGTGAATTCGAATCAAATAGGATAATATGAATTATTCCTAAAGCCAAATCAAAGTTTGAATATTAAAAGAAAAAGTTTTATTTTGGGAAAAACATATGAAAAGAAAAGTTTCACAACTTTACTAGATTTTAAGTATTAGATACAATCACAAAATATATTGCATACATGAGTAACATATTTCATCCTAAGCTGATAAATTAAGTTACCATCACAACATATAATTTAATTATTTAAGTTTTTTTTTTTGCAAAGCTTTGTAATTGACGAAGCAAAAATATTACTTTTGAATTGAAGTCATAACTTATGAATGTTCGAAGTTTTCAAAGCCTCCGCACACCTTTATAAATTATAAAGGTGTTGGAAGCTTTTAAATGTCATAGTCAAAGCCCAAATCTCCTTATCTTTGACGTCGACACTCACAATAGCCCTTGCATCTTGAAAAATTTCACACGAAGAAGAAAACTTTTATATATTATGAATAGTTTTGAAATATCTCATCAAAAATAATTTTATGATAGTGGAAATTGATAAAATATAGAAAAATAAAAAATAAACAGAAAAGTGTAAATTTAATAAAGAAAACCCACACAGGGAAAGAGAAAAAATGTGGGAAAAATACAATGCACAAAGGTGACATCTTCTTTCGTATATTTTCTATAGTAGAAATAGTCAAACACAAATTGAGTTATATTTAGCCATTGTTGCCTTTATCAAACAAAAAGAGGAGAGGGAATTTAATTAGCACAAACACTAAATTACTCCATTTTGAATCAAAAAAGAAACTTTAAGTAAAACACTATGCCAACTATAAATATAAGATATTTCAACATAGTTATCATTTTTAGAACAGCAAATTAACAGGCCTGATGCCTCGGCTCAGTCGGTAGCATGTTCGCCTACAGAGCTAAGAGTTCCGAGTTTGATTCCCGGCATGGATGAAAATTAATCATTGATGAAAATGTGGTTTTACCCTTTCACATTGATAAATTGATGGCCGTGGACTGGATCTTGTGCCTGTCCTAGTTTTAAGTTTAGATTATAAGACATATGAAGCTACGACAGTCCTAGCAGGCCGGTGGTGGAAAATATATGACTGGAATAAAAAACTGACCCAGGCCATAGGCTGGAAACAGTAATGGATGTAAAGGTAAAAAAAGAACAGAAAAGAAACGGTATTTTAACACTGACTAAGGATCAAATGACATCTATAGTTTACTATAAATAAAATAAAATTTGTCAGCATAGAGGAATATATTCTGTTTTGTTATTTTATATAAACTTTTCTCTTTACCTAGATGTATGTAAAGATAATTTTAAAATTAAAAGTAGTGTTATGTGACAACACCAAAATCTCATCTTCTACTTCTATGCTTCACATTTAAAAAATTGACTTTTGCACACACTCCTAATAATTTAAATTTTTTTCCAGTAATATGTCTATCATTTTTTCTCTTATCACTCATTTATGTATCCTTCATTTATCCTGAAAGGTAACGAGCTTACCTTGTTTGGTTCTACTATGTTGTAGCACTGTGGTCCTCAAAACTTTTCTTTAGATTGTAACCCTTGGTCATGACTAAAAGTCTAATGTATCCTCACAATAAAATTTCCCTAAATGACAAGTGTCAGGTAATCAGAAGAGAAAATTTCCCTCAGTTTCCTTGAAAATTTCCCATGATATTTGGTTCTCTTATGACTTTGCTAATTTTACTCATGAGAGCTGCTGGTACCTCCTGAAAGTCTTGCGCGTACTCGAGTTTGAGAACCACTGGTGAAGCTTATATGAAGGAGCACAATGTAACCTGGCAAGGTAAGCTTCTTACCTTTCAGAGTATTATAAAGACAGTTATACCACTAAAGGTTTTTCTTAAAGATAAGGGGTGTACGAAGTAAATTTTTTCAATTCAAAAGAAAACTCTAATCAAATATATTTACAAAAATATTCTCGAAGCCAAATCAAAGTTTGAATATTCTTTGTTAATTGTTTTATGATTGAAAAAATATTATAGTTGTTATTTTATGCATTCAAATTACTTGGAATTGGTTTATTGTACAATTGTTTGTAATATATTGTTTTAATATGATAAATTAGGTTACTATCACACCTTACAAGTCAACTACTTAAGTTTCTTCCCATATAAATATTAATTTGTTACGTTTGTGTAAAACAGCTCAAAATAGGATTTATTTACCATAAATTGAGTATTTTAGCTCTTTATATTTTGATATGTGAAGCTTCGTTATTGTCGAAGCTGGAATTTTTTTTAAAAAGTGAAGTTGAAGCCGACATTTGTTTTGAAGCCAAGTCAAAGTTTCGCACACCCTTATTTAAAGAGCTGTTTATAATAGTTGCACTGTCATAATCTAGTCACCGCTCCCTATCAAAAACATGTGAAGTAGAGGTCTTGTTGAATAATATCACTTGATATGATGTGCCAATAAACTAATGGAAACAAGTGATATTTTCTTTTTTGAGTCTTAACAAACCAAATGGTAGAGTCGCAAAAATATCTACTTCTGCATACAGAGATTGATGAGAAAGTTTGTAACTTTTCATCAATTAATTAATTATTATTTTGTATTTTCCCTCTAATCTTTTGCTCAAAAGTACTACAAATATGTTATTCATTGTCTTTCATTATATATTGTGTTGCTGTGTGTTAAAAAATAGACTCTGGCTTTACGTATTTTAATGTCATTATGTATGGTGGATCTTGACTGTAATGATGATTGCATAAAACTCAGGGGCAGCTTGTGGGTTGTTGCCAAGGATAGTACCGTACCATAATTTGTTTCCTTCCATTCTTTGTAAATATTTTTTTTAGCACCGCTTCTTACTACCTGTTCAGCATATGTACTAATTATGCTAGTGTGTTAGGGATGAGTAAGGTTGAGGTTTAGAGGTAATCTACCCACATTTGCGTGGAGGAAGAGGAGGAAACCACCCTCATTACACCCGACCGGGATACAAACCCCGATCTCCTTGACATCGGCAGTCAAGTCCATTGCGAGAGTAACACCTTGACCCATACAGCCACCAAAGCAGGTTTTGTTCTATAAAAGTTAAAACCAACACACAAGCGGCCATTACTTTATTGTGTGTGTGGTTGGTCAATTAGTTTTTGAAGGTGAGGGAGTTCTTTACTGCTACAATACCATCTAGACTGGTTTTCTCTTCTGGTAAACAACCCATGATCTTCCTCTGATAAAGCTCATAGTTATTATAGTTTTTATAAAGCTAGTAATGTAATTGTGTTATTATAACCTT
>CABFWB010000804.1:206040-222474 GCA_902151455.1 Timema bartmani
TTTTTTTTTTTTGTAACACGAATCTAGTAATTTAAATTTAATGCTAATTGGTTGTTTTGTTGTTATTGTGATGGTTAAAACTAACGGGGCTTAACATGGGCGTAGAGAGGGCCAGGGGGCAATGGGACTCAGCACCCCCACCCCCTTGCTGAAATTCTCCAAAATAATATTAAACTTCAAATAACTTATTTAGAGGCATTGACTTTTCAAAAATTTGCTTGCGAAGGATCACTCCAAATATGTTCTAGAAGTATTCAGATTTAAAAACAATTTCTGGGGGAACCTTATTCTAAACAGCTGTTAAAAGAGTATAATTTTCAAAAATTTCCCAAATGAGGAACCATTACAAATAGATTCTAGGAGCATCCAATTTTTTAACATTGACTGAGGGAGAGGAGAGTAGAAAGTCCCTAAAACCTCTTTTGTTACTTACTCCCCTACCTCCCTTCTTACACAAATTTCTTAAGAGTTTTGTAGTAAGTCTTAACATCATGTTAAAAACTTACTATTTTGAAACTTCCTCAAATTTAAATTATGCCCATAGTGCTTGAGAATAAATCCATAAGCTGTGATTGGTTTTTTGGGGCTCTTTGTGTTGGGGGAGTTAAGAGCGCCACGGATAACACTTAACTCAAGAAGGTAAAGCAGCTCAAGCCAAGTATTGCCTCATGTTGCAATTTTTTGTATTCTACTTTAGTAGACAGTGGAACTAAGGCCAGTGAAAATATTTTACCATGTTTTATAAAATATAGCAAAATTAACAATAATTATCTTAAAATAAAAAAAAGATAGGAAAATGATGCCGATTTTGCTGAAGAATGCAGAAAACTGCACTTAAATTGCAACTTTTGGTTTGAACATAATTTTGTTTCTAATATCTCAGTCAGTCATCAAATGGTCTCTTAAGGTGCCAATTATTTCGACCACTCAACAGTAGGGATGTGTGAATCTTTGATAACTTTGACTTGGCTTCATATATTCGTTCGCTTCGACCTTGAATCTTAAGTCTAATTCTGGATTAGACAATAATTACGAAGCTTCGCAAAAAAATAAATAATTAAAACACACATTTATGTTTATTATTTTCATTTTCTGCTGTTATTTCCATCACAATTTACTGTTCGCATACAACAAATCTAAAATAATCAAATCACATTCTGTGAATGAGGTAGGGATGAGAAAAGAAGCATTTTAAAGTTAATCTACCCACATTTGCGTGGAAGGAGAGTGGGACCCCATTTATGGGAAAACCACCCTCAATATGGGATTCAAACTCCTATTGCCTCGTTATCAGCAGACCAGACCGGGATTGAACTCCTACCGCCCTGTTATCAGCAGACCAGTCTAACATGAGCCTTAAGACCGGTCGGTCACTGAAGCAGATCTCTATTAATCGACAGGATATTGCTGCTAGGAAACAATGAGACAGAAGGGAATTTTCTTTGTATGAGTAATCCAGAAGCAGTGAAATCTTTACAGACACAAACATAAGTTTAGAAACAAAGCTGGTTGTATTATAAAATACTCTAAAAAATACTTGTCTTTGACTCTCACAAATATTTCTATAAGATGAATGAAAATAAAATTACTTTTACAATTTTATACGGTGACCTGGTGGTCTAGGGGTAAGGTGTCAGACTTCCGTGCTGGGGGTCCGGGGTTCAATCCTCGGTCCCGGCACAGATTTATCTGATTGCCAAACCCTTCCTTTACCTCTGACAAGACGTGTATTAATCACAACTTGTGAATGTGAGGAATGTCAGGCCTCCACCGTGGTTCGGATTCCACGTTAAACTGTAGGTCCTCCATTTCATCTCACCATCACCCTACCATTGCACATTAGCGTAAGTGCGTACAACCCGAACGGGTAGTAAGACACGGTGCTAATAATAATAATAATAATTATTATTATTTTATGAAATCTATCATTTTTAGAAATGAATTAATTATCAACGTCAATAACATATTTGAAAGCTTGTTTGCTGCCATAGTGCTCACTATTGGGTCAGGTACCTGTGAACAAATATGTTATCAATTATTCTCTGCTCGTGGAAAAAATAAATGACTAGTCATAAGACTTTTTGGTGATTTTTGTTTAAAGGAAATTAACGGATATTTTAATTACAGGTAAGAGTTTTTTTTTTTTTAGCACCACGTCTTACCACCTGTTCGGGTTGTACGCTCGTATACTAATTACACCAAATGGTTTTAGAAATTAGGAAGGCTATCTTTAAGAAGTGTATATGCATTTGTGTGGAGGGAGAATGGAAAACTATTTTGGAAAAACCACTCTAAGTACACCTGACCAAGATTTGAACCTCGATCTACTCATCATCGGCAGTCATCAATCGGTATAACTACGTTAAAATAATTCATCCGTGAATTAGTAGGGCAAGGGGTGGGGGAAGAGGGGTTCTCAGACTGAATTGGTGATACACTCCAGTCTTTATTCAATTGGTCAGTTGGAAAATTCCTCCTTTGCCTTCCCAAAGGAAAAAAAGAAGTATAATTCTTCTAATTCGGCATGTCTTAAAGATCTCACACACCTAAGTGATCGAATAAAAATATGGACTCATATTTAAGCGAAGTATAGATTTATGATTTTTTGTCATAAATAAATCTATTGCCCTGTACTAAATAATTTTTTTTTTTTTACAAACAAACCATACAGACTTCTACAACACTTGCAGGGCGTTGATCTAATGTTTCACAAATATTTTTAAGGGATCACACCACAATTATCTGCCAAATGTCCTCAAAATTGCCACTTTGATTCAATTTTGTTTCGATTCATGTGAGCGAGTCTATTTAAATATGTGGAAACAATTTTTTTTTTTGTTTGTTGCCATGATTCGATTTAACTAGATGAGGTCAACTTCTGTGGTCTTAGGGGTGAAGTGCTCACCTCAGGATCCGATGTCGGTGGGTTCAAACCCAGCCGAGGTCGACGTGTTTTTCTTGAGCGATAACAATCCGTAACACAATTGTCTTCGGAGGGGAAGCAAAGCTGTCTGTCCCATTTTGATTGTGGCATGTAAAATAACCCTAGAGGGTATTATAAAATACCTTTCCTGGCAAAATTGGTAGGCTCTTTCACTCTCGCTCATATAAATTATTGTATGATAATACAGTCGGTTCAGAAAGTACACATTAAATCCCCGAATAAAGAACTAGATGTGAGGAGTCCCTCAGACTTTCCATTGACTTTGTGTGTGTGTGCGTGTGCGTGTGTGTGCATGTGTGTGTGTTGTTAATTTAACATTTTTGTACAGTTGATTCTACTGTTGGTCCATTTCATTTGGCTCATATATTAGTAAATGCTGGACATCACAAATATTGTAAACTATTTTAGTACCGATTGTATAATATGATGTATATGTTTATTCTTATTATGTAAAGAAAATAAAACTATCCAATGTTATACTTGAAAGTTTTATATTGTTTTATTTCACTAAAATATTTATTTTTTAACCTCTTGTGAGGTAGTATTTATTTTTCTCTTATATAGGGCTACCATACTCTACTTAATATTCATTCAATGTCTGCTACTTTTGGATTATTTTTTGTCAGGTAAACTTGTGTTCTCGGGACTAACATCTCATAGTTATAAAAGAAAAGATTACAAACAATGTTTGTTTTTAGAAGTGTAACCTTAATAGAGAAACATTGATGTTTTTTTTGTTTTGTTTTTTAAATTCTGAAGTAACAATTTTTTGAATATTTGATGTGGCTAATACATATACAGTCTAACTTTTATAGGAAGGGTTTTGTCTGACAGCTAGAAAAGTTACAAGCTTTAATTTAACATATGTCAGGCCATGTTATCTGTAACTGTCACTTTTGACATATTATTAATACCTATAAAATAGCAATAATAATATAGTAAAATGTTATCACTTTTGGCTATAAAAATATAAATGTATTTTATAAAAACACTTTCCATAAATTTTGACGTTTCATGACGCCCTGAAACAAAAAAAATAATTGTTTTGGGGATGCCATTTGTCAATCTCGGACTTGAGCCGAAACCATTTTACAGACTGTTAAAACTTGGTAACTAGGGTTTTTATAAGGTCCCTCCTAGGAGTTTTTAGAATTAGATATATTATAACCCTACTGAAGGGCAAAAGGAGAAAAAAAATCAATTTCCATCTAGGCACTGTTTAGCATTAAAAACAAAATTGCATATCTCATTTTCCCTTTATAATGACTTTAAAGGTACTTTACCTAATAAAAAATCTCCAATTTTGATTATATCTCTGCAATTATTTGAGATATTAAATAACCTATGACTGTAGAGTTTTAGTACTATTAAAAATAAAAAACTTTTACATGAAATATATTATTATAAAACCAATAGTTTCCGAGCTATTGGAAAACACATTTTTTAAATTGAGTTATATTATTATTGTTAGTTTATAGTTAGGCCTATTGATAGTATCTTTTTAAAGTGACAGATGCAGATAACATTACTTGAAGTATGAACATATAAAAATTGTTTTATTAACTTTAGTAACTACTATTGTTCTTCCTACCAAAATCATAATATAGCTATTATACAGTATTATTATGGGAAGGTAAATCTAGTAACTTTTTCTAGCTGTCAGATTTCCATTCCTAAAAAAATTGAGGTGGATTACTTATACAGGGTTGCCACGCAGTCTTAAAACCGGAAAAACAGGGACTTTTGGTTATTTGAAGAAAAAAAACCAGAAAAACAAACGGAAATTTGAAAAAATCGTGTAAAAATAGTAAAATATTTGTTAATTTGGGACATTTAATGGAAATCTTGAAATAATTGGTCTTTGGATAAATGAAAAAGGGATCTGAAGAATTAAACGCGTTGATTCAAACATGTCTTATTAACCCTTCAACAAAGGTTGTGAAACCACAGAAGAGGTATTTATTTCCCCATCAATCTTAAATCATCCTGTTTTAAACGTAAGTTACATAACTTCACATAGTTTGTTTGATAGAAAATAAAATGTTATTACTAAAATTCTTTGTGGAAAACCTGAAGAAAAAAACACAGGAAATTTAGTAGTAAGAAAATAGTGGCAATCCTGCTATAGCTACTATTTTCTATCGCAAATTAAAGACCAGTTGCGTTTAAGAATAATTGATATTAGTAAAGTAAACCTCTTCTGTTTATCATATTTTTTAAGATTCGAATTCGAAATTCAAGATCTGTGAGTAAAACAAAAATTCGGAATAAAAAAAATAGTGGATTATACTCTTCGCTAGTTAAGAACAAAACCGAACCCTTGCACTTTGGTTTAGTTTTTATTTTCACATTTAAAATAACTCTCCTAAAGAGAAGAAGAATAATCATAAAAAAAAAAGACGGGAACAATATTCCCAAAGTAACCGTGAAAATCTTGCAAGTGTATTCTTTCCTTTGCATCATATGAAGAACCGGAGAAGAAAAGAAATGTGAATTTAGTAGTAACTTTTCTTAAGACGGTATGAGCGAAGTAGTGCCCGGGGAACGAAAGTATTAAAAAGTGTAGAAAACAAGGGATGAAATTGAGGGAGGGTGAGAGGGTAGGGGGTGTCGAATTTTTTTTTCCGTGGGAGTGAGGACTATAATAAGGTTTTTAGCTATCGGANTTTTTTCTTTCCCTTTGGCGATAAGTACATTAGATATGTTGTCAAAGAGTGGCCTATATCTCACTCCATTATATTTATTTCGCAACTGGCAGACGGGAATCATCATTTAATGTCGTTGGTAACACTGTACCTAATAATGTGTTGACTATCGAAATTAAGGTAATATATTATACTATAATGATGTCTTAGTATTCCATTTAAAAAGAACAATAATTAAAACCAATATTCGTCGTAATATATTTGAAGAAGAACTGTTACCTAATATTTCTTATTGTTGAATTTGAGCCGGTAAACATTCCATTTCATCCTTCCTTTTAACTTGATTAAAACTAGTCATATTTCACCCCACAATATCTAATTTAATTTGAGTGGTAATAGTTTATTATACTACAAACCACTTTTGTTTTCTAATAAAACTCGATATTCGGAACAAATGAATTGGATTTGAACATAAGTCACGTCGAAGGCCATAATAAAGTCTACCGCTTTGATAAACGTATTTCCTGATTTTCAAATATTCGAACAAAAGGGTACAATATTTAGGCCTATTTCTCTATTGCCTTTGAAGTAATTTCATTGTTGATTATTATAAGGTCATGTGATATGATTATCTATTATGATTTATAAAAAAATTATCATTATAAACTCATTTTATACACTAAAACAGTATATGTCCTGTTCTTCCCCTAGTAACATCCTGTTTTACAAAGGAAGAGCTTTTTTTTAGTTCTTTTTGAGAGAGAGAGAGAAAAAGTAAAAGCGAGCGAATTAAAAACTAAAGTACTCCAAGGAAGGAGGGGGGGAAAAATCAAGAAAAAAATATGGCTAGGTTTGGAATCGAGTTAATTAAGTCTTTTTAAAACCTCATCAAAGTTACAGAGAAGTAATCGGCTAGCTAATTATTATATTAACGAAGAAGTAGGGAAAAATATTTTCACTTCTTTCTTTCTTTCTTTCTTTCTTTAAAAAAAAAAGTTTGCAGGAATTGAGGAATCAAGAAAAAAGTTTAGTAGTTCTGAGCAAACTGATATGTCCAGGGGCTATATGATATATATTTTTAAAACAATTTTTTTTTGTTCTAAATTTGCAATCATACTATTTTGATTATCTGGCAAAGACAACTTTGTTGTCTTGTTTTCTAATTAATAGACTACACTTTGGTGCTATTTTACGTCTATTATCAACTTTCATAGCATCACTAAGAAATGTAACGTCACTCTCGTGATATACTAGACTGCTGATATCAGGCATATTGGGGTTTGAATCCTGATCAGATGTACTGAAGGTGTTTTTTCTAAAATTGTTTTTCACTCTCCCTCCATGCAAATATAGGTACATTTCCTCTAAATTCAACCTTACTCATCCATAACTCACTAGCGTAATTAATACATGCGTATAACCTGAACAGATAGTAAAAGGCGGTGCTAAAAAATCCTTTGTTGTTTAGTTAGTTTGGTCTTTGACTTTGAATATAAGCCATAGCCTTGATTTGTAGGCTGAGAATCCAACCCCGACCTTCTCGTTACCAGCAAACCAGACTAAACGAGCTTGACGATTAGACTGCTTGCCCATTGTTTGACTCGGGTAACCATACCAACGTCGCTGGTAGACTACTAATCTTATTTGGAATTTTGGTCATAAATCTAAACAATATGTAGTATGATTTTGGTAGGAAGAAACTTTTTTTGAAATAACACAATTTTTTTGGGCTCAATATGAATAACATTTTGCTATATTATTAGAAATAATTATATTATCTACCAAACGTGGCATCTACAAGTCACGTAACTTGAGGTACGAATATATGACAATTGTTTTAGTAACTTTTAGAACTATCAAAAAAGGTACTTTCTATCTAAATCAGACTATACAAACTAAAGGACACGATACATAAATAAAATAATTAATTCTCAAGATTATTGTGAGATAGGCGTGAGAACACTATTATTTGAAAAGTTTAAGAAAGAACTTTCTTTACTGACGTGTATTTATTTATACGCCAAATCATGTCCGACACTTGTTACGTTTTAGGGTGTCATTTTCTCGCTATCTTACAGGTAGAGAAAGTATTGTGATCGTCAAAAAAAAATCGAACGCGAGATTTTGATGAATCTCGACGTTTCATGACCCCCAGAATCCGAAAAAGTGGTTTTGGAATTTCCTGTCTGTCTGTCTTTCTGTACCTCCAACTAGAGCCTAAACTATTTTACCGATCGGGCTAAAACTTGGTATTTAGTGTTTTCATAGTGTTGCCCCTAGGGATTTTTGGAATTGGATATCCAACCCTAAAATTAAGGGTAGCTTAGTGAAGGGTGAAAATAGAAAAAGTCGATTTTCTCAAATTCGGCTCTAACGATTTAGATCAAATTTCATTTAAAAACATTGATAAATATTCCAAACAAAATGGCTACCCTCAATATTTCGGCAAAATGAATTTAAGGGCTCCGGTCTGATGTGTAAATTCTCATTTTTTAAATCATATCTCCGAAACTGTTTGAGATATGAAATTACTTATCATTGCAAATATGTAAATATATTTATAATATAAATATTTTATTTGAAATATATTTTTATAAAACCAATAACTTCCAAGCTATATGCATATATATATATTTGTTATTTTTTTGAACGCTAAAGGTAAAGTATTGCGACCGTAAAAAAAGTCTAACCTAAAATGTTGATGGATGTCGACGTCTCATGACCCCCGAACCCTAAAAGATGGTCTTTGCAATGCCGTCTGTCTGTGTGTCGGTTTAAACTCAAATTTAAGAGTAGTTTAATTAAGGGCGAAAAGTGAAAAAATCGATTTTATCAGAATCAGCTGTAACGATTTTGATTAAAATTCGTATCTAGGCGTTGATTAAGATTATAAATAAACTGGATATTTTCATTTTCCTATGAAAAATGATTTTAAGGGTACTTTACAGAAGCGTATCTCCGCAACTATTTGAGAAATTAAACAACTTATCATTTCAAAATTGTAGTACTATTAAAAATAAAAAACTTTTGTTTGAAATATATTTTTATAAAACTAACAGTTTCTGAGATATTCGCAAATTAATTAATACAATTTTGTGAGCTTTATTTGTAAAGAGATATTACTTAAGTTTTAACGCAATAATTCTCCAATACCATAGAGTAATTAAATATAAGTAGGTCTCTCAAAAATTTTATGTTATATTTCCTTAAACCTCATAGGAGAAATGTTTGTACAACAACGATATATATATCCATTTTAGACTCAATTGTCAATATTTAAATTTTTTATTGGTCAAAATTTTTAAATGAGGAATTTAATAGCAACGCAATGACCTGAAGATGTGCAACACCTAATGAAATGTCAAACATTTTAACCGGAAGTCAAAATTTTAATACGAAGAGTTAACCCTAGTGGACCCAATATCAATCTTTTTTATTGGTCCAAACATACAAAAGAGGACATTAATTCTTTAAAAATAAAATTATAAAATTTAAAATCGTGACTCAAAAAAGTTTTACATAAGTATAGTGCAATTTATGCTTGGGTTTGCTAGTGTATATTTTTTTTTTCACATATATTACGAGTTTTGAGTAAATATCTCAATTTTTAAACAATAGAGCGAGAAAGTCCGTGCGGAGTTCCAGTACCATTTATTTTATTTTTAGCATCGCTTCTTGCTACCATTTTGGGTTAAACGCATATGTACTAGCTACGCTAAGGTATTAGGAATGAGGAAGGTTGAATTTATAGAAGGTGTACCCGCAGTTGCGAGGAGGAATAGTGGAAAACCATTTAGGGAGAACCACCAGGTAAGTACATCCAACCGGAATTCGAACCCTGATCTCGCCGTCATCGGCAGTCGTATATTACGAGAGTGACGCCTTAGACCATTCTGCCACCGAAGCGGGTGTGTTAATTTTGAAAGATACAATATGGATATAGTGAACTGTTCAATGTTGACTGGTTTTCATTAACAAGGCTAGCTAACTAACTATACGTCTATGTACCGACATAGTTGGGTATGCCCTAAAGTACTTATTATTATTATTATTATTATTATTATTAGCACCGCGTCTTACTACCCGTTCGGGTTATACGCACTTACGCTAATGTGTAATGGTAGGGGTGATTGTGAGATGAAATGGAGGACCTACAGTTTAACGTGGGATCCGAACCACGGTGGAGGCCTGGCATTCCACACATTCACAAGTTGTCCTAAAGTACTTGATTGACCTGGGAGGTCAAGGCTTTGTACCCAGCTTGTTGTAAAAACCCCTCCCCCATCTCTCCCGATGTCGCTTTTCATCCTCTTCCCAAGCAAATTATAGTAAATTAATTTTAAACTTTCCTTCTTTATTCGGGACTAAAGTTTTGTTATGTGGGGATGCAGGAAACACGTGTTATTGGTATGTTTTAGCAGTTTTTATAGCAAAACTTTTTTTTGACCAAAAATAAATAAAATATTGCTCCAGTATAAACATAGTTTAATTTTCTTCACATGGTTATATCAACAGTTGTTGAATATCTGTCAAGGGTTATCTGAAATTTAATGACAACTGTTTCTCTTCATTTAAAAAGTTTCTCATCTAATACAGCTATGTTCATCACAGATATTTAAAAACGGTTGATATCACAATGTGAAGAAAATTAAACTCTACTATGTTTCTACTGGAGCAATATTTCATTTATTTTGGCAAAAAAAAAAAAAATTTGCTATAAAAACTGCAAAAACACTGGTCTTTTTCGCGTTCCCTACATCTCCATCTTAAATATCATTTATACATTTATTTTAGTCATTGCTTTCAACAAAATGTTACTGGGGGCTTAATTTAAAATACAACGATGAGACATGATGTTAAGAAAAAAGAGTACTCCGCATTAGTGTGGTCAAGATGATAAAACCGCAAAGATATATCTCATGCGGAAACACAAAACCCACTCAGTGCATGCTGACTGTATTAGAAGTAGGACCTTCTCCGATGCAAGTCTAACTCCTAAGACTGAGGTACCACCTGTGTAGATTTAAGTTTGATTAGGCAGCCACCTCGGTCAGCCGAGAAAGTATCGATCGCTGTCAGGCCACACGGCTTAGAATACAATGGTGTGTGTGGTTTTTTGGAACTACTTTTCTATTCTGTCTGCGACTGGATGCATTGGATAGGTTGAGAAGGTCAAGTCGCAAAGGCCCCCCCCCCCCCCCNTATCCTCTTGTAAATATTGCGACATTGAATTTTCTAGCCGAAATCCCTCCCCACCACAGGTCCCCTGACCTTAATCATTGGGACTTTTTTTGTTTGTTTGGGGATACTTAGAGAGTTTAGTATATTCGTATCCAATAAATGATTTAGCTTAATTACAGCACCGGATTAGAAACAGTGGAAAGACGATTCGAATTAAGTCGGGGATTTTTTCAAAGAGCACGCAAAAGCCTCAGTCGAAGGTGTGAGATTTGTGTGGAAACAGTAGGACAGCATTTAAAAAAACCTTTTGTTGTGATAAGATAGTAAATTTGTGTCGTAGTGGCCATCCCCCCTACCCCCAACCCAAAAAATTTAGTTTTATTGAAAACAAGGGGCTTGGGAAGATGTTTGGTCCAAAAAAGAGATAAGACTACTGGGAAGTGGAGGAGGTTACATAATGATTATATACATTCCCTGTACTATTCACAATATGTTGTTAGGATAATTAAGTATCGTAAATTACGGTGAGCAGGACATGCAACGCGAAGAGAAGAATCTAGAACCGTGCTCAAGGTATTGCCTGGCAGATCCAATGGGAAGATACCATTGGGAAGACCTAGACGCAGATGGGACGATGACATTAGAATGTACCTGTAAGAGATAGGGTGTAATGAGGTGGACTGGATAGAACTAGCTCAAGATAGGGATAGAGTGTAATGAGGTGGACTGGATAGAAACTAGCTCAAGATAGGGATAGAGTGTAATGAGGTGAACTGGATATAACTAGCCAAGATATAGGGTGGCATACTTTTGTAAATGTGGCAATGAGCTTCAAAGTTCCTAATGCCATGGAGTAAGAAAGTAACCAACTCAATAATCTTTAATTTCTTAATTTTAACTTGATTTTTTGATATTACCGAAATACAAAATTTCCTGTATTTCTGTTTGAGTTGGTATACGGACTTACGTTTACGAAGACTTTTTACTCATTTAAATGAGTTTTGCAAGATTACTAAGTTTTCAACACTTTTTTTTAAAACAGCCTGTATACAACGTGTGTATAATTTTTACGTCAAGCTTTCATTCTTTGTCTTTTTTTATTTTATCCTTCCGCCATTTTTCATCTATGCACACGACAAGTGGGAAGCACTCAACAAAAAGCCCTTCTTGCCACCTCCTCTCAATCCTGCAATCCCTTCACAAGCAAATGGCATTTTAAGAGGGCCGTAGCACAAGAAGGTGTTGGGATTGAGATTTCTTTACTTCCCCATTTAAAAAAAAGAAGAGAGAGGGGTAAAAAGTCTTGAACGACCCCGTTTTCAAAGCTTTCTTGACAATATTTTAGAATCAATTTTTTTTACTTTCTCGCTTTTTTACAGGTAGAGAAAGTATTGTGACCGTCAAAAAAAATCGAACTCAAGATTTTGATGAATCTCAACGTTTCATGACCCCCAGAATCCGAAAAAGTGTTTTTTGAATTTCCGTCTGTCTGTCTGTACCTCCAACTAAAGCATAAACTATTTTACCGATCGGGATAAAACTTGGTATTTAGGGTTTTCATATGGTTGCCCCGAGGGATTTTTGGAATTGGATATCTAACCCTAAAATTAAGGGTAATCTACTGAAGGGTGAAAATAGAAAAAGTCTATTTTCTCAAAATTGGCTCTAACGATTTAGACCAAATTTCATTTCAAAACATTTATAAATATTCTAAACAAAATGGCTACTCTCAATATTTTGGCAAAATGAATTCAAACGGCTACGGTCTGATGCATACATTCTCACTTTTTATCATATCTCCGATACTATTTGAGATATGAAATTACTTATCATGTAAATATGTAGATCTATTTATAATACAGATATTTTATTCGCAACAAATTTTTATAAAACCAATCACTTTCAATCTATACGCTAATATATATATATATAAATATATTTAACTTTTCGAACACTAAGGGTAAAGTATTGCGACCGTAAAAAAAATCTAACCTGAAATGTTGATGGATGTCGACGTCTCATGACCCCTCGAACCCTAAAAAGTGGTCTTTGCAATGCCGTCTGTCTGTGTGTCTTTTTAACCCCAAAATTAACAGTAGTTTAGTAAAAAGCGAAAAGAGAATCAATCGATTTTCTCAAAATCGGCTCTAACGATTTTGATTAATATTTCTGACAAGACGTGTATTAATCACAATTTGTGAATGTGAGGAATGCCAGGCCTCCACCGTGCTTCGGATTCCACGTTAAACTGTAGGTCCTCCATTTCATCTCACAATCACCCTACCATCACACATTAACGTAAGTGCGTATAACCCGAACGGGTAGTAAGACGCGGTGCTAATAATAATAATAGTAATTGATTAATATTCGTATCTAGGCGTTGATTAAGATTTTAAATAAACTGGCTATTTTCATTTTCCCATGAAAATGACTTTTAGGGTACTTTACAGAAGCGGAAATTTCCGTATAGCCGCAACTATTTGAGATACTAAATAACTTATCGTTGCAAAATTGTAGTACTATTAAAAATAAAAAAACTTTTATATGAAATATATTTTTATAAAACCAACAATTTCTGAGATATTGGAAAATATATTAATACAATTTTGTTAGCTTTAGTTGTAAAGAGAGATCGACGCAATAATTCTCCAATGCCATAGAGTAATTAAATATAGGGTAAGTAAGTTTCTCAAAAAGTTTACGTTATTTTTCCTTAAACCTCTTAGAAAAAATGTTTGTACAACAATTATCTATCTCCATTTGAGACTGAATAGTCAATATTTACCTATATTATTGGTCAAAATTTATAAATGAGGAATTTAATAGCAGTGCAATAACCATAGAGGTGCAACCCCTAGTAAAATGTCGAAAATGTTAAACCGGAAGTCGACATTTTAAAACGAAGTGTTGACCCACGGGGACCTAATATCAATATTTTTACTTTCTCGCTACATTAGAGTTTTGTAATCGTCAAAAAAATTTTAACTCAAGATTTTGATAGATGTCAACGTCTCATGACCCCCGAATCCTAAAAAGTGGTTTTTGCAATGCCTTCTGTCTGTCTGTCCATCTTTCTATCAGTCTGCACCTCGGGCTGGAACCTAAACTAATTTACCGATTGGGCTAAAACTTGGTATATAGGGTTTTCATAGGCTTACCACAAGGAATTTTTGGAATTGAATATCCAACCCTAAAATCAAGGGTAGTTTTCTTTAAGAGCGGAAACAGATAAAAATCGATTTTATCAAAATCAGCTCTAACGATTTAGATTAAATTTCATTTCTAAGCTTCGATCAATATTACAAACCAAATAGCTACCCTCAACTTTTCGTCAAAATGACTTTAAGGGTTTCGTCTGATGCGTAAATTCTAATTTTTAATTTTATCTCCGTAAGTCTTTGAGATATGAAATTACCTATCATTGCATACATGTGGGTCTATTATAATAAACATCTTTTACTTGAAATATATTTTTTATAAAACCAACAGTTTTCAAGCTATACACAAATATATATTTCTTTTAACTTTGCCAACACTTTAAGGTAAAGTATTACGACCGTTAAAAGAAATATAGCCCGAGATGTTGATGGATATTGACGTTTAATGATTCCCCGAACCCTAAAAAGTGGTTTTTGCAACGCCGTCTGTCTAACCCTAAAATTAATAACAGTTTACTAAAGGGTGAAAAGAGAAATATTAAATTTTCTCAAAATCGGCTATAACGATTCTATCTCTTTCATTTTAGACTCAATAGTCAATAATTACATATTTAATTGGTCAAAATTTATAAAAGAGAAATTTAATAGCAATGCAATAACCATAAAAATATCCTCTAGTAAAATGACGAAAATTCTAACCGGAAGTCAAATTTTAATACCAAGTGTTGACCCTTGGGGACCCAATATCGATATTTTGTATTGATCCAAATATACAAATGAAGACGTTAATTTTTTTTAAATAAAATTATAAAATTTAAAACCACGAATAAAAAATGTTTTATATATGTCTAGCGCAATTTTTTTTTATTGGGATTGCAAATGTATATTATATTACGAATTTTAAGTAAATATCTCAATTTCTAAAAAATAAAGCGAGAAAGTTTGGGCGGAGTTCCGTACCATTTATTTGATATTGTTAGGATTCGCATTTATACAGAATTGTTTTTTCGAATAAATTAAAAAACGACACCTGGACACTGGAATAGAGCCCCGGATATTTGGCTTAACACCAATGCTCTACCACTGAGCTATCCAGGGATCGCTTCGTGTTCAGGGTCATTATTCACTCATATTTTAAGGTAGAATCTGCGATGAATGTGTGGATATTATCAGATACTTAGAGCTATCAATGATATCACAGCCACACGTCCATCACAGATTCTGCCTTAAAATATGAGTGAAGAAAGACATTGGGAACGAGATTATCCCTGGATAGCTCAGTGGTAGATCATTGGAACGCTAAGCCAAAGGTCCCGGGTTCGATTCCCATGTTCAGGTGTAATTTTTTCAATTTATTCGAAGACTCAGTTACGGCTGATCTCCGTAACTATAATAATTAATCCCCCAAGCTTCACCTTTCACATATACTTCATTGTATACTAACTACTTGGCCTACCGGCCCCGTGGTGTAGTGGTCTATTCACCTGGATTCGAGTCTAAAGGTCCCGGGCTCGATTCCCAGCTGATACCCTAAAAGGGAACCACCCAACGGTCATTAGGGTTCAGTCACCAGCTATTCGGGCTGTTGTACTTTAAAAAAATATAAATAGTAATGATTGGATTGAAATAGTTAAAATGTTAAGAAATAGCCTGTACCTTATCTAAATATTTTTTCCTTTTCTTCAAGTCATCTAATATTAGAATCCTCCTTCTTCCTAAGCTCCTCTTTCTCTCAACCTTTCCTTCAATGAAGTCATGCAGAAGACAGTTCCTCCTAAGGATGTGTCCGATTCAGTTTTATTTGCACCGAAGAATCACATCCAAAATAGATCTCTTCTCACCCACTCTTCTTTGGACTTGTTCACTTGTCACCCTGTCTCCCCACCTGGTCTTCTTCAGCACCACATTTCAAAGTTCTTCCAATATTTCTCCATCTTCCTAAGAGTCCAAGTTTCCGCTCCATAAAGAGTGATGCTTCAATATATTGTATACAAATATTTTTTTTAATTTTTATAATATATATGTTTACAAAATACATATTATTTCATTAAATACGAACATATCATTTAGCTTTACCCGTTTCATCGATAATAATACCAAACTGATGATTCGGAGCCCTATAAGCATCGGTATCGAACATGATACCCTGTTTCTAAATCTGTATGATACCCCTTTGATGTCTTGCGATCTCCATAGCCGAGATGCCAGCGTAATATAACTCTACAATCATCTCGGTGTACAGATAAAAATCACAATGAAATTGAAAAAAACTATCTTGATCACCGGGCAAAGACGTTTTATCTTGTTTGATTCCAAAATTTAAAAACTCTAGGTAATATTATTTTGGTGGGATCAGTCGCTAACTTGTTGATCAATTGAGGTGATGGGTGTCCTAGCGGTCTAGGGGTAAAGTGTCAGACTTCTGTGCTGCGGGTCCGGGGTTCAATCCTAGGTCCCGGCACAGATTTATCTGATTGCCAAACCCTTCCTTCACCTCTGACAAGAC
>CABFWB010000805.1:18924-34771 GCA_902151455.1 Timema bartmani
AAACTATTATAATAATACTTTCCACAAGCCTATAACCTAAGTGATAGTTTGAATACATGGCAACTATACAAAGTTTGTCATTCAAACAAATGTAATCAAGTTTTAAGATACCTTGTTCATTATATTTATCGAACTTTCAATATAATATTGTTTATGAAACCAATATACAAGCTAATAACCAACTTTAAATACAAGTGGTCGTGGCAGACTGTAAACAGCATTGATGACAACTACATAGAAATTGAAATATCTAAGGTTTTATTCGTATTTGTACAGTATTACCTGTAAAACTGGATTGTATATCCTTTAATGTAAATGTTTCTTCAGGAAAGTGTGGTATAATACTTCATTATTTTCAAACAATAACACTTTTATTCATCAGAAACATGTTTTCACATAAGAACATTTAAAGAAACCATTAAATCTGTCCACCCCTCAGTGTAGCAGACGATATACTTGAGCGTCACGCCTTTGTCCTTGGAATGTGCATGTTTATGTCCATCCAGTTATATTATAGATATCAATGGTAAATTGTCATCCTATTAATAAATATTAATTATTCATTAAATAAATTTTAATTCATCATCAACTTCATGCTGTGGCTGAGACCTCAAGGCACCATATCTCAAATCAATACGTTGACTTGTAGGTTGATTAACCAGCTCTGGCCTTTTTCAAATCCCAGTGAAGTCGAAGTTACGTGTTTTAATTGAATATGGGATGCGAGGAATTTTCTCTGTGTGATCCTAGGTCTAATAGTATTCATATTTTGAAATATTAAGTCCTTGTTATATATATTTTCTTGTACCTTTATTTTGTTATTGTTTTGACAGTATACAAGGCACGATTAATAACAATTGACTTGCTTTGGTGGCCGTAGGGTCTAGGGTGTTACTCTCGCAATAGACTAGACTGCCGATGACAGGGAAATTGGGATTGGAATCCGTCGGGTGTACTTAAGTTAGTTTTATTATACAATACAATGTAACACTGTATTGAAGTAATTGTGTTTGTGCTTTTTTTTCAATTGGAAACTTTGGGACACTTTTAATGTCTAGCTACTTGATTAGCTGACAGAAACGTGTGGTACACTTTACATAATATGAAACTTCTACTCTCTACCACTCTTATGTTAAGTGCATTGTGATGGATTCCATTTACAAACAAGAGGAGAATCTTTGTTATGTAACATGATTGTTAAATGTATTGCAATTCTGGCATAAAAGTGCTCATAGTATAAATTTAATTTCATATTTAAGCTTTAAGGGGTATTAACAAGGTAGTGATGCAAAATACAAGGAGGCTACCTAGTAGGTTCTGCTTAGCCTATCCTACTCAATCATGATCTCACCGCCAAGTGGTGTACCTTGGGATCTGAGTAACCTGGTGGAGGTTGGGTTGAACTAGAGCAGGAACCAGGGTCTGGCCAGTGGGGTCCCAGCTTGATGGGCTGGGAGTGTGAGGTTTGGTGATGATGAACTAAGTCATCATCACCACCCGTAGTTTCAGGGAGGGCTACCTCCAAAAGGTCTACCTGAGGACCTATAAGCGGCAGCCTCACTTCTCGGGCGTAGGTCATGACAGGAATAGTAAGCTGGTGGCCGAAACAAACCAAAGTATTTGAGGAAATAAGATAAAATGTCAGATTGGAAAAAATTGTTGACAAATGTAAGCTACAAATAGGAACTCTGAACATTGGCACACTAACTGGAAGAGTGAAGGAGCTTATGGACATGATGGGGAGAGGGGAGTGGATGTCCTGGGCCTGAGTGAGACCAAGTGGAGAGCGAGAGGCATGAGAGAACTAAGGAAAGGCTACATTTTGCACGGGATAGGAAATGATGAAGTGAGGAGAAACAGAGTAGGCTTTGTAGTGAGAGAAGGGCTGCAGGCAGAGGTAGTAGGGACAAATGACTGAATAATAAATATGGCAATAATTGATAGAGGAAAAAAGGTAGAGGTGAAACAAGTGTAAGCCCCACAAGTGGGGTAACCAGCAGAAGAAAAGGACAAGTTTGTGAAAGATCTGGAAAGACATATGGGAAACAAGTGGCAGGTAGTTATGGGAGATCTTAACGTAAAAGTATGAAAAAAGAGAGGAGGGTTTGAGGAGGTGTTAAGGAAAGAAGAATGGGGAGGGATAGACAAGGAGGGTAAGAGGCTGTTGGAGCTCATTGCAAGAAATCAAATGAAAGAGGCAAACAGCTGATATAAGAAGAAGAAAAAAGCCATAAGATCACTAGATACAGTTGGGATGGGGAGCAAAGTTCGGTAATAGACTACTTTTTCATGGATGAAGAAATGAAAAGGCAGACCATAAACATAAAGGTTATACTAAGTGTCCTTAAATAGTGACCACAGGTTATTGGTGGCAAACAAAGGGATGGGAATGTAGGAGAAAGGTAGAAAGACAAGAAAGATGAATAAGGGTGGGGAGGCTAAAAAATGAAGAGGAACGAGAGCTCTACCCAAGAAAGGCAAGAAGCTTAATGCCCAAGCATGAGTTGCAAAGTGTAGAGGTGGAATGGGAAAGGTTTAAGAACAGTTTTGTGGGACCTGCAGAGGAGGAATGTAGGAAGACAAGTGATAAGAGGAAGTGGAAGGACAGGGTGAAGGAAACAACGGAGTACAAGAAAAAAAGAGCGAAGTGAGTGGTATGGGAAGCCAGAAAGGATTGGATGCAAAAATGGTCAGAAATGCTGGAATGGTCCGTGGAAGTAAGTAAGAAGGTGTTATAGAGGATGAAACAAGGCAACACATCAGGTGTGGACAAACTGACTGTGGAAGTAATAATAGCTGCTGGGGAAGCAGGTATATAATGTGTATACAGAGTGCTGAGAGTGATTTGGAAGGAGAACAAGGTTCCTGGAAGACTGTAAAAAGGGAGTTTTAATACCTATTTTCAATAAAGAAGACATGAAGAGGTGTAAAAATTATAGGGGGATAACGCTGATGTGCCACTTTACAAAACTATATGAGCCGATATTGGAAAAGAGAATAAGAAATGAAATGAAAGGAAGATGAGAGGAACAGCACAGATTTAGGGAACAGAGGTCTACAATAGACTCGATCTTTGCTATACAACAGCTGATGGAAAGAAGGTATGAATTTGGGAAAGACTTGACAGTGGTATTTATGGATGTGGAGAAGGCATATGATAGCGTGGATAGAAATAAAGTTTGGGAAGTGATGGAGGAGGCCAAAGTGGAAAGAGAAATTTTAATGAGAGCGAAAAGCATGCATGAGGATAACAGGAGTTATGTTAAGATGAAGATTAAGAAGGCAGAGTGGTTCCAAATAAAAAATTAAGTGAAGCAGAGAAGTGCCTTCTCACCACTACTATTTGTAATGGTAATGGAAATAGTCATGATATTTGCTGATTACTTAAATGATATGGAGGGAGAAGGAAGAAGAAGTACAGGAACACCTACAAGAATGGAATGGATAGTGTAGAGCTGAGAAAATTACAGAACGTAAAATATCTTGGAAGCGTGATTGAGGCAAAAGATAGAAGTAAAGAGAATCTAATAAAGAGAGGACAGCAGGGAGAGTTGTTCTATAGGTGTGTAAGAGTCCAGCTATGTAGAAGAGAAGTGCCCTCTAAGTGTAAGGTAATGTTGTACAGGGCATACTTTGTCCCCATTGTCACACATGCAGCAGAAACATGGACATTGAATATAAGAGGCTCTGGTAAAGTGGAGGCTATAGGGACAGATTTTGTGAGGAGCATGTTAGCTGCCATGAGGAGAAACAAGACTAGGAATGAAGTTACCCAGGAAAGAGTGGGGTACACGAAGTACATGAGATAGCAGAGGAAGCGAGAATAAGATGGCATGTAATGAGGATGGAGAAGGAGAGGATGCAAAGAAAGAGATGGGAGGAGCAGATAACAAAAAGTTTGCAAGTGAGAGAATGATAATAGAAGCAATTAAAGGAGGATGAATGGTGCAAGGAAAGAGGAAGGTGGAGGCATTTTACTAAACTGACCCGGCCACTGGCTGGAAACGATAATGATGATGATGACTAAAGCACTGCACATAAACTAGATCGGACTACGCCGAATTGATACATCCTGCTGCTTGTAGGATAAACCGATATAGCCTAATGTTTTTAGGCAGTATTAGTTTTCATTCTTTTTCCCATACGATGAATCGACCTTGGACAGGTTTCATCATTTACAGTTTGCACGCAAATGTTGTCAGCTAACCTAACCTAACCTTGGTTTGGCCTAATAAAATTGTAGGATATACTGATTTACCCTATGAGCTACACCAAAATTTCAGGATTAACGATTTTAAACCAGGTTTAGGTTAGGTTAAGTTATCTAACATTTGTGCGCGGTCTGTGTATGATGAAACATGTCCAAGGTTGACTCATCGTATGGGAAAAAGAATGAAAACTAATACTGCCTGAAAATATCAGGCTATACCGATTTAGCCTATAAGCGGCAGGATGTACCGATTCAGCCTAGTCCGATCTAGTTTGTCCTGGAATCGGGTTTGGACTATACATATACACACAATTAAAGCTAGCAAAATAACATATACACACAATTACAGCTAGAAAAATAGTGTAAACTTGTAAATAGTGGACCCAATTTTTGCTAACTTCAGTTTTAAATGATTTTATTAATACAGATTAGTTCTGGTAAAACTAAACATCACTTGTAAATTGGCCTCAGCGCTTTATATTAATGAAAGAAGGCATCTCTATTTTTATATTACTGTTAAAAGGCTTAACTAAAATGAATACAGGTGTTATTTATATTTAAGAGTTAAAAATTACAATAAAATTTGTCACCTGGCTTAAGTTATTAAATAGTAAATTGAACCAAAATCCCCTAATACTTGTAATAAACTCTTGTAATCACTTAAATACAGGGCTTAGTCAAATATGTCACCAATTACTAAAGACGGATTCAATTTTTTTTAATCCAAATCAAACAAATTGATTAATGTGTTAAAGGATTTAGTCCACTTCTATACTGTTCCTTAAAGGACAAAGATCACAATCTAAATACACAGTATAATTAGCACATTGGCAAGTAGTATTTGTTCCATCTTCCGGCTTCCCATCTGGTCAACAAATTAATTTGGTAAAGTTACAAAATTAGAGACCTTATAAATTTTGAGTGTATTTGCTTAGAAATTACATTTAGAGTGCTAATCTCAACAAAGGCAGGCAAAAAAAAAGTTTTTTACTTTAGACAATACGTTGTTGAAAGTGTGATTGCCAATGTACTTGGTCATCAAATAAATTCAAAACTGCAGAAAGAAGTTTGATGGACTATTTTAAGAAGATTTTTTATTGACCTGCTTTATTTAAAACTACCAAAAATTACATCAGGAAAAATAGTAGTCAATACAAGAAACATGTTGTTTATTCACTGTAGTGAATGAAACAGACTGGTTATCACATAGATAGCTTCTGAAACCGAAGCAATTAGACAAGATTAAATAGTAAATAAAAACAAAGGTAAGGATTCTAGGAAGAAGAAAATGTGGAAGATGGGAATGCAGTATGAAAACTCTGTTTGCCATGAAGAATTAACACCAATATTTATCAAATAAACACAGTTTCACATTTTTTTTTTATAATTATTTTATAAAACATAAAAAGTTTTGATATCCAACAAATATAACTAGGAAAAACTCCCCTGGTACAAATAAGCATTGTTGGGCTACAGGAAGCGGCGAGGCAGGCAATACGGAGCCACTTCCCGACACCCAAGACACACGGTACAAAAATTAGAAAAATGTACAAAAATTCATAAAAATAGTAGGTAGTGGTTGAAATGCACACAAAGTACCCCGTTATCAATATTACAATACTAAGAAGTGCTTCTTTCTAAAATAGAGTGAACTAGAATAGTAGAGTGATTAATAGAGTCAAGAGAACAAGGGCCTCAAACCCTGCTTCAACTCAACAAATTTTACACTACTTTTTAGGGGTACTTTTTCTTCCATCCCCTTGCCGTGGTGTCCTCATGTCGGGGGCAAAAGTTTTTAGTTCCCTACACCGCATTCCCTTGGTAGGTCCATCAGGTGACCGCTCTCTCTGAATTAAAGCATATCTGTATTGCATAAGACCCTGCCCTCCCTTCTAACCTCTATCAAACAACGCACAAGTTATAAAATAATATTGCACTAGGTAGCGTGACTAAGTAGGAAAATATCAAGCTATCACTCTGTCAAACAAAGTGTTATCATCACATCTATCACAATCGGGACTAACCGGGATAACCTATGACTATGCGCGATATCTCCCTCAACGCTCTCGAACCATGTGACCCGCCCAGGGGATGGACAGTGCCCATGACATCAGGACTAAGGCAATTAATTCATAAAGATTACTAGCAAGTCGAGGATGGAGGGTCAATAGTAAAAAATCACTGCAGGATAGAAACACTGCAAACCATACAAAAATTTCCAAGTATACCCAAAAAGGGGACAATTTGAATATTATGTATGAATAAATTCAGTATACAATAATACTGCACATTAGCTATAACTAGATGTTAAATGTAACAAGAAACTTAAAAAACAAGTCTTTATAAACGCACCAGTCAATGAGGGACGTCCAGCATTACTATGTAATATCATTAATGATGTATCAAATAAACAACTAATTTTTATACTTAAAAATTACAAAAATAAAAAAAATATTTCTAATAATCTAAAATGAAGCACCATATAGTTTTGGATGAATACAATCACCGTAATGGTTAATGATGAATAAAACATCTACAGGACACAGAATGAACATTTAGTTACATGACTGGGCATTCTAATTCTATGTCCTTGTTCTGCTCCTTAATGTACTTGAATTTTGTGGTTACTCATAACAAGTTTCAATTTAATTATTTTTGGCTGGGATACGAAAATATATATTCACATTTACAATCCAGAATCGTTACGAAATGCTGTTGGAATTGAGTACATAGGATATGCAACACATTTTGGTAAAACTGCAAGAAGATGGGATTAAAGCTATAAAAATCTATAAATTGAATAATATTTAAAAAGAATGTATATATTTATTTATATTAATATTTTTTCAATATTGCCATACTATACAAAGATTTATCTAATAAATTTAGATAACTTTAATGTAAGTTTCTAATACCTAATTATTTGTTTTTATAAATCCCATTTTCTATCAGTCGAACAGCACCTTTTTAGTAATTAGCCAACTCAATTTATACTCTTTCCATTTTCACAGTAGCATTTGATAAGGCCAAAGAAAGATTTGAATATTTATAAAATAATTAAAGCATTACGATTTTATTACCTAAGTTTGCTTGTGAGCGGACACCTTACTAAGTGGTTGATGAGAAGTGAAGTATGTTCAACACCGTCACTTTCACAATTTCTACAGAACAAGTTAGACAGGTATTGCTATACAAAAACATTAGACATCTGTCCATTAAACTGAATAACACAAGACATGTTGTGTTTGATATTAGTGACCAACACAGGAGATTTTCAATGCAAACAGTTACACAGCACAAAAACCATTTCATTACATACTAAAACTAATAACAGGAATTAATCACTAAGACATATTTCATTTTTAAAAAAGCTTCCTGAATTGAGTGTAAAAAGCCCCAAGTGTACAAATTAAAACAATTTATTTTTATTTTTAAAAAACGATTAATTTTTCAGGCTTGCATAAACAATGCGAGTTTGTTTACCTCCCATGACAAGAATTCATTTCACAGCACCTTGCCTGAATACGTCTTGGTGTTTGTGCTGCTATGGCGTATTTCACCAACCAGGAGGCATTTCTATCAAATTTACCAATCGATTACGTTAGAATACATGGAATCATCACACTGGAATATTTTATACAATTTTACGAAGTCTTATTAAAAAAGTTAAATATAGTGCTAAATGTTAAATAAGTTACCCAAGGCTACAAAATAATCACGTGTAGATTTTGTATTAAATACAACTATCACATAACATCAACTGTATTTTTGTTAAATATTTAAATTGTGGTATTCTATTTGTAGAAAAGATACATTCATTATATTAGGCCCTAGCGATATTTTGTCGGGGAAAGCCCAGCAAGTTGCCGCTAAGCACCAAGGAGTCGCCAGCTATTGCTGAACTAACTCTAAAATCACATGTTGCCTGCCTGCCCATCATATTATCAACAGGCAGAATTCATTTATATGTACATCAAACATTTAACAAAACATAACAAACTTAGTGAAACAAAGTGCATGACAACTAGTTTAGGAAAATAAAAAACTGTTAAAACAACAAAAAACAAAGAATATTTTACTTTTTTTATATATAGCTAAATATAGAACAAATATTTAAAACACATTTATCTACCTAACATTAGAAATCAGTATTAAAAATGTCATATTGAAAAATCTAAAACTATAAGCAAGTTTTATATCGCTTGCTGGAACTCTGTTTTTTTTTAAAAAACTAAAACTCTGTACACCTTCCTACACCCCAATCGATGGCACCAAACAATAAAATCAACTCCTTCACTGACACTTTACAATGGCTAACGGAGCTCCAAGAGATGCAAGTCGATACGTACGTTTCATGCAAAAATCATTAGAATCTCTTGGTTTATAAAGCATTTATAAATAGTACAAAAGTCGGGGGAGGAAGTTAAAAATTTTCTATTCACAATGCGATATAAAATGAATTATTTGTACCAAAATGGTAATTATTTAAGTCGATGACAGATACCTATTTCCCAAAGTAGGAACCAGAATGTTTCTATGCCAAGACCAAAGCCCCACTATTCTCCCATCAAATGACTAGAGCGCTACCCAGGCAAACCCCATGTGCACATGTGATACCACTTAGAAAATACAGTATACAGAAAAGTATGTGGGATTTCAAAATGGAAACATTGTATGGACAGGTGAAAAAAGGGTCTTAGAATGACGACCATAACCCAAGGCTATGATGGAAATAGGTGCACCAAACTTTGGTACTTGACTATATATAGATAATATTTAACAGCTTGCAATTTGCATTTTTTTTTTCACTACATTAGACAACAGCTATGGAGAACATTTCAATTTATATTTATACATTTTAACGCATCTATGTAAAAATCAAAAAAGAAAGTAATCCGTACAGAATTCCGATCGGCCCGAAAGGAGGTATGGTGGGCTCCTCGGATCAAGTAGCGACTTTACATTGAAATTTTACATCTTTGGTATGGGGAGATCACGTGCAACGTTGTAGACATGACGAGCATGGCGGCGGGAGAGACGAAAAACGCAAGGTTTGACCTTGGTCGGCCATCATCACATATATACACTCACTAAAGACAAGGGTACCAGTTGCTCCTATGGAGACTATGCCTCATGCCGCCATCTCGCCCCTCCCGAACACCCAAACATCTAGCGAGTTTATTAAAGAATGAAAAATAGACAAAAAAACAACAAAAAAACTAACAGGGTCAAACATGTACCTGCCGGGCCACTCTGATGTTTTTTCTTTACATTTACGTCATGCCCTTAGCTAAGATAACAACAGCGGTATAAAAAACTTTAACACTCAAAAATACAAATCTATTGAAAAAGACTACATTCGTGCAAAGTTCCTACATTTATTATTATTACATTTGTTTTTATCACACAGATTACAAGAAAGTGGGCTTGTGTGAATTGCCCACAACATCTAGACATGAGCCAACGCATGAGAGTAAGGGCTGAGGTAAGACACGTAGAGACGTGAGGGGCTGGTCCCATAGAGGGACCCACAAAATGGCCACCCACGAAATGACGCCTAGGTTACCGCTTTGCAGCGGACAACATCTAAGACCATTATCACATGTCAAATACAGCAAATAATGAGCAAAGATACAAAGGCGTATACTTTCTACTACGCCGCAATTTTTTTTTTTTAGATTTTATCGACCATTTCTAGTAGGCCCACTTCAAGTACACTATACCAGTCTTTCTTAAGAAGGTAGAGTTTCCAAGAATAAACCCACCATACGTAAAATGACAGTATACGCACACGCACACACACAATGTTTATATCCGACTTCCTATTGGTTGACACCTAAAGTATGGTCTATTTTGTATTATTATAATTATTATTAGTATATATATATTTTTTTACAGATCACCAAAAATAGGCAGACAACTTTAAGTTGATTGGATGTAAAATGACCAGTTCCTTTGGTTTGATCATTGTGATAAGATATTATTAACTGCAAGGCAGAAATTGTTTCTCGTTTAGCGTCACCATAGTTGGATTTATAGACAAATTTATAAATGGGTAATATAAGTTAGCATTTTCAAAAACTATCGATGAACAACAAAGAGCTATGCAATGTATATGTAGTATATAGATAACACAAGTTGTGTCGGCCACTAAAGAGCGCTATAAAGAACCAAAGTCGCAGCCACCAAGATGTGGACAAGGAAAGTGGAGAGTCAGTTCTTGCAACATAACAGCCTTGAAATTACCTTATTAGCCTTTGAATTTTGTCACACTAACTGTTGGATTTCCATCTGTCAAAGTGTCTCATGTTAGATATTATGTGATAATATATGACTTGTGTGGGGTGTTCCAGATCAGAGGCTTTGAGCACAGGTATTTTGTTGATGTTAGGCAACAAACAAGACAAGGATGGTGCCCTTGACAGAATGTACATAGTTGATTGGCTGAACAAGAAGGCCGAAGCTAGCCAACAGCACTGTCCCATCGTTATGGAGATATTTTCAGCTGTCTGCGCAGGGCAGTGGGGGATAGATTGTGGATCAAGGCGCTCACAATGTTTACATGTGATTGTCAAACACTATCAAGAGGAACTAGGTTCGACTGAATACCTATGAGAAGAAGGACTTGGGTGAAAAGCAATAGAGGAAAGAAAGACAGGAGAGCACTAGACTGACAAGATAGAAGAAAACATGTCCATGTTTAACTTCAACAGACTTTCCAAAAGTTACGGATCCCTTTCAACATATAGCTGAAATAATTGGTCAAAGGGAGAAACCAAACCAACATTCCAGGAACAGTGGATGACAGTGCCGGCATGTGCTGTCAACTATGTGGCCTCTTTGGCATGTGCTGTCAACTATGTGGGAATAAACAAAAAGTATGATAACATATTAATTACCAGCATGGAAAGAACATAGCCCTCATGCTCCACTTCAGCTAACAGTGTCACTGGGCTGTGTGTTAACAAACTGGAGCTGTGGACAGGGGGTATGTATCGGGCTTTAGGGCTTTGTTCAGTGCTGTCCTGTAATCTATACAAAGACGAAGATTCCCACTTAATTTTTCAATTATAACTAATGGTGTCACATCTGGAGTACACCCCTAGATCAACAAGCCTTTGAATTTATTTGTCAACCCTGTCTCATAAAGCAGATGGTACTTGTCTGGCTTTGCAATATCACATCCCAAGTGGCATACAAAATAGAAAATGATGTTATATTGAGCAAAGTGAAAATATTAATTGAAATTGGGTGGGCATATTGTAAACCTGGTACAGACCTAACACCATTTTGGAATTTATGTCAGGAGCTGAACATTTCAAGAGGGTGTGTGATCAAAGAATCTCATGCCAGTATCCTTAAGACCAGCAGCTCTGCAAATGCTTGGTAACACACACCTGGGAATTGCAAACACTATGTGGCATGCAACTCATATAGTGGCCAAACATAGAATAGGAAAGAGAAGCAGCTGTATGGGTTTGCAACACCTGCCAAGAGGGGAAACATGATCGAGTCAAGGCTATAACTCTTCCTTATAAATCCATGGTCCAGAATTCATGTTGATTTTGTTGGACTATTCCTGGTAGTGGACGCATATTTCAAATGGATAGAAGCTACCACAGTAAACTCAATGACAGCTGATTCTCTTATCAAGAACATGCGAGACACAGCATCCCAGACACAATGCTTAGTGACAATGGTGCTCAGTTAGTGTCTGCTGAGTTTGCTGATTTCTTGAGGAAAAATGTAGTACATGTGAAAATACCATTATGTCATTCTTTAAGTAATGGAGAGGCTGTCGGGCAGTATAAACTATAAAAAAATGGCTTGAAAAAATATGTCAAAGGAAAATGGCATACATGTGTTACTCGTGTTCTTTTTAGTCACATAGTTACACCATGCGTGAACACTGGAGTGACCTCAGCATGGGTCGTAAACTGCGAAGTGCTCTAGATATGCTCCATCCGGACCACACATCACATGTTAAAAAGATCAAGAAACAAACAATCACCTTAAGCGACATCTCCAGCTAGTAGATACTGTACGGATCCGGGAATATTCTGCCAAACAGCCTAAGTGGATCTAGGGCATAGTGAAAGAACCCTTAGGGGAATGGATGTATACAAAGAAGGCATGGGGACCAGCTCCAACAGGCTTTATAGTCACTACAGACAGACAAGCAGCAACAACTTCATAGATAACAGCATGTGCTTATACCCCTATTCCTGTGGGATGAGACTCTGTTTCAACAAGAACCAGACCAGGACCAATCCCCATTCGTGGAAAAACACCATGTAAAACAAGGAAGGCCCTGCAAGGAGCAGTAACATCAAACACTCTGCTTGCAGCTTAATAGAAAACATGCATGAGCCACCCTTGTTGAGGTCACAAAGAACAAGGTGGCAAAATCTTCGCTATGATGACTAAAAAGGATGACTAGTAAAATGTGGAATAAATTGAATAATTTTAAGTGTGTAGAAAAAATAGAGATAATCAACTGTGAGGGAAGGACTGTAGTGTATAGATGTATAAAGAATACAAGTCGTGTTGGTCACGTTAGAGGGCTGTAAACAAGAGAAGTGCGCCTCCGCCGAGATACAGACAAGGAGAGTAGAGCGTCAGTTCCCGTGATGTAATGGCCTTGAAATGACCTTATTGTAAGTGTGGTTAGAATGTGATTAGTTTCGGTAGCAATCACATACATAACAGTATATAATTATATCTTACATATTTATTTAGTACAGTTATGTTGATCCACAACATATGTAGTTTATAAAATGTGTGTGCACAACAAAGCTACAAAAAGTAAAGTTCCTCTCTAGATTCTCTGCCAATGCTTGGGTTAAGCGTACAAATATATTAGTTAATAGTTAAAAGTTAGGTACCACAAAAAATGTACCTAAGAAATGTATAAAAAGTTAAACTAGGGCCAATGCCCGGTGGGCAGTACCTTTACATGACTCTCTTATCAGGAGATGGTTTGTCGGTGGCAAAATTCATTATGTACAAAAATGAGACCCAAAATATAAATATAGAAGATATACTTCTTATTATGAAACAAATTAATTGAATGAATAACTACCAGTATTTTTTTTACAACAACTATTTACATCGAGAAGATACGAAAATTACAAGGTCAAGGGAAAAATACAAAGGTGACAGGGAAACTTCCAAAGCTTCTCTCGCACACGACGTCCGTTCGATAAAAAAGTAGATTGAACTATCAATGCATATTTATAATTACCCTGAAAATTCACAAAAATTCTGTACGAAGTATTGGCAGAGATGCTAAGAAATTATACCTTAACAACCACTACATACCCATGGTGGCCTCGACAGGAGTTTTTTTTGTTTGCCTCATGCTCATTGGCAAATGATCAAAAGATAAAAGTTGTCTAACGTATAATTCCCTTGCTCAGGCTATATTCTGAAGAATCAATTCTTTAAAAAAAAAGATCTTTCAAGAATGTGTGGTTACATATTATATATGTATAGATAGATATATATTACTATTTAATTATGATCTATATATAATTGTGTATATAAACAGCAATGAAAACAGCTAGCCTACGGTTGTGGTAGGACAACAACTCGCAACGATGTTGTCCCTCTTAGGCTGTCGTCTCCAGGGCCATTCGTTTCTCAGCTAAAGCGCTCCGACGTTAACACCAGCGAAACGGGACCGCACGAGGTCGGTCTGCGCCTTCCTTCACCAGCGGCTTATGAAACTCGCGGCCAGGGCGAGAGTGGATGGTGGCCCAGCAGTGCTCGCAGTAGTACTACAGGAAAACCATATTAACAAAAGTTTAGTAACAGCCAAAATGTGTTTACAGGATTTAGACCCGTTTTATTATATAGTCATTCGTAACTATGCATAGTAATGTTAATTTATTTTAATATTGTGGGCAAATAAGATATTCATTGCAATTTAACAGCTTTGTTAATAATGTAAAGGCTTGGTGGAAAAATGATATTAAATTACATAGAAATTGGTGTCTGAAAATTGTGTTTGGCCCTGATGGCCAGACTGTAGGGAAGAGACTTCCTAGTGTAAGAAGGGTAGCTGCTGTGGTAGTGTAGGATTGTTGGTGGTTTGTTTGTTTTATATGAACTATTGTGTGAATATTATTGTTCTCATTGAAGACGTCAACATCTAACTAGGTGACATGCTGTAGTGAGATAATGTGGGTGAATTCGAGAGTACTGAAATGTTTAGTTCTTCCATAAAGTTGTTGAACATATTGAATGAAAAAGATGTTTAAATGATTTTTCTATAATAAGTGCAAATTTTTAGACAATAAGCCTAGTTGAAAACAAATAGAAGATGGTTTCCTAATAAAGGCAACCAGATCGTTTCACAAAGTGCACTAAATACAGCACTAGTGTTTACTTTTGTTTATATATCTTGTACAATGGTTTGTTTATATTCCATCAGCATAATCCTTTGGAATATCATCGGTTTTCCAGTGTTGCCGGATTGAAAATTCGCTCACTAGCAACACAACTTACATGACAATAGAAAAATTTCAAAATTAGCTCTGTTTTGATATAGACTACAGCTTGCGAGATCCTGACTTACAAGTTTGCTGGCTAGTGAGTTTTCTCACAGTTTTTTACTTTTAGAAATTGTATTGGCACATATAAAACAGAGATTCACTCAAACCAAAAATAATAACGAATTGTAATTATTTTTCAATCAAGGAATAAAATAATACAAATTTGTTAAAAACTTAATAAAAATCAGCAAGGGTAATGGTTTTAAAATCATCACAAATTCAGGACACAAAATAACGTGCAACAGTAGAGTAAACAGCTTTGTAATGCTCTCAGCTATCACACCTTCATCTTAGTGATAGCGATCTACATTTTCCTCGATCTTTCTCAAATTTCTTTGAGAAATGTCGCACATAGTCCAGAGTTTAAAAAAGGGGTTTTATCCAGTTTAGTTTGTGGAAATTTTTGTGATCATTTTTTGACTGACAAGAGTAAGTCAAGTCTTGTTTAAAAAAAATTCACTGGTTTGTTTTAAGTTGTTAGCAATGGTAACACTGTATATTAGCTTATTAGATTAAAGACTAAATTATATCTCGCTACTGCAAGAAAGAACAGTTTAGAAAGTACAAACTTTTTTTTGTCAATAATGATAGCTTTAAGTTGTTTATCCTACATTGTTTTTCTGATCTTGAAATTAGCTTTGATGAGAAATAAACCAAGTAGAAGATAAAATAAATGGTACGGCACACCGCACAGACTTTCTCTCTCTTTCTATAAACTCGTAAGATTTCTGAACGGAATAATGTACATTGTATCATCACCACTACACATAAGAACACGCATAAAATAATATACAATGATATATAATCAATGAGAAAAGAGGCGCATCTTTGTCCACCTAAGAGCATTTCAAACAGTTTAATGTCTTCCAAAAGGGTCAACACTTCGTATTAAAATTTCGATTTCTGGTTAAAATTTTAACATTTTATAAGGTGTTGCAGATCTTCAAGTCACCGCATTGATATTTAATTATTCATTTATACATTTTGACCAATAAAAAATGTAAATATTGACTATTGAGTCTAAAATGGAGATAGATCATTGCTATGCAAACATTTCTCCTAAGAGATTTAAGGAAAAATA
>CABFWB010000805.1:36349-63363 GCA_902151455.1 Timema bartmani
CCCCCCGAAATTTTATGAACACAATATATATGGCTATATTTATGGTTCAAACAATATCAAAATTAGGTTCAAGTACAAATTAGGGGGTTGTGTTACCATAAAAAGAACTTCAGAGAGCTTCTAGAGGTGTTTATTATTTAGAATTTTTTCTAGCCTTCTGCAGTTATGGTGCTATGTTGTCATAAAAAAAATTTTCAGATAGCTTCTAGAGGTGTTTAATATTTAGAATTGTTCCTATTTTTCGGCGGTTAGGGGGTTATGTTGCCATAAAAAAACACTTTAGAGAACTTCTAGAGCTGTTTAATATCTGGAATTTGTCCTAGCCTTCGGCAGTTAATGGGTTATGTTACCATAAAAAAACACTTTAGAGAGCTTCTAGAGCCATTTAATATTTATAATTTGTCCTAGCCTCCGGCAGTTAGGGGGTCATGTTACCATAAAAACACTTTAAAGAGCTTCTAGAGTTGTTTAAATATAGAGATTTTTCCTATAGCCTCTGGCATTTAGGGGGTTATGGTACCATAAAAAAGGACTTAAGAGAGCTTCTAGATCTGTTAAATAATTAGAATTTGTCCTAGCCTCCGATAGTTGGGGGTAGTGTTGCCATAAAAACACTTCAGATAGCTTCTAGAACTGTTTTTTATTTAGAATTTTTTCTAGCCTCCGTCATTTGGGGGATGGGCCCACCAAACTCCCCCTCCTGAAATTATTAACTGGCTACGGCCTTGATAATAGGCACTTTGAACACCTCATAGTGACACGAAAAGTAATATTCACCTGAAGGCAAGTGACATTGGCACAGAAGAAGGGTGCAAACTTCCCACCACATCGCTGGCCTTGACACTCATCACACATCTGGTCATCAAGAACATATGGTTTCACCTCCACCTAGAAAACAAATTTAACCACAATTGTCACAACACACAGTTATTCAAGCTCAAAGTGGGGTTTAACAAGGGTCAAACAGCTGACTTTTGCAAATGGTACATTAGGCTAACTTAAGTATCATCATCATCATCCTCATGAAGAGTTTCCAGCCAATGGCCGGGTCTGTTTGGAACATAAGCCTCTTCAACCTATCCTTTCTCCTCCTCCACCATGACCCAGACTTCCACTCTCTCCTCCACACTTCTCTGCATTTTTTCAACCACCCATCCCTTAGTCTTCCTCTTGACCTCTTGCCACCCAATTCAATAATCAACATCTTCTTTGGTATCCTCTCCTCCATTCTCTTCACATGGATGTACCTCTTTGGTCGTGCCTTCTCTATCCTGTCTTGCACTGGCTCCTCCCTAGCTGTTCCTCTCAACCTCTTGTATCTCATATTATATATTCTTGTCACTCCTATTCACAGGCTTGAAATCTGTTTCCATCCTGCTCCTCTATTATCCACGTTTCTGCTGGGTATGTCAATATTGGCACATAGTACGTCTTGTAGATCACTTCTTTACACTTCCTCAGCAATTAGAGTTATTCTATATGGACGCTGAGAGCACAGCAGCCTTGACGCTGTGTAGACGTCATTTGAATAAGTCAATGTAAAGCATATGGTTCAATTTACACGAGCTTTATAAGCATGTTGGTGTTATCTGGGCGTCTGGTACTTTCAACGCAACTGGATGTGTTGGCAGCATTAGTCAAACTACACAGAATGTTTTTTCCATTTGACTTTAGAACACACTATTGAACTGAGCCGTCAGCCCTAAGAACACCATGTATATCTTGTATAGCGCCTTCAGGGCCGGCTTGCTATATGGGTGGGCCCGGGTGCAGTTATAGATTTTGGGGCCCTTAAAAGAGACCTAAAAGGACAAAAGTGAATGTACATATTAATTGTAGCTAAAATTTAATAACCAATATAACATACCTTTTTTAAAATTGAGGTCGCATTGCTTTTTTTGAAGTTCACTTCTTAATCACATATCTTGAAAATCACATCCATGAGCTTCTTCATATTCAATTGAAAACACTGCTAGTGAATTTAGTCTTTCTTGAGAGATTGTTGAACAAATTTAATTTTCTATAAGTTTCAACTTACTAAAAGATCTTTCAGCAGATGCCACTGTTACTGGTATTGTTAGCAACAAGCGAAGGGCTACAATTGTATTGGGGAAAATATCACTATATATCTCTTTTTTGATGTTATACTAGTCGTAATTTGTGCGTTTCAAGGTTATACCCGGGATGGAAACCCCTCTCCCCTCATGCCTACAACATAGCTCAAAGTTGTCATCTTGTCAGAGTGCGAGAAACATTGAACGACGTAACAAGAGGCAACACTGAAATGACCTTGAAACACATATCTTCCTGAATCTGAGTATAATATGGGTTGTGACAAGTGTTTGAAAGGTCAAGATGAGATCAAATACAGTCTTGTCAAAAATATTAGGAAATCTATTTACAGAAGAAAAAGAATAATAAATATTTTTTCTTTATATTATTTTTTAGCTCGATTAAATAATAAACCTTTCACAGACTAAAATGGAGCCCCTTCAGAGGCGGGGGCCCGCTACACACCCCATGAAACCAGCCCTGAGCGCCTTCATCGTGTTTTCACCGCTTCAAAAATGCAGAACTTATAATGTCTAGTGTAGATTAATAAAACTAAAGACAGGGGTCAGTGACACGGATGCGGCAATTTCAGGGTTTGTATGGAAACACCCTAAAGTATAAGGTTTACAAAATAAATAATTGCCTTATTACTTATAAATTAATCAAAACAGCTTTGAAACATTTTACAATAATGTAATTTAAGAGAGAGGGAAAGAAGCAAAACTGAAAGGATGATTGGGTTAGGCCTTCATAAAAACATATAAACTTTTTTCTTAATTTATTCAAACATTCTTAACATTTCCAATCTCTTATCTATTTCACAGTTACACATTATTTTTAATTTTCAGAAGTCATTTTCATATAGTAAACTTATTCATTTATTTATGTATTTATTGATGAAAAAGGAATATTTCTGAAAATTGAAATTAATGTGTATCTGTGAAAGTGATCAGAAGATGAAAGTGTGAAGTGTGTTTGAAGAAATAATGAGATAAGTTTATTTGTTTATTTGTTTATATTTAGGCCTAACCTGACTATCCTTTCCCTATCACTTACGTTATTTTATTATACGTTATTTCCACTCTGTTTTAATATATTGATATAAAGTTATCAACGCTAAAGCATAATCTTGTACTTAACTCTAAGAAAAGTGGGATAAAGAGAGTTAACCTCAAAGGAAATATATTAATATTTTACCTGGAGAAAATATGGGAAACTTAAATCTGAAAAAAACAAACAGTAAGTGAGCATTTGTAATTGAGCCCTTGTCCCATGGGGAGATATTTACCCTCTTGTCAATGTCACCATGCTGCAGCTGCACGAAGCGGGCGCTAATGGCAGCAATGTAACTCTGCTGGTTGCTGAAAGCAACTCGGCCAGCACCCTTTGGGTACTTGAGTTCGGGGTCTGTGTCAATCCCGGCGTAGCACACACCTCCATACAGACGGTCCATGATCATAGCCAGCTCCACTGCATATTAACATTCACACTCAAATTAGAAATGTGGCACATATAAATTAATAATCAGATGTATTAGGATTACTTAAGCGCCTACCTCAGGAAATAAGATACAAGATTACATATGAACCAGAAAACATTCCCAAGTGCCGTTTTCTTCAGTCTTTACTTGATAACAGTGAAATTGAGATCAGTATAGTAGTTTTTTTCATTTTAAAATAATTTTTCATTTTTTTAATATAGTAAAATGGTTTCACTGGTCTTAATGCCATTGTTATTTTGGTTTTGGTGTGAAAGTATGTAATTTTGAATGACATTGATTGGTTATTTGGTTGCTCCTAAAACTTCCCAAGCTATGAACCACTTGTTTTTTTTTTGTATAAATAACTAATTTATATTATTCATCATGAATAAATAAAGTAAAAAACCTAATTGAAGTGTATATAATTTAAAGTAGCCAATAAATTACGTAACTCTCTAAAAATATTACAAAAAAATTAGTAACACTTAGTAACTTTCAATAACTTGTATTAATTTTGCCCTTTTAACTAAAGAGTGTTTCACTCGCTCTCGGCCTCCGAGTGCTTCTCATACGCCAATTATGTCCATTAGTTTGAAAGTTATAAGGGAAACGAGTGAAACACCCTGTAGTTAGTGTGCTCAGTCAGTAGATTAAAATATGAACTATCTTTGATCCTGAGACTACTGGGTGATGTCAGGGAACTATGGGTCCATATCAGACACATTGAAATACCCCTTTTACTTCAACATTGCTTAATATAGCTAATATAACTAAATCATATTGAGCTATTTTATTTTAGAACGTTGACATAATAAAAAAAATATGAAAATATTGAAAAAATATCTATAGCGTCACCAAATGCAAGCACTGAATAAAACATAAATAAACAGTGGTACACAATAATTGAAAAGAAAAATAAGTGATATCGGCCTAATATGATTGTTTCATTTCTTTAAATTTCTTTTCCATCCAAAAATCCTACCTTTGCTAGTTGTAACGTAAATTTTACAACCATGCTTTAAATAAAATAATAGATATGTTTTACCAGAAAAATCTTTTAAGATGCTTATTAAATATTTGGTTATTTTAGGAGGAACAATATAAATATTACATGCAATAAAATGTCATTAGGATAAGTTGTAGTCCAGCTATGTTCTTCTCAAAATGAAGATAATTATGATAAATTTAGATAAAATAAAGAATTTTTGGTTGGTGTCACCAATGCTGCAATGTCCTTGCTAAGCCATAGACAATTTTGAATTCTACCTAAAAATGGAAGCATTTAGGTTTTCTTAATGTAACTTGTGTCTGGTTCACTACCAGACTCTGGCTTTATTTTTAACATTCATTAAATATACTTTCACACAACTTTACTGTAATAACTATTAATCCCCGTTTTCTTGCTGGAGTTGTAGCTTGGCTTTTTACCATTTATTAACAAAACAAAAGATCCCAGTCCAACTTCAAAAGGTTCCAAACATCAATTCTCATTGTTGTTCTAGGATAAACACCAAGGGAAAATAATATTAAAATCGCGAATTACAGTTTAGCACTGTACATGCTGTCAACGTAAAATCCACAACATATGACCACTAACATTTTGGGATGTTTATTATAACAAAATAAAGCGGGGTCTTAAAATATTGTTACATCCTCTGTCTGTTATAACTTGATATTTCTAGTCAAGACTCAGAGTACAGCTATTCTGAGATTAAAACTTGGCCATGTAAAAGCCACTTTTGCCCCTACTAAAATTTTCAATATGCTTTGAGTTAGTATGAAGAATGGGACGTTACAAAAGGAAACATTAGGAAACTACCTTTAATTGTACACAATATTCTATTTTTAAAGTTAGGAAGAGCGAGACAAAGACGTCAAACTTGTAACATTATGTTGACATCTTGTTTCAACAGAAGAGGGGGTTAGAAAGGTTGATTTTAGTTCCGCAAGAGCCTGGAAGATGTCTAAAATAGTTGTGTCTATGCCAAGATTAATATTTTAAAATAGATAACATTTTCTGGCACTAAAGTTGTGTGTTCACAGTTAGGTGTCAATGTCCTAAGTTGTGTTAGTTTGTATAATGTTTGCTAATATAACTATGTGACTGTAAATTAACATTATACACCCCAATTAAACTAGATTAACTTAACACTTCAATGTTCTACCAACTCGTGTGTGGGCTATGTGGAATGTAATATTCCTTCTAAAATTCCAAGTTTCAAATCCTGCCGCAGCGTTGGTTACTGACCAGCCTTGAGGGGGCGCGGCACTCCTCCCACAAATACGGTCTTGCGTGGGTCCAGGGGCATGGAGGCGTCCAGCACAAAGTCGGCATCAGACAGACGCCAGGGTCGTATCTGCACCGGCTTGTCTTTGATTGTCGGTGATGATACGCACAGGTACAGCTTGTCCTCATCCTGGATGCAGGCATCAATCAGCTGCTGCACCGAGCTCTCGTCCTGAAACAACAGTTGGTGCATTAGAACACAATAAAGTTTGATCCAAATATGTTCAGTGAAATAGAGAACAGAATTTGATTGAATGGTGCAGCAATTCACACACTAACAGAAATGTATCATGCTTGGTTATACAAACAAGAAAGAGCTGATTATCAACATGTTATTTTTTTATTTAATAAACAGATCTTGTAACATAATACCTGCAAACTGGTTAGGGTTGCCTGATTGTGGTGAGTTTAATATAACCTGTCTGGAGGTTTTAAGAGGAGTGAACTCTCACAAGGAGGTTGTTGCAATGTTGTTGGGCAGAGTGAGGAGAACTAAAACTATTTCTATTCACACCAAGCAGTCTGAGCGGATTGTGATGAAATCTTGTGATTGGAATGGAGCTGATCATAAATTACATTTGTTTTCATCTTATTTTTTGGCAAACGTGTGAATCCACAGTAAAAGTGATAGAAATTATTTTCAAGCATATTGAAATTGCATGTGACGCTTATATTTCTTGACCTAAATATATCAAGTAGAGAACAGCAGTTGAAGGGAAAAAATCCCAACTAGCTAGATTTTTTCATACCTATCTCTCTTTCAACATTGATTTGGTAAATATATCAGTATTTGTAAGTAAAATATTTTAATTGATAATTCTATATAATATAAGTATTTCAGAGTCAACTACTAATTTTCTTCACTAATTTCATACAATAGTGTATAAAGGGGCCCATCCCCATAGGAGTCTGGCTCGGCTTGATTTCCAATTACCCAACCCGTACGTGGGTGGGGTATCACGAGCTCGGCTCGGCTTGCAGCTAGCTCGCTATTGGCTCGTATGTGGGTGGGGTGTCACGAGCTAGGCTCGGCTTGCAGCTAGCTCGCTATTGGCTCGTACGTGAGTAGGGGGTACAAGCCAGATTCTTGAGCTTCACATTGCAGACAGTGTGATTTTGTCAATCATAGGAATTCTGTCGGCTTCCCTATCTAAATCATTAATGAGCCCTGAGTTGCTAACAGAGTTTTTAAAAGGAGTACCATCAATCGCCAGCTCTGTGACAGGTTCACAGCGCAGATTAATGTAATAGAGGAAAGTGGGTTGAGGCTTGGGATTCAATCTTGCAGTTCATGCAGAATTCACTGATGTCGACTTGAGCGGGGTTCGTTAAAAAAAAAAGTTCTCGCGAACATGCCACATTCATCTAAAATGATCACCGCTGCTGCAATTTGCTTCTACAAACTCAATGTAGATAATTAAATGTTCGAGCAAAGTTTGAAGACCGCTCGTGCTGGTGAAATATGTCGAGTTCGGCTCACGAGTCAAGCTTGCAGACCCGAACATGGGAGCCACTTTTACTTGGATCACTATAGGTCTTAGGGTGTTTAAGTATGTCAAGTTAAGATGCAACCCACTAACTTCGAATTCACCAAGTTGGCAACATCGTTCAAAACTAGGGATTGGTATGTTCTACGAGACTTATGTTCTTCCTTTAAGATCCATACAAAAATTTGGTTCTTTGAAAGTAAATTCTTAGCCTCCATTTATTAGTTATATTATGTGTTTTTAAACCCTCAAAAAGTATAGTGAAACAACGCTGCTTTTCTTCTAATCTCGGGGAGCAGAGCACGTCATCTTAGGGTTGTTGGTTCATGCCTCAAGTTGGGCGACATCTGAAGCGATTCTACTGAAACGGCATGTTGGGTGGCCACTGACGCTTCTGCTTCTTATTTTTATAATGAACATATTTCACTCAACTATATCTCACTAGCTATCCACACATCTGTGCAGTATCTGAAGCGATTCACTTCTATGCCTTATTATTTTTTGAATGGGAAAGCCTTTTTTTTTCAAACATTATTTTGTCTAAATGCAAGATTAATGTCACATACTCATTATTGTCAAATACATAACAAATATTACGAATGAAAAACTGTTCATAATATGAAATATCATATTTTACTTTATGCAAGCATCGGCAAACACATCTTTTCTCCTTTACTAATTGTTAATAATTTATAATGTGTAAATTTATATTTTACAAGTGATCTACAACTATACGTCTAGCCTGTTTAACAAGTTTGACGCCATTGATTATCTATAATAATTTACATTTTACATTCTTGCAATCGATAATACGCCTAGTGTTTAGTTAATTTGACGCCACTGTTGGTGCACTAAGCAATAAAGCCACACTGTGAACTATCTTGCTTTCTCTCTCTGCATCATCCATCATGTCTTGCGTTCCTACCATACACCAATCAGAGTTAGTTATAAAGCGGGAAGATTATTAAAATTGGAGGAGCTAAATTGCTTACACGTGCACCAAGTATGATATATCTTGACCCTGAAATGAAATTAAACTGATGCGAATATTCACAAGTGCAAAATAAAAGAAAATAGTCTAAATTTAAAATATGAAATTACAAAATGTATATATTATTTATGCATAAAGATTTAATTTTAAATAATAAGATTAATATAATGATATGAATATTGTTGACATCAAAATAATTTTACTTTTAACCGTAATTTTCACTATACATGTTATGATTTGACGTTTTTGGGTTTACTGGCTGCTGAAGGAGTTTGTAGCCACCTAAATTACAAAAAGACAAAATAAAGAACCAATAGATTCAGATTAGTTTGTGGGATAAAATGAAATTTGGAACCAATAACTGGAACTTGAAATAACTAAACAAGCACGGGAATCATCAAAATTTTGGAAAATACTCATTACCATTCAAACAAAATATGTTATATTTAAAATAGTATTATCCAACTAGAGTACCATCATTTCAGAACTTAAATTGGGGGTGAAGGAAGTGTTTTTGCAGTTTTTATAACAAAATATATTTTTTTGGCCACAATAAATAAAATATTACTTCAGTACAAACAAAGAGTTTAATTTTCTTCACATGATGATATCAAATGTCATGAGCATAAACGCATTAGATTACATACTTTTTAAATTAAGAAAGAAAGTTGTCAATAAATTCCAGGACATCCTTGACAGATATTAATAAAATGTTGAGGTAATCACATCATGTGAAGAAAATCAAACTTTATGTTTGTACTGAAACAATATTTTTTTTATTTTGACAAAAAAAACATCCCCACCTTAAGTCGAAACAGAGGAACTAAATATTGCTAACTAAAACCATGTTTTTTTTCTCTATTGAAGCATATTATGTCATGGTGGGGAAACAAAATCTTCTGTGTGGCCATATTTGCAACCCGGTCGCTGTGACCAGCCCTTCAGTACATTTGTTAAAATGATGAGGGGGACCAAACCACGCAGCTACAGACTAGCGACAATCACTTTGGTTGCAAACATCACCAACTTTGGATTATACATATGAATAACATTACTTGAAGTTCTTGCGTCCTGGTCGAGGAGACTTGTACGCAAGTATGACTTCATAGAAACATTTTTATTGGGAATCAATAAAAATGAAAAAAAAAAAAAAGTTTCATCCAAAATAGTGCTTATTACATTCACATTTACTGACTTATTTTTATTTATATAAGGTAACCTGACGGTCTAGGGGTAAGGTGTCAGACTTCTGTACTGATGGTCGGGGGTTCAATCTCCGGTCCAGGCACATACTTATCTAATTGCCAAACCCTTCCTTCACCTCTGACAAGACGTGTATTAATCACAACTTGTGAATGTGTGGAATGCCAGGCTTCCACCGTGGTTCGGATCCCACGTTAAACTGTAGGTCCTCCATTTCATCTCACAATCACCATACCATTCCACATTAGCGTAAGGGCGTATAACACGAACGGGTAGTAAGACGTGGTGCTAATAATAATAATAATAATAATAATAATAATAATAATAATAATAATAATAATAAATAATAATAATGCATTTATTTATTTTATACAGGCAGAACTGTCTCAAATGTTTTAAAAATAAAATTACTCTTGAAAGTTAAAAATATGTGTAAAACCAAGCTATAAAAATATAAATTACAGAGTAATTACATAATATTCATTCCAACAAACTAACTTATTATAATTTTCACAAATAATAAAACCTGAAAATTATATTTTACTTTTCTTGTACAATAATTATTTTAGCTGAGTCGTGGTGTATTGGTATAAGGAACCCAGAAAGAAACTAGGCAGTGCCTAGGATAAATTAGTGTTTGATGTCTTAGTACCTAAATATTCCTTGTGTTGGGGTTGGGTATTTAATATTAAAAGTACTTTTGTGGCTTGAGATGGTTTGAAAGTTATGTGTTTATTAGGTTAAAAGCTAAATTAAAAATGTTTAGCTTTAAAAGAAAGTGCAATGTATTGTTAGTTGACTATATGATCCCTTTTTGTTGGTGTGCAAAGTTTAAATTGTGCAACACCCACCTGGAACAAGAGGAAGGCGTAGCCCTTGGGAGGGAAGTACGACTTGCTCTCTGCTTTGTGGGGCCAATCCACAACCAGTGGTCCGAACCTTCGGAAACTGGCGGTGATCTCATCTGTGACAAAAACAAATAGAATTAATATTACAAGCAACATACACATTTAGAATGTGTTATGGTATTATAATTATTATTATTGCATTTAGGTCACATTAGTTTTAAAAAAAAGGTGTTAATCTTTGTCTAGGCTCAATCTATTCTTACAAAAATGTATGCATTCATGTGTATATAGGCTATATGATCTTAATAAAATCACACATTTGTAGCCGACGATTTCCACACGTCCATCATAGACTCTGCCTTAAAATATGAGTGAAGAAAGAGCCTGAGCACGGGACGATTCCTGGATAGCAAAGTGGTTATAGCATTGGCATACTAAGCCAAAAGTCCCGGGTTCGATTCCCGTGTTGAGGTTTCATTTTTCAATTTTCAGAATATGATATCCAGATAGATTAAATTATCACTAAAAGCATATATAATAGTTTTGGCTATTTGATTCTTCGCTTTGGAGCTTTACTTACCGTAGATTGTTTCATGTTCACTTAAAAGAGCCAAGTGCTTTATGTGTAAACTATTCATTTTTAAAATATCGACTCTTTATTAATTATCAAGAACTTTGTTGTTATGGAGCTTTAAAAGAAAACTAACATCAGTAAAAAGTAAAGCTACAGTCTAATTTAGATGGAAAGGAACTTTTTTGACAGTTATAAAAATAATTAAAACTATTTTCATATATTTATATGTAAGTCATGTGTTATAAACTATCACTTTTTATAGCTATAACAGCAGTACTTAGCTTGGTAGTAAAAATATAAAAATAATAACAGCCATAACAGCAAAGTAAAATTTTAACAAGGTTGTGTTTATTTTTAGTACCCTGTTTCACTTCCCATTTCAGTTGTACACTGTTAAAAAAGTATTTATTTGTTCCTAAAATAAATTATTCCACTATAGTAACAGAAACATAATTCTCTTTCCTTCATTCCATCAACTAACCCTCCAACACTTTAACAACTTCACCAATAAGTTTGTCCCGGGTGTTGCTACTATGATAACTTCTTTTTTTTTTAATATGACATCTAAATGTGAGGATAGAACTGAAGACCGCCGGCTCAATGCCTTATTACTAAGGCTGAAAGGTGTCAGCCTAAAGCATGGTTAAAAAACAGTTTTGAGAGTGAGTGCCTAATATGTTGATAATGTCTGGAGAAATTCTTTCGTGTGTTCATAATTTTGAGTAGCAAAATGAACAAAAAAAAAGTATCTCATCATCATTATTAATTTTATTATTATATATTATAATTATTATATTAAAGTTATATTATAATTATATTGTTTGAATTGAAAATTGACACCTTGATATGGGAATGGAACCCGGGACCTTTGGCTTAGTATGCCAAAGCTCTTAGCACCGAGCTATCCAGGATTCATCCCCTGCTTAAGGTCATTCGTCACTAATATTTTAATAAAGAGTCTGTGATGGACGTATGGAAGTTATTTAAGAGCCATTAATTTCAAATCACGAGCTATCAGATGACGGAGCCATCTTAGGGCCATATGCAAGTGTATGCTTAGTGGACACTAGCGTGGGTTTGCTTGCGTCATCCTAGGTTAGAAGGTGGAGCAATAGTGTTATCGGACCACACTATCTGTCCTCTAAGCATTCACTATACGTTCTTGTATACTGCCCTTAGACTCGGGAGGGGTTTATGCTATACGCCATTCACCGTTGAAATTACTCTCTGAAAGGTATTTTTTCCTATCAACATCCTACTATATAATAGCTTTCTGGTAGGGAAAAGGGCCTTTCAGAAAACAATTCCTACGCTGAACAAACTATACCAATAGTTTAATGATACCCTAATCGTGTATTGCAGGGGGCACTAAGCCAAATTTTCCGGTATTCGATTGCCGTGTCAAGATGTTATTTTTCAAGGTAAACAATACTATATTTAGTTGCGGCTATAACCGTAATTTACAATTATAATTTGTCTATTTAATCCATCATGATATTCGCATTCGTACAGTTGTAATTGTACATTCGGCAGCATAAAGCCCTCCTGAGTTTAAGGTGGCTTCGTTATATGATAACTAGCTATCTTGAATTGATCACTCCTTGTAGCAGACGATTTTCGCACGTCCGTCACAGACTCTGCCTTAAAATAAGAGAGAAGAATAACCCTGAGCACGGAACGATTCCTGGATAACTCAGTGGTTAGAGTATTGACATATTAATCCAAAGGTCCCGTGTTCGATTCCCAGGTATCATTTTATATATATGGTAGAAAAACTTTGGACAGCACTGAATCCCGCATGCCCCGTTGGTCACGCGTGTCATAAGTTCACAAACCTCGGCCTAAAGTGATGGTAGACCATTGCTCAGAGTCTGTGTTTTCGAATCTTAAAAGGTTGAATGGGTGTGAATGCAAGTTAGGGTCTGTATTTATTTAATTTGCATGCTAAAAATATTTTTGGGCTAAAATAACTCAAATATTACTTCAGTAGACGTATTTAGTTTAATTTTTCACACATAGCAATATTAACAGTTTTTGAATATTTGTCAAGGGCATTGCGTAATTTGACCATAACTTTTTCCTTTTGATTTAAAAAGTTTCTGGTCAAATACTACTAGGCCCCAATGCTCGTGACAAATGTTAAACTCAAAGACTGTACAGACCACCATGTATAGAAAACTAAACTAAATATATCTACTGAAGCAATACATGAGTTTTTTTAGATTTTTTTTGCACGTTCCCATTCATTCCCCCTTTAGGGTGTACAAGCGAGTTTTGAATGATGTTCAACTTTTTGTGTGTGTGTTGAGAAACCATTTGGTTTTTTTTTGTTAACAATAATTTTGTTCTAAAATAAACATTATTGGAGACATTCCCTCATATTTTTATTGTTGTATAAAATATACTACCATATTTATTGAAATTTTGAGGATTTTTTATAAACAAAACTAAACAAACCCCAATAGATAATAAATATATAATGGTTATTTTTATAGTAATTCAACTGTTTAAAGAAGGTTCCCTATAAATGTGTTATTTAAAACAAAAGTTTGCTATCAAGAAAGCAAAAAAAGTCTCCTAGCCTAAAAAATAAAACGTTAATCATTTAGGAGCCGCTTGTACGCCCTAATTTTCTCAACAGTCCTCTCTAATTGTTGGTACACAGTGAAGATTGTGACCTTCATCGATGTCTGGTGGCAGTCCCCCGACGAACACCTTCCTGGAGTACCTCTCCCCGGTCTCTGAACCCTGACTGTGAGGTGAGGACCTGGAGGGCGAGTTGAGGGGCTGGGTGGGAGGAGGCATCACCTGACTGTCCACCAGGTGGACTGTCGGGTCCTCTAGCAGCGCTGCCTGGTCCTCAAGGCCGGGGAAGAATGGGGACTTGCCTGAAACCATAAAACACACACCTTTATGTTAACACAAATACTAAAACCACAATGATTGTTGGGAGAGTGTTTACATTAAATTCTAGTTAGAAAGCTAATATTTGAAAGATGTGTTAAATCAGAGATGTGAAACCAGGACCTTTAAGATGGGAGTGTAGGGGACGCGATAAAATGTGTTTTTGTAGTTTTTATAGCAAAACATTTTTTTTTTTTGCCAAAATAAGTAAACTATTGTTCCAGAAGAAACATAAAGTTTAATTTTCTCCACATAGTGATATTAACATTTGTTGAATATCTGTCATGAACATAGCGACATTAAATGGGAATTTTTTGTTTAATAAGAGAAAAGGTTTTCACTAAAGTCCAGGAAATCATTAACAGATATTAAAATACTGTTGTACACCTTCTTGTGAAGAAAATTTAGCTATGTTTCTACTGGATAAATATTGTATTTATTATGGCAAAAAAAAAGTTGTACTATAAAAATGGCAAAAAACCCTGACCTTTTCTCGCGTCTCCTACACTCCCAACTTAGCTTATTTTTAATTAGTCATATATATCATTTAAGACAATGGCACACCTAGAAAAGGGAGTTGTGAAGGTAGGCTACATACTATATCAAAGCTACAGTCCGATTTTTATAGGAAGAACCTTACCGCAACAAAAGTGTTTGTATTTTCTAAATGGTCCTTCCTATTGGAATTCTTCTAATATAGGCTAGAATGTCTGTGCCTTTATTTTAAACATTTTTAAAAATATGTCTACATTATTAAGTCGTAATGCCGGGATCACTATCAACTTGAAGTTCACCTAACTTACACGTAACATAACGGTTCTCCTCGTGTTTTAAAACGTAAGTCATCACTATGCAGCTAACTAACGTTCACTTAACTTCCAGAGGAGAAATTTCACGTTAAGTGAACGTTAAGTGAAAGGTACCACGTGTTCTAGCTTTCCAATCATGTTGCGAATGACGTCAACAGGAGTATTTAGTACTTCATTTTTTTGTTTATGACGAGTTCTTCAGAACTTTTTTTCCTTTCGCGAACTTTAAAACATCGTATCCTCTTGCTAAACTGTATTTTGTTTACCAAGTAAAACTTCTATTACATGCACTTGAAGCCTAATCAGTCCTAAATGTTTGTGTTTAATTTTAGTGAACAATTTGTTTTCAAACAGTCCAAATCCATCGTCTGTGTTTTGCTCGAGTTGTTAATTTACGTTACGTGAATTCTGATCACACTAGTTTCTTTATGTAAAGTGAAACATAGGTGAACGTTAAGTTGAGCGCATTCTCGCCAAGAGTCTAATCTTATGCCCTACTTGCTCCCACTCCTTTCGCTCCACTGGATTCACCCATGAGTTTTGGAGGGAAAGTAATCTAACCCTCAACGATGGACACGCGGTATGAATGTCAAGTCCATTAAGTCAGGATTCAAATCCCTGCCGGGTGTAATGAAAGTGGTTTTCTTAAATGGTTTTTCACCCTACGTCTACATAAATGCGGGCACATTTCCTATAAATTCTACCTACCCCAACACTAGCCCATTTATGAAAGTTAGTGTATATAGGCTATAGCCCAGATTAGTAGTAAAACGAGGTGATATTTTAAAATATCCATGGTAGAATTACGGTAAGAAGGTGGGTTTAATTTTTTTTTTTGCGAACAGTGATACAAACATAACTATATATATATATATATATAAAACTTTATTGGCATTGATACTATCTGTATGAAGTGACATGTGAAGAACATATGATTTAACATAAGATGACATGAAAGAAGCGGTAACGTTTGTAAATGTCAGATATATTGGCTAACGGTAATTTTAGCTTTTGCTGACAAGTAAAATGTTATTAGAAACATATATGTACTCACCCACCTCGTAAATATGTTTGGTTCTTCAATTTACATCGCTCGTCAAAGTGACAGCACATTCTTATTAAGATAGTACATGTTTCCATTTTGAAAAAATCCCCCCATGCTATGGTAAATAGACTACTACCATTGTGTGGCAGTCACACTGTACACATATACATGATTGGAGAAAGAACACCGAATAATAGTAATAATAATAATAATAAATATAAATGAAAATAAAACACAGAAAGAGAGCAATATAATATGTATGTGTGATTGATTTGACACATTCCATATTTTGCCCGGACATTCAAATCGGAAAAATATTTCAAATACGACAGTTTTTCAAAATGTTGTAGTTTTTTTTATCGCAATAATGGAAGGAAGACCAAAGGGTAAATTTGGTTTAAATTCGACATATTTACTCATATATAAAGCGTGGTTGAGGTAGTTAAATGAGCACTATTGTATTACAATTTGAACTAGAAAGGAACAGAAAGGCGAATTAATCCAGCAAAAACAAAATGGAAATTTGAAACCAACAGTTTCACAAAATTCAACTTAAATTGATGACAGAAGAAGTTAGTTAATAATTAAGAAACAAAATATTTAAATCGTACACCTCGGTGTTCAAATGCTCCAAGTAATCTATCTCCCAATAGAATGGACTGACGGTGACGGGGAGATCAGGGGTTCGAGCCTCATTCAGGTGTACTAAGAGTCGCTTTTCCATAACGGTCTACCAATCTCTCTCCACGGAAATGTGGGTACATTTCCCCTTCGTTCTACCATCCACATTTCTACCACATAGTGTTATTAATATGTATGCGTATAGCACGAAAGGGGTAGTGAGATGCAGTGGGGAGAGAAAAAGTATACTTGAACAGATAATTACACACAGAAGACTTAGGAAGCTGAAATTTTGCAGGTAGTTAGCCCCTAGCAAAAAAAGGGTGCAGGAATACTTTATGATCGAAAATTCACATGGAGGACCCAAAAAACGAAAACGTATTCACCAAAAATGTTGTTTATAATGAAATCTTCAATTTGAGGAACAGTTTCACACTTTCATTAGAATAAATATTTGATCTGTTATAGAGTATTTAATTGAAATGCGCCTCCCAGATTTTAAGAGTGCCTAAATATAATTCTCATTCGCAATCATTGTCCAAATTCTCTAAATATAACTCCGGAAATTACAACGTTAAAGATCCACATCGGCGGGCATGCGGTTTAAATATTAAACAAGCTCATTTAGTTTGGTTTGCCGGTGAAAGGGAAGTCAGGGCCCGAAGCCCGGCTGGGTGTAGGCCTGAGGGTGTTTTTTCCTAGATAATTTCCACCCTCTTTCCGCACGTAACAGTGGGTTAGTAACCTTTCATTCTAAGCAGTAAACCCTTTACACAGCACCCCATTTAAAATACACAAAACACCATCTAGAACTGTTTTGTCGTTGCGCTTAAACTAGCGGCATGAACAAACGGTGAAAAAATTAGGAAAATATTAAGATTAAATGGACCAGCATTTATCTAAAAGGGGGTGAAACAACTATGGAAGGTTGATCCATCCTATCTCATAATTTTATTTTATTCAGCTAGAGAGAGAAAGGACGCCCTGAGAGACAGATAAAACCTGAAGAGACGTCATTATATTTTGAAATATATGGTAGGTGTACATATAAAACTATTCAATATTGCTCACATCAGATGGAGAACATAATGATCCAGACCCTCCTAGAACATTACACCGACATCATTGTGCACATTTAATAGTGGGAAAACTTCTAGGAATAATAGTAGCTCAAATGGGATGTACTAATAATTATGATCAGTGTCCATCTCAATGGACAGAAGGTCTGAAAGGGATCAATACTCGTTTGTAATTTTTGGTGCTTTGCATATTCAACCCCACTATTGAATGACGGTTATAAATGTTTCTAGATTTACTTTCATACGCCAAAGGGTGCGTTTAGCTTTTATAGATAGGGTGATATTTTTATTTAGATATTCTAAAAGTATCACTACAGTATGACTTTATAGCGTATGATTGCGCGTCTAGATCAGTAGATATTAGCTATCAGCTCCCAACTTGTGAATGTGAGGTATGCCAGGCCTACACCGTGGTTCGGATTCCACGTTAAACTGTAGGTCCTCCATTTCATCTCACAATCACCCTACCATTACACATTAGCGTAAGTGCGTATAACTCAAGCGATTAGTAAGAAGCAGTGCTAATAATAGCAATAATAATAATACTAATACTAATAATAAGTTGCTAATCCCATTTTGTGTTCAATTCCTATTTAAATTAAATAAATAAAACTTGTGGCAGATGACTAATTATTACTGTGATGAGTATTTTTGTAATTACGGGTGAGGAGCAAAGGAATGTGTCAAGAAATTGTTTTAGCACCCTACTGAATAATTTTAAACTTTTCTTTTTTAAACCTAATTGGTGTTGAGTTAAGAATTTAATAGGACTTAAACGAGCTGAACTATCCTAACCATTGAAGAATAATTACAAACATAATACATCAATACATTTAGAGAAGTGCGGGGGACAGGAAATGTTTGAATCTCTCATATTTCTGTACCGTCCTAACTAAATTATTATTGATATAAGCAGAATCCACAAATATAAAATCTTATCTCAAGCCCCTGTATTGGACGAGCCTATTGATCAGATATATTAGAATCATTGCCCAACCATTTAGAAACGCTAAATAGGCACATAAATTATAATGAGTTTGGCTATGGTAACTGGGTAGCAATAGTAGATAGGCACATAAATGACAAATTTAGCAAAGGTAACTAAGCAAATAAGTTTAGATAAATTACCAACACCAGCATACGCTATTCATGTATCGATATTTGAACAAGCCGTATTGAGTTCAACTCCAAATTTAACTTTCAACAGAAACGAGAATGTTTATAATAGCAACAAAAAAAAACCGCAAGCCATTTGCAATTTAGCATGATGGTATTTAAAAATGAATGCCATTAGCTCGTATTTTACGACTTTACCTCGCATCAAAGAGATGTTTAAATGAAGAATTCCATTGGCAAACAAACCCTTGGTTTTTAAAATATGCTTAGTTTCAAACACATTGTACGTTTGGTTACACTTTTTTTTTTCCACCACAGCTATTAAATAATTGAAAAACAAATTTATGAAAAACAAAATAAAAGTGTGCTGACGTTCTTAAATGAATAGATACGCTGAAAAAAATCAGAAGACTCGTAAATGGCAAAGTTTTAATAACAAAGCAAGCTTTATATTTACAAAACACAATAATTAGCTTGTAGGTTACGATTCACTTGTTAAATAAAACTTACCGTAAATATCCAACTAAGGCAATGGTACAAACAACAAACAAAGTCGTTTAAACAAAACAAGCAACTCGACAACACTGACAGAAATGATGGAATAATTACATAAACTTTGCCACGAGGATTATCAGATTGATTAGAAAACCGTTACTCACGAGTTGATTTAGTTATTGGACGCCCTCGCAAACATGATGCCATCATGACGAAGGATAGATATAAATATCTGGGAAAATAAGCAACAATTCCAATATGTTCACAAAGAAGATGAGAGAAAGAAAAGAGCATTCGAAGTCTTCGAAACAGCCAATCAGATTTGATTAAACCAATGAAGCAATCATCATTGTCGTAAAATAATAAAAGTCACGGCCTCCTCGACTGTATAGATCGTGTATTCATTTTTACCGCCGTGATCTTTATTCGGTAGCTAACTAATAAGATGTTTTATGAAAACTATAACTAAATATTTTAATTTTCATGGCATATTAGAACACCAGATACATTATGATTGCCAACCAACAAAGATAATTTGCTGTTGAAAGTTTGTGAAAGCTATTCGTTTGAATGTTTTTATAAGGTATGTTAAAGCCCTAGCACATTTTGAAAAAAAACTAAAAATTTATGTAGTGCTCTTTTTTTAATTACTTTTCAACAAATGAATAATTATTACTATCTTAAGACATAGGTATATTTTTTAGTATTTCACACATATTCTATGTATATCAGTACGTACGCCGATGCGCAGTTTACTCTTGATTCTGGGCGCAACATGTCCAGTTCTAAGAGTTACTTCTAACCAAGGGGGAAATAAAATCAACACAAATTGATTCTAGGTAGGGTATTATATCATGGTTGTATACTTTAGCATTTTTTGTTCTTAAAAGTTTCTTAACATTATTTTCATTTTATCAGTGTAGTATGTCTAGTGTTTTATTTTATTAGCCTCTTACAATAATAATAATAATAATAATAATAATAATAATAATAATAACAATAATAATTATTATTATATAATAATAATAATAATAATAATAATAACAATAATAATAATTATTATATAATAATAATTATTATTATTATATAATAATAATTATTATTATTATATAATAATAATTATTATTATTATATAATAATAATAATAATAATATATTTATTTTCAGTGACGAAGTTAGGTTGGCGTTGTTTCAATACTAGATATTGTGGCAAATTCACAAACCATGTTATACGCAAGTGGTAAAAAAAACTTTGCAAAAGAGGGCAAATTTCTTTAAAACTGTACTCACCCTCCGTAAAATTTAAATTAAGACATTAAAAAAGACTTGTCACCATATCTATTAATAATGAACCAAATATTCAAATATAGAGGACCATATTACAAGTTGGAAGTGTTTCGGGAGGTTGATACAGATGCTATAGGAATGGTCAGAGACTTTGTAATAAATTGTATTTCAGCAACGCCAGGGTGTTGACAAGCTAACTTTGATCGCGCTTTTTAAAAATAAAAGACCAGGAGTCAATATTATTTACGGGTATTTTTAAAAAACATTGATTTCTTTCTTTTGTTTTGCAAACGTCTACAAAAAAAAGATTGGCCTTTCTAATTTCGTAAAATGTTTCTAAGACTAACCTCACAATTCGACTAATTTTTTTATCACTGGCCTAACACGCCTTGTGAGCCTAGTTTGCCCTAGGCTGCGGTCAAATGAGCTAATTTTTAGTTTTGTTTCCATTTTTGAGTTGTGCATAAATCATGGAAGTAAAATCACAATCATGCATGAAATAAATGAGCAAGCGAAACAAATAAAATGAAAGAGAATAGTAAATTCACAACAAACAAATACAAATAAATAAAACACGCAGACTAAAATTATAAAAAGAAGAAATAACGAAGCAGAAGTTGAAAATAGCGAATAGCGTGCAACATGCAGTTATTTCTACCTCGTCTACGTCCAAAGCTTCTTGCTGCGTGTAAAAGAAAGCGGCAAGTTAGTTGACAGGCTACTATTACATAGTAAATACACTACCCATGTCATCCTATAGGGCTCTAACTACAAGTATACACACTCGCCATGTTTGGTCAGATTTACCTTGCATTTGGGTTAAAAGAGCAAGGAAAAAGACTTTAATTATTTTTAGATTCGGAATCAATACATTAATTAGTATTAGCTTAGTAATCAATACATATTTTAATTTATAAATTTGTAGGTGGGTTAACTTTTTTTTTACAAAAAAAAATAATAATAAAATATCAATATACTTATTGCTTCTAGACCACGCATGTTATTACTACTAGACAAACATGCGCAGGAGCTCCTCCTAAGTCAAACGCGGCCAATAAGCTCTATGTGATCGTGACATCATTTGAAGGAAGTGTGTTGCAGGTTGCAGCACGCGTTGGTCTTGTTAGCTCTAGTTGATAAGGTACTGCACATAGTAAGAATAAGGCTACTGTTTGAGCATCAGCATAATTTCAAATTTCATCAAAACCATTTTAAATAATTGCTTGTTTTTTTCAACAAGAGGATAAAGTTTTAGCTGGAAGCCTTGTTTGTCTTGAATACAGTGAAAGCCAGTCGTTATGAGGGCCGCTAGGAATAAAGAAAGAGGATTGTACAAGATTTTATTTACTTTTAATGTATTTTTTGGCCTCATCAATTCCGGGCTAAACGCGGAGAATAATGCTTATTGCGCGTGGCAACGTATCTGTGTAAGCGTTCTACTACCCATTCGTGCTAGACGTATGTATATTAATCACGCCAATATGGCAGGAATTAGGGACGAATAGTTTTAGAAGAAACAACCCGCATTTTCTTGGAGGTAAAGTAGGAAACCATTTAGGAAAAATACCCTCAATCCATCCGATCAGTATTGAAACACCAACAAACTCTTCGTCGGCAAACCAGACTAAAGGAGCTTGAAATTTAGACCGTGTGGCCAACGCCGTGGAATTGCCTGACTTTAGTAGGTAGACAATATTACGAGTGTACGTCAGACAAGTGGGCATGACTGATGGTAGACGATCCATTACTCTTATAAAATAAACAAAATTTCAATACACTGGTTTTTTGTTTATTACATAATTATATTATATCAGTGTTAGCGTGCCATAATATAATATTTTATCTATTACGTGTTATCACTCTAAGATATAAGTCTCAGTTGATGCGGAATACGGATATTATGTAAAACCTAGCTTGTATTCATAGACACGCCTTTGGTTGAAACCTCTAAAGAATTATATCTGGTTTTTGTTAGTTAATTTCCGAGTGCTTTTAACTTTTGTCTAGGGTTTTACTTCTAGACTACCCTTTTGTAAAAATGATAAGCTTCTTGTTTAAAATCTGGGAAACTTAAGGGCAGCAAAATAAAAGAGTAGGGGTCAATATAATAGAGAATTAAGGGTCAACACACTAGGTAAGTGAGGGTCAAAGCCCTATGAAAGTAAGGGTCAAAGCACTAGGAACGTAAGGTTCAATACACTAAGTAAGGGTTAAGGCACTAAGAAAGTAAAGGTCAATGCACCAAGTAAGTAAGGGTCAAGAGATTATGAAAGTAAGGGTCAACACACTAAGTAAGTAAGCTTCAAAGCTATAGAAAAGTAACGGTAAAGAGACTAGGAAGGTAAGAGTCGACAAACTAGGTAAGTAAGGGTCAAGATACCAGGAAGGTAAGAGTCGACAAACTAGGTAAGTAAGAGGTCAAGATACCAGGTAAGTAAGGGTCAAGATACCAGGAAGGTAAGAGTCGACAAACTAGGTAAGTAAGGGTCAAGATACCAGGAAGGTAAGAGTCGACAAACTAGGTAAGTAAGGGTCAAGATACCAGGAAAGTAAGGGCTTAAGCACTTTGCAAGTAATGGTCAAGAGATTAGGGAATTAAGGGCCAACAGACCAGACAAATAAAATAAGAGCTAAGAGATTGGAAAAATCAATCAAGTCACTTTTTTCAGTCCACAATCTTAGCACAAAGTTGTAAAGTAGTGATTTAAAATGTATTTAATCTCTCTTATTTATATATATATATATTAAAAAAAAATATTTTACTTGATAAAATCTAGACTAAATACACTTTTTCTTCAAATATGTGACGAGTCACACGTATTTTTCGGAGATACAAATTTCAAAGCCCACGGTTTTTTTTAGATATAGAAGCGAATGTGAGCTTATACACGTAATTTCATTTAACTGGACTACTGACGCAGACATTAAAATTAATACCGACAACAGAAATAAAGTAATACGACTTTTACAACCACGAAGGGAAATAAAATACCTCTGTTGGAGCTTTTTTAAATTCTATATTACCGTGGAAAGCGTAAAATAATTTTGGTAAAAAATATATCTTAAAATGGAATGTCGAGCGACAGAAACTTCTATACATTTTTTCTCGTAGTTTTATTTTTAATTATTTTTATCTTCATTAAAACATTTGCATTCCTCTTGAATCAAATTCCCCTACAGACAAGATATATCATACGCCATAAGGATTAGTGTAAAAAAGTATTTACTAGATGAAAAAAAAATCCATTTACTCAAGATTTATAAAACATTTGGAAATATAAGCAGACCTCACATTCTCAACCATTCATGTAAAACTCTTCTAAAGGAAGTAGGTGCTTATTTACTTCTTAAAAAAATGTTTTCATAATAATAATTATTATGTTTAACAAAATGAAAATTAACGGTACGATCTAACGAGTAAGGATGAGGATGGTAATATAGATGCAGTGCACCCGCATAAGCGTGGAGGGGGGTTGTAAAAACAACAGTGATAAATTAGGATGTGTAAAGCCAACCCCGAGAGCACCCGGCCGAGATTTAAATCTCAACCTCCCTATTATTAGCAGTACTTTCAAGTGAGAGCCTGACGCCTTATACCATGTTACCACCGATTCAAGGGTTTAAGTTTGGGGTAGTCATCAACGACCCCCCTTGAAAACAATAAAGTTCGAAAGCAGCATGTCTATGTTACACGTAGAGTTATATGAGTCAACTTAAGACCTTATCTCAAAAAAAGGAAGATTAAGTGCACCTCCCTTCCCCTTTTCCAGACTCCCTTCCCTAGTCCTTTATTTCTCCCCTCATATAAACCAATATTATTTTATGAAGCCCACTTTCAACCACCAACATTGATTGGAAGTCACTAGAATTTAGCATTTTAGAAATATGTTGTTTTATTTGATTGATTTATTATATAGTTAATCTAAAAAGTTATCACAAATCTTCCGATAGTACTTCCCTATGCTTTACTGTATAATTTATCCTTACATTACTAATCAAACGGACTAAGAATGTAAACACAATAATTGTAGTATTTATATTTTTTTTCTATTGTGGCAACATTAGCTTATAGTTTTCCTATGAAAATCAGACTGTACATAACATAACTTAAGGTGGGTTGGAAGGGAAGGCAAGTTAGGGTAGGTTTTTTTTTTTACAATTTTTATAGCAAAAAACTTTTTTGACCTAAATAAATAAAATATTCTTCAGTTAATTTTCTTTTATATTTGTCATGAGCATCGCGTAATCTGACCACGACAGTTTTTCTTAATTTAAAAGGTGTTGTTAAAATGCCATGAAGCCAATGAACAATATTCAAGAATTGTTCAGATTAATATGTGTACAATCTACTGAAGCAATATTTTATTTAGTTTGTCCAAAAATGTGTTTTGCTATAAAAAATGGAAAAAAAAAATGCGGATATTTACTCGCGTACGGCGTTACATAAATTATAAAACACGAACTTGATATAAATAAGTACAATTTTTTTTTGTCATTGGGATATTTAAAGTTTACTTTGTAGACCAATTTACCAGTACAAAACTTACAAACCCAGTTAAGTCTAAAACCAACACAACACCCAGAATCCAAGCTCAAAGAAGTAGAAATCTAATTTTTCTAAGAGGGGTTCTCTAGAAAATTGTACTATAACTTTAGCCAATAAAATATTTTATACCATATGAAAGGATGATATTTAATTACAGGGGGTTCCAAACCCCCTTAAGCCTCCTCGTTTCTACGCTATCGCACAGGTTTTCAATTCATACTGAGAAAAGGGTATTTTCAATTTCATTAACGATTCATCATTCGGCCCTATTAGAATTCGAACCCGGGACCCCTAACTCAGCAAGAAGACGCGCTACTGAACGAGCCAAGGTGTCCATCTTTAGAAAAAAAAAACAAGAAATAGAATCAATATGAAGATACATAGAATCAACCCTGAAAACTCTTTAAAAGAGGATTACTATAGAACTGATAATGGGAGTCACAATTAAATTATAACCTAAATACTAGGGCTGTCAAACTAGATTCCTTCATACCTCGATACCCTCGATTCTTACTGGTATCGAAAGAATCGAGAATCGATCTTGATATTACGATTCTCGCTAATTCGATTCTTAGCTCTCAATAAAACTGGCAACTAAACATAAAGGCAACATTCAGAATAGATAATAATCGATTACCTCTCATATTAATTTAGTTACCGTTTCACTTAAATGCCGGCAAATTGTAAATATACCGTATTGGATCGAATATAGTACGACCTCGAATATAATACGACCCTAACATTTCGAAGTGTTCTACATGAAAAACAAATGGTCTCGAAAAATAACCGACCTGACCTGGCAAAAACTTAACAACTTTGACACCTTTTTTAGGTGAGACTGTCAGAATATATGAATCGATTCTAAACAAACAATTGATATATAATACGTAGACTAAGGATGGCAATTTTCCGAAATATATCACAAATATCAATATAACTTCTTCATCTCCACCCAATTAGTGTAGATATGTGGACAGGCATTAAGACGCGGCGCACACAAAAAATAGTTGTAAGAAAACAATCTCGATAGAAACATAGTCACTGGGAGTCATCCGATTTCGTCTTGGTTGAGTATGTCGTTTTATAATGTGTGAATGTTTAGGATAATTATAAAATGTAAATAGTTCTAGGTCCTACACACTGTGTATCTGTGCGCAGCTGATGTTTGTTTAGCAAATATTTGTATATATGTTTTTGTCACCAGTAGTACTTTTGAAATCAGAGGTCTAACGAGTAGAGATAGCTAAGAATGATTATTTTTAATACACCTACTAACCGAGCTGACAAGTACATATATTTGTTCCAATGTACTGAACAATATGCTCTTTAAAGCACTACCCTTTTAAAGTTGAAATACTTGAACTATTGTATGCTATTCCTTATTATGTAAACCACCGTCATATTTTTGCTTCTGATGATAACAGAAATGATTTAAGGCACATAATAACATTGAATCAAATTAAAACAGATACATTAATTGTAAAATTTATGACATCATTTTGTGATGAATATGAAATGTGATATTTCTGGGCGCGGGAAGTTTTTAAGTTGCTCAAACATAGCAAATCCGTACCTGTGATGTTTATGCAATAAACCCTTCCATAATGGTGAAAATTGCCCACTAAATATCCCTATCCCCTTGTTAGACTATACGCAGTGTCTGAGAGATGTGCGGTACAGCCTAGCTCACTACTTGCACGCTAGACTTGGATTATGGCAGGAAGGGGCGCTGTAAACATTGATCATATTTTACTATTTTAATAATATTATTTCATAGGTATTATAAAATCTATAAAACGTTACATTCGCAGACAGGGGCGTCGCACTGGAGGGGTGGAAGAGAGGTGTTTTTTTTATTGTGGTTTTACTTATTTTCTCTCTTAACACTAATGATAGTGCATTTCCTCTCAGATACCAGTAAACAGTGCCATGTGTGAGATTATCCGCTCCCTATGTATCCATTTTAAACAAAATCAATGGAGTCATTTATAAAATAGTACAAATTAAAAAAAATTAGTCAATAGCAAATCACTCAAACAAATTTTTGCCACAAAAACAAGCTTACAAATTTTTTTATCATGTCAAACACTTCCAAGACACCCATTCGGAACCAAATCGTTAGGGCCATTTAAAAATATTTCAATTTTTTAGAAAAAATCAATAAACTATCCTTACATTATTCCCCCCCCCC
>CABFWB010000805.1:63384-107156 GCA_902151455.1 Timema bartmani
CCCCCCCCCCATTTTTTTTTATTATAAGTGCTATTTGTTATTTTAGACACTCCTAAATAACCTATTTGGAACCAAATCATTAGAGCCATTTTAAAAATATTGCAAGTGTTTGAAAAAAGTAGTCATTTGTAAACTACCCATAAATGAGTTTCTACCCCAAAGAGAATTAAACATTGTAATTTGTCATACCACACGATCTACAGATATACAATTTAAAAAAAAAATTGTTAGAGTTATTTTGAAATTATTTCGGATTTTTAAAATTTCCCATCAATAAACTACCCTTCAAGAATTTTCGTCCCAAAAACCAATTATACTATGCTATTTGTCATGCCAAAAAAATCCTAGATAAATATTTCAAACAAAATCGTTTGAGCCATTTAAACAAAAAATTTGGAACTAAGTTGAATCGCTCATCAGTGAACTACCCTTAATTAAAGGGATATGGTAGAAAAAAGGGTTTCCTGGTATAACCCTATAAAATTTAAATATCAAGTTTTAACAAAATTCATCAAACCGCTTTGGATGCATGGCCAGGGACTAACAGACAGACAAGGGGGTATACAGAATTGTAAAATAAACTTTTTTTGGGTTCACGTTCACTTAAAACGTTAAAATTCATCAAAATCCTGATATCAATTTTTTTTTCACGATTACATTATTTTTTCTTAATATGAGAAAGTTAAAAGTAGTTTCGTCAATATTACCAGCTTTTTTAGTGTATTCAAAACGTGTAAAATAGAAGAAAGTATAAAATAGTTCATTTAATATTTAAATTAAATATTGCTTTTACAAAATAATTTGAAAATCATTATTTTAAGCTCTAATATTTGTTGGCCTAGTAAAGTTTCTCTAATGGCTCCACAATTATTTTTTTTTAACAGAATAGTTATTTGAAAGTTTAATGAATATTCATTTCATTCGAGTTCTAATTTCGCAGACAGTAATTTTTCGGGCCAACTGAAGTTTCGTTCCAGTAACGCTAAAAGCGTTCATAAATACATTCACATTGTGTTATTTCTTTTACAACAGTAAAAACAAAACTATACTCAACACAAACTTCAAGCTAAGTGGATTGTTTCAAATACCCCTCCATATTCCATCTGGCAAAAGGACGGCCTTTAATTGGCTCTCTAAGTAGTAATGCTCTAATAAAATATGACGACAATTTCTCTATTTTTTGAGGTTGCAATTAATTACTGCACGCTACAACGTAGAAGCGATATTTTATTTCTAAGTGTTTCATAGATACATAAATAGATCTTTATTAAAGTGGCGACAGAAAATAGCCCATTTATACAAGGACATTTGTTTATGTAATATCATCAGGATCCGACACCTTAACTCAGTCGGTAGCGGGTCTATCTACTGAGCTAATGATACCGGATCCCTGGTTCGATTCCCGACATGGTCAATAATTTTATCATTGGTGAAATGTAGGTTTACCCTTTCACGGTGACGAATTAACGACAGGGGACTGGATGTTGTGCCTGTCCTAGTCGTAAGCTAGATTATGAGGCATATAAAGCTATGACAGAAATAGCAAGCCGGTAGTGGAAAATATATGGTTTGAATAAAAAATTTACTCAGACCACAGGCTGGAAGAAGTACCTAACGAATGTAAATAAATAGTGGGGGACTCCATAAGTACTTTCTCGCTCCAGTGTTTAAAAATGGAGATATTTATTCAAAACTCGTAATATAGGTGAAACGAAATAATATACACTAGCAAACCCGAGCAAACATTGCGCAAAACTTTTTTTACTCCTGTTTTTAAATTTTATAATTTTATTTTTAAAGAATTAAAGTCCATATTTGTATATCAAGACCAATAAAAAAAGATCGATATTAGGTCCACCAACTTCAACACTTCGTAGTAGAATTTCTAATTTCGATTAAAATTGTCGACATTTTATTAAGGATTGCACATCTTATGGTTATTGCACTGGTATCAAATTTCTCATTTATAAATGTTGACCATTAAAATAGGTAAATATTGATTACTGAGTCTAAAATGATAGAGATAGATCATTGCTGTACAAATATTTCCCCTAAGAGGCATTATAGAATTATTGCGTTAAAATTTAAGTAGTATCCATGTACAACTAAAACTCACAAAATTGTATTAATATACTTGCCAATATCGCAGAAACTATTGGTTTCAAATAAAAGCTTTTTATTTTTAATAGTACTACAATTTTGCAATGATAAGGAGTTATTTAGTATCTCAAATATTTACGAAGATACGGAAATTTCCGCTTCTGTAAAGTACCCTAAAAGTCGTTTTCATGGGAAAATGAAAATAGCCATTTTATTTATAATCTTAATCAACGCCTAGATATGAATTTTAGTCAAAATCGTTAGAGCCGATTTTGAGAAAATCAATTTTTCTCTTTCCACCCTTTATTAAACTACTCTTAATTTTAGGGTTGAACAGGTACAAAGACAGACGGCATTGCAAAAACCATATTTTAGGGTTTGGGGGGTCATGACACGTCGACAACCATCAACATCTCAGGTTAGATTTTTTTACGCTCGTAATACTTTACATTTAGTGTTCGAAAAGTTAAAAAATATATATGTTTGCGTATAGCTTGAAAACCATTGTGGTAATTAGTGACCCACAATGGAGAGTACGGAGACTAAACGTGAGGCTCTTCCAGTTTTGTTTGCCGGTGAAAGGGAGGTCAATGTTCCAATCCCGACAGGATGTATTCAGCGCGTTAAAAAAATAGTTTCCCATTCTTCCTCCATGCAAGTGATGGTACATTTCCTGTAAATTAGTTCTTCCTACCGCTTATCTCATTCTTGTAACTAAATGGTTACAATCCGGACGTGTGTTAAGACTCCGAACAAAAAGTAGTTAGTGATGTCATACTTACATGTATTTTAGACCAAATGGTTTAGATTGATCTGTGTAATTGAAGTGGAATTTGGAGCCGAAATAATAAAACTGTCACTGAAATTAATCATAATTTAATTTGATTCGTGAATTTTGATATTTACTTCAAAGGGAATAAACATCTTTCTCAAGTACGTCTTTATATTGAATGTAAGCTAATTTTGAAATATTATAACGTCCCCTGTTTTATTTGGGTGCCCGGTAGCCAACCCTAACTACAACACTACCGCGGCACCGTAGGGACTTACATGGTTGGGTTGGACCCCGAGCGGTAGGGGTTGGAATGGGTGGTTCGTGGGGAGTGAGACTCGAGTGTTAGTCCAAGAATGTATATTTATTAATCGATTCAGATAACTAAACTACTACATAAGTAACCGGGTAGATCTCCCGTGACGAGGGAGCATGCACGATAACGGGACTCTCAAAACTTCCTATAGACCCGCGATCGACCCTCCGGTGGGGAAACCACCAGATCACATTTATTCCCTCCGTGTCTTAGTCAATGGTTGCTAGAGGATGACTCTCATGCACCAAGCATGGCTTCTCTTCAACTGGGGTGAAGCTCCGCCCCTACTTTTTAATCAACCAATCACTAAACAAGTTGTTATTACTATTACTTAACTTGCTGATCTCGAGGTGTCCAACAAGCCAGGAAGGTCCACCGTGCTCGCTCGTCAACAGGATGCGAACTATATGAGATATATGCTATTCTCAGCAGGATGGCAACCCAACACTCTTGACTCTCAAGGAAATGTACAAGCGTGGGTTAACCTCTTGCCAGAATTAACCTTACAATATGTAAATTTATAACGACGTTTCTTTGTGTGTCTTTTCACAACCATGTCGCTTGTAACGTCGAGAATTTTTACAAGTATTTCATATTCCAAACCCACACTGCGGGTATAATGTGCAATGTAAGTAATATTACTATAGTTATTAATAGTAGTAGTGTTGAGAAAATACATCCACTCTAATAAATCATCCAAGCGGTAAAATGTGTCTTAAGGATTTCTTTGGTTTTCCAAGCTTTAATCTACAAGTAACAGTTTTCAGCAAAACACTCTTAGTACACATGGCCGGTGCTCAAACTCCAACCTCACTGTCACCGGTAAACTAGAATAGCCCTTTAAGAAAACTACACTTAATCAGCGTGTCCACCAGTACAGGTCTGTGACATAATCCACAATTTAATACAGTGATAGTATAATTTAATATTTCTCTTTCTAGCATACACCAAACTACATATTTCACATGTTTCAATAATCGATTTTGGTACCTAATTCGGTCTACGGTCAAACCTTTCAAATATATATATCCCAATTTTCTTACGAAGAATTTTCTGAAAGAACTTTTTTCCGGCCATTTGCTTCTTCATAATAAAATCGGGCTATTGTTTGATATAGTTTAAAAATGAGACATGAACACGAGAGTCGATCCAGGACTTTGTGGTTAGCGCACCAGTGTTCTACTACTGAGCTATACAAGTAATGGAAGAACAATGGCACGCTAAACCAAAGGTCCTGTGTTCGATTTTTTTCGTCTAGGTGTAACTTTTTTCAACATTTAATTGAAGTGTGTTTGTAAACGTCATATATATGATCCATACCAAGTATTTATGTTTTAGAAGAGGTTGTTTATTAGCTGACACGAGGTGAGAAACATCGAATTCCCACTCCCCTCCCCCTTTCCATTATTTCCTCAACCCTCGCACTATGGAACTCCTTTCCTCTCCAATGAATATCGTCTTGGAGAAATTCAATTTCATACACTTTGGGGGGAGGGGGTTGGGAAGCGTTTATTAATAGGCTAGCATTCTCAAACAACGAAATTATATTTTATTCCAGGATCTCTTCATATCTGACACAAAAGCATTCTTGCGTTTGTTACAAATAGGGATTGACCATCTTCGTATAGTGAAGGCGGACTTTTCCGGGATTCACGGATTGGGATAGTTAGGGATGAAATACTAGAATCGTAGAATCACTAAAGCTATTCAAGACTTGAGGATTAAAAAAAAAATTATATTGTTTTTATTAACTTTAAATTTGAGATGGTGTTTATATCTCAAGGTCCACCCACCCACCCATCCACACACACACACACACACACACACACAAGATCCACCCTGCTGTACGCATCTTCACTCCATTGCACCATGTAGGCCCTACCACCCCTACTGGGTACAACCTTAGTTCTTTTATCCAAGAGTAGTTAACGCAACTATGATAGATGTTATTGTATCTTTACTATGTGAAGAAGCTGAAAAACAAGAGAAACATTCCAGAAACGTCGATATTTTTTATATATAATTTATGCAATTCTATAGAAACTTAAGGTGAATTTGCAACTTTGTAAAGGTAAATATAATTCAGAAACTAATCAGAGTCGTTCATTTTGGCTATTTATTTAAATCAGCTGTCACGCATTAGTATGTCGTTATAATAATGCTCTTTCTTGTCATATAATGATTTACAATCTATCATCACCAATTAAATTAGGTTTTTTTTCACGGCGTCTCACTATTAGTTCGGGTTATATGCATAGTTTATCTCCATCGGACATATTAAATAGTTATTTAACACAGCAATAGTATAAGTACGAACACAATGATGATTTATTGAAATTAAGAATTAATGGCATGTCAGATACGACAGTGACTCAATCAGGCTGTATATCTCCGATCTGCTGGCGGCGGAGCGCAGTGCAGAGCAGTGCAGTGCAGTGCAGTGCAGAGCAAGACCACTCACACAGGAACAAGAAGCCCCGTGGCTCTGCCGCGCCTCGGCACGTTTTATTCTCTCCAATAAATCCTTGCCGCTGTTTTGTGCGGAGGCGCGGTGCGCCATGCACCGGGGTGAGTGATGCCATTTAAATGCACAGTAAAGAATATAACGTGCGGCGGCGCGCAGAGGCGCGTGTAGCAGTGCCGTGCTGCAGTGAGAGTCCACCCTTATACTGTTTATTGGTGGTTCAACCCTAACCATAATTTTGGACTAAATTAACAACCTAACCCCAGACCATTCATTTAACACTTAACTAAGTGTGACCCGCCTCGGTGGCGTAGTTGGCTAAGGCGCTAGTCGTGTTGAGCTAGACTGCCGGGGACGGGGAGATCTAGGTTCAAATTTTGGTCGCGTGAACTGGGGGTGGTTTTTCCTAAATGGTTTTCCACTCTTCCTCCACGCAAATTCGGGTTCACTTCCTCTAAATTCAACCTTCCCAAATCCTAATACATTAGCGCAGTTAGTATTTAAATGTATAACCCGAACGGTTAGTAAGACGCGGCGCTAAATAAAAAATAAAAATAAATGTGTGAATGTTATAATAAATACATTATAGAAAAAATGTTAGCATTTTGTTTTTGTATCTAGTTTTTATATTTACATTATTATTTAGTTTTCAACTATCCCCCCCCTCTCCCCAAGATTTGAGATTCGTAAATAAAATTAAGGTTAGTAATAGTAAAATAGTGGGTTTGACCCAACGTTCTGAAATTTTCGGAACAGATGAAAGTGTGAACAGAGCACCTATAGTGGGATTCTGCGCGGAAGAAATGCATCTGACAGTTACAAACGTTACTAAAACTACTTTCATTTAGACACACACAGCTAATTTGGTCACCTTTGACGGAAACGTCGGGGCTCAAATCCCGGTTTGATGAATTGGGGAAGGGCTTTACCCCAAATGATTTATCACTGCGGGTTTGTTTTTCTTTGTTCCTATACACAAGCCAATATGTGTAAACTTTCTCTAAACCACCCTCTTCACTTCTAACCCTTATACTACTACCCTTGTTTCGAGTGTACCAAAAAATTATAACAATCTAGTGTAACAAACGTTGAAACATTGTTTCATTAAGTCGACGTTTGCCGTGCCTGTCATTTTACGCGGACGCCCAAAGGGCCTAAGGCTGATGTAAGCGATTTTGACGCACAATGCATACGATTGTAACAAAGGGCGACGCCTAAATCCGTCCGTGGATTTAAAAGAGTTTTCTATCTTTCTATTTTCATTTCTCCTTTGAGTCGTCGGTTCGCTGTTTGGTTTTACCCGTGATATCCAAGACTTTATTTTGGTAAGTTTATTATTTATTTTTTTAGAAAGTACGGGTGCAAGCTTTGAGGTCAGTGAATAAAAAGTATTTCTATAAATGTTTGCCTTCTGAGATCCCACTCCAAACATTTGCTCCTATCACCCCATACCACCCGCGTCTCTAGACATGACGGAGCCATTATTATTGTCTGCAAGTTGCCCATGGGCGACTATACTAGAATACTCTGCGTGTTTTATATTCATAGTCAGTGTATATATATGTATCTAACCTTCCTCCCCGCATTGATGGCGCGTCGAATAAATGACAGGCTTATCTAGTTTTGGTTTATGGAGACAGTGAGGTCGAGATGTGAATTTATTTATTTGGGGTATTTAACGTGCTCTTTCTCAATCGATGATTACATCAGCACACGAGAATTTATATAAGTGAGAGGAAAAGGTTTTTTAACAATTTTGCGGGGAAAGGTATTTTCACGTTCCTTCCAGGGTTCTTTAACATGCCACAATCAACATGGGACCAACAGATTTACTTTCCCCTCCGAAGGAAGTTGTGCTACGGATTTTTATCGCTCAATACGATGTTAATACTGGCCGGATGTATCGAAGATGATTTTTCATAAATGATTTACCACCCTGCCTCTACGTAAATGCGGGTACAGTTACTCTAAATTTTACATTTCTCACCCCTACCCTATTAGCGTAGTCAAAAATGCATATAGCCGGGACCTGTAGTGAGACGCATTGCCAAAAAAATTTTAAAAATCCATACCTTAATAAGTGAATTTCTCGTTTCAAAATAGATCTAGGCTATTTGTTCTTCATGTCTTACTGTCCGTATGGGCTACATCAATGTTTATACTAAGGTAAACTTTAAAGGAAGTGCAGCCGCATTTCGGTAAAGGGAGAGAAGGCTCAGCGTGATCAATTATGACTATTTATTTTATCGGCCTTAGATACCATTAGTTTTAACTTTGTTTTACTTGGAGATTTAGTGCGAGGTGCTATAATTAATACATCACACCAGGGTGAGAGCTATATTTTAACTAGACCGGGATCCAAACAAAAACTCTAGAGCACTTTTGGGCTTAACCACGATCACTTTTTCCCAGATTGTTTATTGAACTTACGAATTCCCTGACTTTTTATTTATTTATTATTTCATGAATAGGCAATTATACTATTTTTATTTATTAAATTATATAAATTAAATAGTATAGTTTTAATTTCAAATGGATGTCATACACTTATATTTCTTATATCATCCATGATATATTAGATATTCCGTTATTCAATAAGTCTCATTAAACAAAAATATTTCTACCACGCTTCACTACACGTTGGAGTTGTATGGACATATTTTAATTAAGTTAATGGGTCAGGAATGAAAAAGGTAGAATTTTAGAAGAAAAATCTCAGCATTTGCGTGCACGAAGTAACAATCACAGTTAGTATGCTCAGCTGGAATTAAAACCCCGATCTCTCCATCACCGGCAAACCAGACTATTTGAGTTTGACATCTAGATCCCGTGACCACTGATGCGGGTTTTTATTGGTATGAAACAAAAATATCCACGAGGCGAGGTTTTGAATGTATTTAATAACAGCTTGATTATACTTCCTGTTGTCGTTTGGCTCGATGTATAAAATAATCCCTGAATATGACGTATCGAGATTGATAGGAAATGTATATTTTCACATGAGTGAGAAAGGAAAGTGTGACGAGAATCAATATTCAGGGGCTGGCGATATGCAGTTGAAAGTGACATCATATACAGAGTGGATTACCATGCATACATTAAGATTTTGAGTTACTTTGTGACTAAAAAACTATAAATTAATTCATTTAACTTCATTTTATCTTGATGTAAAAAAAAAGTTATCAAATGTTTATTTAAAATGTATATCATATTTGAATATGTTTATGTTAAGCATAATTACGTATGTCAAAGAATTTTTTCGAAGTAGGGTATAGTTATTCAATGTCATTACATTGATGGGAACAAGGACTAAACATCAAGCTCGTATAGTCTGGTTTGCAGTTAACGGCTGTCTACGCAAATTCGGGTGCATTTCCTCTAAATGTTACCTTAGATTACTCATTTCTACAACACTACTGCAATTAACATATGTGGGTACATCCCAAACGGGTAGTAAGACGCAGTGTAAAAAACCTTGTTCTATTACTAATTGGATAGTAGGATTATTTCTAAAGCAAATAGTAAATATTTTCATCATCACCATCAGAGAATTTAACCAGAGTCCCCACGACATGGGTTCGACCCCTCTAACCACCTCACCACAGGGATGGGTTTGCAATAAAGTTTCAACTGACTAAAAACAAAACTACAAATAGTTCTACATTACCAATTCACTTTGCGGGAAACTAACAGTGATAAAGCAACAGATTGAAAAATAGGATAAATCAGTGCCAACAAATGACGGAAACAAATTCAAAACTAGCAAAAAAGTATTCTAAAAAAGCTTGAAATAAAAAACAATTGGTCATCATTCTATTTGGGTCAGTTAGTGGATTCATATGAACTGCGTTTGATAAAAAACCGTTCTCAAACGCTTCCATCGTGGTTAAGTTGGAGGTTAGGTATTCATTAAAACTAGCCCACACTCAATATAGAGAAGACGAGACAGTTCCATTAAAAAAGTTGGAATAGGGTGAGGAGGAATAGAGGGTGCTTTACGGGCATATTAGTTACCCTCTCCGATCGACGGAATTGTACACATTAACCAAGTTAGTATCCTATTAGGGAATAATTGGAATATATGCGAGTAAGGTAGAAACCGGAATGGGTCGGAGAAATTTAGCGTCGGCGCACTGACCCTCAGGGCTTGAATTTACAAAACTAGCTCCCCCGACCCAATTGGTCGATTGCCTCGTTCATATCACGAGATGAAAGGAATAGGAGATGTTATTCAACGGGGTGGGGGATTGGGGGAAGTAGAAAATAACGCCAACATTTACCTCCAACCCCATCCAAAATAACCGTGTGGTATGCATTTACATGTTCTTTCGTTGAGAATCAAACGTTGCATCTATTCCGTGGTCATTGGCTATTAAAATTATTCTTTTTTTACATATTAACCTCTAATATCAGAGGTAGTATTTCATATTTTTATGAAGAAAAAAAGAGAGAAGGGGTTGGGGAAGGATCTGATTTATATCTTGACGTAGTATAATTATTCATAATTGCTAGGTAGCACGCAATTCGACCATTTAGCGGCTTGGGTTTGTTATTTATACTAAAAACAAAAGGGAAAGTACCGTTGAGTATGACAGAGGGGATACCAGTTAGAGTCAATACCGGCTAATTAGGTCACTTGATCGATTACCTTTCATCCTATTTCATAATTTGTAACGGTTGAATATTACAAATACAATTAATGGACGGGCTAATTTATATACACATAACCGTATTACGCGTCTTACAACCCGTCCAGTTACACCTTTGGGATAGGGATGAAGAAGATAGAATTTAGAGGAAGTGTTCCCACATTGCATGAAGGAAAAGTGGAAAATTATTGATGACACTACACCCTAAGTAAATTGAATTAGGATTAAATCTCCAAGTCCCCCATCTTAAAATCAGACGAGACAAACGCCTTTGCCCACGTGACCACCACGGTGGACATGCTACGGTAGGCCTAATATCAATGAATTAAATTTTCCAGCCTAAGATAACAGAATAACAAAATTAAGAGAGTAGTGAATGGTAAATAAATACACCAGCATTCGTCTGGTTAAAGGACAGGAACCTACAATGTGTATTGGGGTTGAGGGAGGAGTGGGGGTGAAGGAGGGGTAGAAGATTTTCCAGTGCATCTGATCGAGAATAGAGCTCCATCTTCCCGGGCTAGAGTCAAATATGCTAGCGTCCATCTATCTACGGCGATGATGGTTTACAGTTCCGACTCTCATGGGGGTAGTTTGTCAAGCTCGCATTGTTCTTGTGTCCCATCAGACCACCCATCACCGGCACAAAACTCCCAAACCATTGAAGGACCACCCCGATTGTTTATCTACAATACAGTACCCCAGATTCCGATTGTATACCCCTCACCTCACAAACAGGGACCAGATGAAATACCGACGTAGCGGTGGTCTGACTGCAGATATTGAGTGAATTCATCTGCCATAATCCGTACAGCCCCACCCGCTGGAGGATACCACCAATAGGGATGGGTTGTCGATACGTTACTCTTTTCTAGTATCGGAACAAAAGTATCGATAACAGTAGGTATCGATATCAGTAGGTACCGATAGCAAAATAATAAGCAGGAAACTTTATTTGAATATTATAGCTTTGAAAAGCGAATACATTTTGGGGGTCATCATTAACGGTCCTACATCACAGTAAGTGCTAGTCAATATTACATGTGTAGTGCCGCGCGCTTAACTCCTATACAACCTGTTGTACACGCATGCTTAACAGCTTTGCTGTCCCATCGCTATACGCCGAAAATTTGAACACAATTTAATGATATTAGCATAAGTTTCCGGATGTAAGTGTATTACTTTTGATTCAAACAAGCTACGAGTATATGTGCAGTTTGGACTATGAGTTTCCAAACATTCTCTCTCTCTCTATCTCTCTTTCTCTCTCTTTCTATGTATATATATAGATGCCATACTATTAATATGCTGGTGTGACCTCACCGCAAAGAAAAGAAGCAAAGCTGGGAAACAAACTTCAATCACTAATTTTTTAAACAGTGACATTTACATTTTGCATTTAATAATTTTACAATCCATTGTTTTGTTTATAATACCGACCTAAGCAAAGATATTCGGCGATTATGATACAGGAAGTATATTAAGTCACGTTAATGTCTGGTGGTAGACGAATGTATTCTCAAAACCAAAGGGGTTGTGTAAGTGATCAGCCGGCCTGCAGGCCTTGGTTCAATTCCAATTGGATGCACTGTCATGCGGCTGTCCATCCGGCCTCTAGTTTAATAATGGTGAAGTCCCTTAAAATTTACCTTTCTTCAACTGTTTATTTACCCACTTCAGTGGTCGAATAGTCTAAGGCAGCGGTCGGCAACCTACAGCCCGCGGGCCTGATTCATCCCGCCAACTGATTTTATCTGGCTGGGAAAATATATGTATATACATCTCGGTTTATTGTCCAATTTTATCACCCCTTAAGGTTCTCTAGGTTTCAAGATTTATCTGTAAAGAAAAATAATTTTAAATTATTATAAAACCCTTTCATAATTTAACTGTTATAAGTACCAGCATACTTACAGTTAGAAATTAGAGATTTACGAACCAAAATGTTCTTAAAAATAATTTTAACCAGCATTATTTTATTTTATTTAAGTCGTTCTGATTATATAAATTATTCCCAAATTTGAAAACACTTGCAAAAAATGAATACTATAATTGGGAATACTTATATATGTGAGTAAACATTTTCCAGAATGAAATATGTACAATTAAAACTAATATTGCACATGACAGATGAAAATGTACATAAATTAATAGTTTGCGAATATGTTTAGCAAATATTGACGAAGTGAGCTAGCAAAAAAAAAGCCAAGGACAGTCTTATTATTAAATGTTATAAAATATTTCTCTCACTTCTATAGATATATTAATGTTTGAAATTATAAATCCTTAACTTGATTTTAAGAATGTAATGCTAATTTTTGCCATCTTAAGGTATACCAATAATTTCTGTAATCATGTACGATGTAAAATTTCAAACAATTTTAATAAAGGACTATTTTATTAACACAATATTGTCTGTTTAATTTTCATATAACTGTTATACCAAAAGCAAACAAGCCATTCTATTCATAAAATTATACTATAGCTAGTTATTAGATGAGTGTGTATAGCCCGAACGGGTAGTAAGACGCGGTGCTAATAATAATATTATATGAGATATATTAAGATTACATTTTTGCTTGATTTTTTTTAGCCCATAAGCAGAGATTTTTCAACCACCGGCACAGTGAACCAGGCACTAAAATTGTCAGTTTTATTAAGGTGAGGTTTCATTATTAAAAGAACCCCGTATTAAAATTATTGTGTTTAAAAGATCAGTGGCTAGAATTCTACTAATTACATTATTTTTAAAACTAATGTAGATCATGTATTTAAAAAGAATTTATTTTTACTCCTAAATTTTTTCTTACTTATTTCCTATCCTTCCCCAAACTTCCACGGTACACCGGGTGAAAAACGCTGAAAAGTAAGAACAATCATTAGGGAGGGTAAAGTAAAAGGAAATGCACCAAAACATGTTTCGAGATAGATTGGACTATCGGGATTTACTATCCGTTTCGTTTATTCATATTAATTAACACTAATTGGTTATGAATGAATAAGGTAAATTATTATTATTATTATTATTATTATTAATTATTATTATTAGCACCGCGTCTTGCTACCCGTTCGGGTTATACGCACTTACGCTAATGTGATATGGTAAGGAGATTGTGGGATGAAATGGAGGACCTACAGTTTAACGTGGGATCCGAACCACGGTGGAAGCCTGGCATTCCACACATTCACAAGTTGTGATTAATACACATCATGTCAGAGGTGAAGGAAGGGTTTTGCAATCAGATAGATCTGTGCTGGGACCGAGGATTGAACCCCGGACCCCAGCACAGAAGTCCGACACCTTACCCCTAGACCGCCAGGTCACCCAAGTAAGGTAAAGTTTATAATGAATGAGCCTTCATTTGCATGGAGGGAGAGCAGAATTTTTTTTTTAGGAAATAAATATACTCACTTCACATAACTGGAATTCAAGCCTAGACCTCTAGACAAACTAGACTAAACGAACTCGACGTTTATTCCGCGTGTTCATCAATAAGATTAAGCTGTTAATAATGATAATATTAAACGCAAAACTTTTTTTTCGAAAAGTTCAACTCAATTACACAATCATACAATTGACACCAAGTCATACTATGAATTCTTTCAAACAAAGAGATTTCGCTCAGATAAAGAACACACCATCTGAGATTTATTCGCAAGTTCTTCCATGAATTGACCTATGAAGCCAGTCAGTAAGTCGTCCACTTATCTCGTTCACGGGCCGAAGAGCACGCACGTGGTGGCAGTAGAAGAAGCTGCTGAATCAAGGCCGAGCGAGAGAGATAAGTAGTTGAGGGTGTTAGCGTGTTCATCCGCCCGGAAACGGACCATATTGTCTTCCTTGGCAAGTATCGGGATGGTTAGTGGGAGGGAGAGGGAAGCAGATAAACCGTGCTTACCACTCTTTAAGGTGAGAGAGAAGACATCAACTTCAGTGGGACAGTTTCAGTTTTTATCAAACCACTTTCAGACGAAAATAAATGAAAAAGTTGCATATCGCCAGTGACGGGGAGGTCTGGTTTCAAATACCAACTACTGATGGTGATTTTTTTTCTCCTCTAAATGTGTTTGTCCACACTTACTCCACGCAAATCTGGCTACATTTAATATAGAGTCTACTTTCCTCTTCCCAGCCCCTTTAAAGTAAATTTGAAGATAAACTATACGGGCAATAATATGCAATGCAAACACAAAAAAGTGGCCAATTAGATGGAATGTTATTACTTTTGATATCCGTAGCGATGACCGAGTGGTCTAAAGATGGTCGATCGCAACTAATCGGTCAATCTCACGGCAATTTTCAGTCAATTGGCTAAGAGAATCACATAGTTATAAAAAATGCCAACATTTAAGACTTCTAAGCTCGCAAATATACGTTAAGTACTTTCAGATAATATTTGAGTGTAATCAAAATAATTTTGATCGTACATAATCGCTAACGTTATAAAAAAAATGTAATAGTTTAGCGAGAAAATGGACATTTTTTTTATTCTATATGGTTTTTTAAAATGGTGGGGGACATAAGTATGGGGGGTGCGGTTGAATTTAAGAAATAAATATAAGAATTAGAGACAAAAGTGAAAAGTGGAATAGAGAAATGATGGGTGATAGCAGGATCTTTGATGAGCTTATAAGACGATCGGGGGGTCAAATGGCCGTTGACCCCTAGTTTAAAAGCGTTACTCCGTTGACGGGCTGGACAGGGTTTAAATCCCAGTTGATTGAGCAGATAGATGATTACTGTGGTTTTTCCATCTTTGGGTGTGAATTTCCTCTAAGTCACCCTGATAAAGCTCGCATTAAACGAAATATACAGGCTGTCCCAAAAGTTACTGTGAATTAAAATACCACGTACCTCATAGCAGTTATTTATACAAGAGATGTTGTGAATGTCCCTCACGGGTCTAAAGACATGTCTGTACACGCCTCTTCATATATTAGCAAATGCTATGAATGCCGATCTCGTTAGGAATAAAAAAATCAACATAGAACCCTTAAAAAAAGTATTTTTGTTTGAAAAACTTTTAGATGATAAACATTTGAACTTTCAGTGTCCTCTGAACTTAAAATCTTTCCTTCTCATTGTATATGGTGGTAAAAGAACCACAGTCCAATTACAAATCTGATACCCAAGATTATTATTTAAGGCCTTTACGTATTTCTATGTTTATTCAAAGAAAATGTATTGGTCATTTTACAAGCAAATGAGTTAGAAGCAGATGGGATCTTCTGATTACAGTAATCTCTGAGCCACCTGTAGCATAGCTGTTGAACCCATGCTTCTTGTTCCTAGCCGCGATACGAACACGTGTCCTGCAATGACACTACACAGTGAACGCATTACCCAAGCGAGGACCAACTAAAACGAACCAATCCGAAACTATCGGATATATTTGTGACGTATTAAGAGCCTGTCTCACCCCCTGAATTGCTTCAAACTCAAGTAGGTAATACAGTTCGAACAAGACGTTGCATCTTGGTGCGGTTTTAAGGTGGGAGTGTAGCGAAAGTAAGTTTAGGGCAGTACTTTTCCAGATTTTTATGAAAATATTTTTTGGTGAAAAAAACTTTCCAGTAGAAACATAGAGTTTAATTTTCTTCACGTGGTAACTTCAACAGTTGTTGAATATCTTTCAAGAGTGTCATGGAATTTAATGACAACGTTTTCTCTTCATTTAAAAATTTGTCATCTAATGCTGCTATGCTCATGACAGATAGTCAACAAATGTTGATATCCCCGTGTGAAAATAATTCAACTCTGGGTTTGTATTGAAGCAATATTTGATTTATTTTGGTCAAAATCATGTTTTTATATAAAAAAAACTCCAAAAACACTGCCCTTTCCGTAAAATCCCCGTGTATTTTTCTCTGATGTGAAGGAGTAAAAATTTCCGAACCTTCTTGGGAAAGAGAACAGGGAATGCAACTTAAAGATCTTAAAGGTAAATTGTTGCATATGCCTTAGAGTCCTCAAAAGCTAAGTTACTTTTATTGAAAACATTTTCAAAACCTTGCTAAGTTGAAATACTGTGTATGATTGGCTAAAACTAATTTGAAAAATTATGTATCGGCTTACTTTATCTTGTGTATTTTAAATTGCTATATTTAACGTGTACTTGCTAAACACACACCTTGTATTAGTACACGATTTACAAAAGAACATAAAATAGGACCAGTACAATGCATACAGTTCTAGCGCCTTATTAATTGGATATCAAGACGAGTACTTAAGCAAATAGTAATAAAATAAATATATGTATTGGAACAACCCAGAATAGAACCGGGACACCCTAAACTAGAGGACATAGAATACATTAGTATAATTTGTGACATTTAAAACTGCCAAGTTATGTGCGTAAACTTTACAACAACAGAAAGCTACTTCACAGGAAAATTATCTAAATAAAAAGTTATTTGTGATAAAATAACGCCACCACTCCAATTATCCGAAAGCATTTTTTTGTAACGCTTGTTTAGCAAATTAAATTATAAAAACGTCAACTTTGTTCCTCATGGCTAAAGCAATTAACCGGTCGTCATAGTTACACTTTACACCATGACGTCATACTCGGGGTGTTTGCAAACTTTGCGGAAAACTCAAGTTGTAGTTACTATTGGAGCGCGAAAGAGAGGACCCAAAATAATCTAACTACAACTCTACTAGTAGGAAATTTAACAACAAATTAAGTTGACAGCCAAGAGATTCTCACAACAGAGTTTATCAAAAGACTTTCGTAAAAGATTGATTTAAAAAAGTTTTACAAAATAGAATTCTTTGGAGATGGGGAATGACGTCTAACAAATTATCAAAGAGAAAAAGAACAAGTATTTTTTAAGAAAAAATTAATTACACATAAAACAGTAGGCCTAATAATTTATTGTAAATTTTATTTTATCTTTTAAAAGTTCGATAGTTATTTTACGAATAATTGGTGATACATTTCAATCAAGGTAATCAAGTAATATGATAATAGGTTTTTTATATTCTCGCATGTGTATGTATTTAAATAATAGGTAAGTAATACAAAGTAACTGAAGTATTGCTAAGTTTGTTCAGTAAATGTGCAATTACTTAATTACTTTAAGAAATCGGTAGGAAAAAAATTACAGACATTTCCAAGATAAAATATCGTTAAAAATAACACACCTTAATGAGTTAAAGAGCACAGAGATATCTCCTTCCAATGAAGACCTATGTCACTAATTTGACTTGTCTTGCTTCATCATTGTAATGCTCACTAAATATATATATATATCCTCACCCTACCTAAAATAGAGTTTTTATCCTTTAATATAACTTTATAGCGTGATAAAATTAGAGAAACATGTTTTTTTACGAGCAATAATAATTTTGATCACCGTCATTTCTACGGCGCAATTGAATTACTTGTCTTCCCGTGTGCCCTACCCCTTGTGACTTCACAGAAGCTACAGTGGAAATATAGTAGTGTGAACACTTGTGTTCTTTTTTCAATACGACGTTCCCTTCTTTTATTTCCACCTCATTAACACGCAAAGAAGGGAGTGGGGGAAGAGAGGTCTGGGAGATGTCGGTTCACACGTTTCCCATACAGCACCCACGTCATTACCAGCACCGGTGTAACCCAGAGGCTGCGCATCTCTGCTCATTGGGGCTCGTATCCTGCCAAATTGGAAAGGGAGAGAGCGATCCTTCCAACACGTCATTATCACGCGGCTCAAATAAGTTGAGAAAGGATTTAGCGTAGTAGCATTTTTTTGTGTTTTTATTATTATTTATGAACCAATTCCTCATGTCGCAACTAGATTGAATACCGCTAGCTGTCGAGAGTGAAAAGAAAGGGCAAAGGACCTGCAGTGAGTAATGAACATCCAAAATATTTGATTTGCATGCACGTGGAATAATGCCGAAAGTGGAAGAAGGGAAATATGAACTCATTTCTAAGAGAAACTTTAATATCAGTATGATTCTAACAAGAAAATCCTAGCGAAAGCTAAACAATCAAAGACAAAGGCAGTGATTGATTTAAACACGACGATACTAGCGGAAAGCTAAACAACTAAAGACGAAAGCAATGAATGATTCAAACACGACGATACTAGCGGAAAGCTAAACAACTAAAGACGAAGGCAGTGATTGGTTCAAACACGATGAAATTACCGGAAAGCTAAACCAACTGTGCTCTTCTATTTGCAAAATAAAAATGTTAATGAATAAAATAAATTAGATCCTAATGGCTTGTAAATGTATAATAAGACAGTGTAGAAACACTGTACAGTGATGTAAAGTAAGTGATAGTGAAGGAAGCCAACCTGAAAGGATAGTTAGGTTAGGCCTAGATAGAAAAACACACTTCTCTCTTCATTTCTTCTCTTCTCAAACTATTGCACTATATATACACTTTACACGTTGTTTTAAATTTTTGGAAATATTCTTTAATCATTTGAAGAGAAACATTGAAAACACACAAAACACAAAGAAAGATATGCTATTGAACTACATTTGAATTACAATTCCCAGAAAACCACTTTGAACTCAATCTTAAAAGCTATTTTAGAAATATTTCAAATTTTCTAATTATTTGTCATAGTAAACTATCCTTAAATTAATTTATATTAGAAAAATCAACAAAAATTATTTGTAATCACGTAAAATAGTCTCCAAATACCAATTTTGAACAAAATTGTTGTAGCTATTTTTTTTTTCAAAATTAATGATTAATAAACTACTATTTTATGATTTTTTTTAAAGAGAACCCATATATATATATAATGTATGAAACTTAACAGATACCCATTTTGAAGCAAATCGTTAAGGCAATTTCTTAACAAATTCAAAATTTAAAAAAAATCAGCCATCAGTAAACTACCCTTAAATGATTTGTTTTCCCAAAAAAAAAAAACAAGCATAGAGTTTGGTTTGTCATGTTAAACATTCTTCAGATATGAAATTTAAACAAAATTTTTTGATAGGTTTTAAAAATATTTCGAATTTTTGAAAATCAATTGGCAGTGAATTAACTACCCCTGAACGAATTTTTACCAATAAGATTACCAATAAGGGTGTTATTTATCAGGTCAAACACTCCTTATATATAAATGGTAAACAACATCGTTAAAGCCATTTCGAGAAATGTGGAGTTTAAAAAATGCAATTATCAGTAAACTACCCTTAATATGAGGGCTAGGGTCAAAATAAAAAAAAAACTCTCCCAAGGTATTGCCCTAGTACATACATATATCAAGTTTGAACAAAATCCATCGAGCCGTTTCGATCTGTGGCCATGGACCGACAGACAGACAGACAGACAGACAGACATGGAGATAGAAATAACGGTCAAATCCACTTTTTTGGGTTTGGACACAAATAAAACGTTGAAAATAATCATAATCTCGAGGCAGAAAATTTTCACGATTACAATACTTTCTCTTACCATGAGAAAGCAAAAATGTTACAAGTGAAACTATTTTATTTTGATTGGTGAAACGACCTGAATATGTGAAAACAAAGCAAAACCTTTTCGATAAAAGAACATGCCACGATCTACGTGACCTAAAGAAGAGATTTTTTTTTTTTTACTGATGGTGCGTGAGTAGGTTGTAAATGTCTATTCCGGGACACGACAGACACTCAACGTCACAACCATACAGCGGCACCGACGTCGCGACGCCAATAGCGAACATACATTTCGTGCTAGGACCTATACTTCCCCACCATTTGCTTTATATCTCCCAGATACCATGTTTGTTTCGAACACCTTCAGTAGATCCCCCCCTCCCCCGTGTCTGACTACCCTTCCGGGCTATACGTATTTTAACTATGCTTTTAGGTAGAGATAAGAAAGGTGGAATTTAGCTGAATTTTATGGAGGGAAAGTGAGAAACCATTTAGTAAAAACGCACTAAGTACACCCGGTTGAGATTCGAACACCGACCTTTCTATCACTGGTTAACCAGAGTTGATGAGCCTGATATTTATTCCGCGTGCCCAGCGATGCGGGCTATATATAAAGTTTTTGATTCATAATGAAACACGAAACTCCTTTAAAGATTTATCCCCAATAAAGTTGTTAATATCGTATGTTATTATTATTATTATTAGTGTTGAGCGTGCACTTTCCGAACCAAAAGAATATAATGGCAGACAACTTACAAAGTGACTTACCTCTAAAATAAACAGAATACCCTGTTCTTCATCAAGCATAAATTTACCACCGTAAAATTCAGTGCCGGGGATAAAATCCCGGGATCCCTTTCCAAGAAGACAAAAGTACGGGAGTAATTAGCGGGGAGTAATGGGGGGAGGAGGGGCAGTGTCCCATTACCCACACCACAAACTCAAAAATCTGCTCAAATGGGACACTATTAGTACCGTAAATGAAACAGTGAGTGTTTTACTGAGAAAATTGAGAATCAACTCACACGTAATATTCTCAGGTTTTGTACCTGAGTGTACAGTTAAAAACGAAGCTAATGCAAATGCCGACAGAAGAATTACAGTAAAATACACATTAACCTGTTGTAAAAACGTACTCTAATAAAATTATTCGGTGCTCTGACAAGAAAACCGGTTCTTCTAATGAAAGGGTAATTTCATCTCGAATTCGGTATCAAGGTGGCTCATTTTATTTTGAGTTATTCTGTCGCCGTCCCAAGGTACGGAACGAGATCGTTTATCTAATGAGAACTAAAGGTGAATTTATACCGGAAGAAGGAAGGAATCTAATACTCGCCCATATCCGAGATTTGTTTTAATAAATGACTCATATTATTTTTTTAAAATATTTTGTCCTATCAATAAAGGCTTGAACCCGGTTTGCGCACACTCATGAAGTCTGTTCAGCGTAGGAATTTTTTCTGAAAGGCCTTTTTCCCTACCCGAAAGCTATTATATAGTAGGATATTGGTAAGAAAAAAGGCCTTTCAGAGAGTAATTCCTACCGTGAATGGAGTATAGATAAGATTTCCCATGTTAAGTTGAGGTAGAAGAGAACTGGAGTTAAGGTAAGTATTTTTGCAGTTTTTATTTAAAAAAATCTTTTAGTAAAAAATAAATATATTTTTCCTCAGTAGATACGTTTGACACCCATTAACTTGAATATATGTCAATACTATGGTGGCATTTGAACAGGACGGACTTTTATTTACCTTTATTTAAAAAGTTTTTGTACAAATTACATTGATACTCATGAGTGATAATCAATAGTAATTAATTCAATTACCCATGGACAAGGAAGCTTTCAACAAGAAGAGACCCGCTTCGGTGGACGCGTGGTCCAACGCGTTACTTTCGTGTTGGACTAGACGGGAAATCGTAGTTCGATCCCGGTCGAGTGCACTGAGGGTAGTTTCTCTTAAATGGTTTTCCACTCAAACTTCACGCAAATGAGGGTATATTTCCTGAAATTAATTCTTCCTAGTCTCTAACGGCTAATAAGACGTGGTGCTAAAAAAAATAAAAACAATAAGAGGTTACTGTTGTCTAACAAGTTGAGTTTGAAACTGAGGAATAAACTGATGGAATGCTACATTCACTCTCTAAAACCTTCACACATTTAATTTAAATTTATTCAAGGTGTACTTCTTACATAATTATATATTTAGGAAGTTTTGTTCACTACTTTAAAACTATCACATGTTTAGTATAATAATTACCTTTAGGTGAATTTTAACAGCTTTTAATATGGAGCAGAAACTTGAGACTCTTAGGAAGATGGAAAAGAAATACTTGGAGATCTTTGATATGTGGTGCTGGAGAAGACTTGAGAAGATTAGGTGGACATACAGGATGACGAATGAAGACCTAAGAAGAGTGGGTGAGAGGAGAACCATTTTGGATATGATTCTTCGGTACAAAGCAAAATGGATCGGACACATCCTTAGAAGGAGTTATCTTCTGCATGACATCTTAGAAGGAAAGTTTGGGAGAATGAGGAGCTTAGGAATAAGGAAGATTCAAATATTTTGAATTACTTTAAGGAAAGAAGAAAATTTTGGGAGCAGAAGGAGGAGTCAGAGGACAGGGTGAATTGGCGGTCTAAGTTCACTGACAAATGGAATGGATCTGTCGTAGGACAGAACACATAATAATAATAATAATAATATACCGTAAAGAGACAAGACGTTGCCGTGAGCCATGAGTTGAAAGTGAGTAGAGAATAATCGGTTCGGTTCAACCGCACCCTCCCTCCACCAACCTACAAGCCTACCTAGATCCATCTGTCCTACCCTCTGACAAATTAGATAGGTTCAAAAGTCCTCTGTACTGTGGACTCAAGTAAACTTAGGGATTAAGCTCGATTAGTCTAATATTCTGGTGATTGGGAAGCCAGGTTTCATATCCCAATCGAATTTACTCAGGGTGGTTTTTCATAATTGCTTTCCCACTCTACCTCCAAGTGATTGCGGGTACATTTCTGTAATCTTCTAATTTAAAATTATGTGCCGATTCTTGTCCCACTTTGCGAATATTAACAAATATATTTGTAAAACATGCTATTCACAACAAAAATAATATAACCACGTTAGGTTAAGTTTAATGAACTTATTATATTTGTAGTTCCTACTACTGTATTTTACTTTTTTTTAAACATGGAAAGATTTATAACATAGAATTGGGTGAGGGACAAGAAAGAAATTTGCCTTTCCCCCCACCGCACACACATTTTACATCCTCAATATTGCAAATAGCCTACTTTTAATAACCGTTCTAAACAAGTGAAATGCACTAAAAGTTATTATAGAACATTGGAAATAGGTCGACTATATGGGATAAATTTTAATATCAAGACAACGATTTAGTATCCAAAAGGTAGGCCTGTACCGTTAGAAGCATTTAAAGTTCTCCCCGTTAATTTTGCAATTGAGAAAAAGTGCAGACATAATACTGTAGTTTTGATATAATAAATTATCCTCATCTCAAAGTAAATTTCTGGGTGCACCACTAATTTGTAACATTCTGATATGTAAATTAGAAAATTGCACTTTCATAAAAAGTTATGCAATGTGAATTTATACAGCTTTTTAAAGACTTTAAAAAAAACCGAGCGAAACAAACTATGTTAATATTGAACGGTAGATTAAAACACACGCAACAAAGTTTCGTGGCAGGAAAGCAAAGGAGATAAAATAAAAAATTTCCCAACAAGTTGAAGCCAAAGTGCACAAAGTTTACCACGACTAATAGTCGAGAAGTTTATAAGGTCATACCACATTGCTAACGAGGGTGCTTGCTTCAAATCCAGGTTTTAATCAAAAGAGCTCACTCGGTTCCTAATTGCGCCGAGTAAGAGGTTAGTGGTTTGTTTCTCTTTAAAACTCACTAACGTGTCTAATGAGCAAAACGCTAACAACAACAAAATAACACACACAACAATAAATAACACATACAACAATAAATAATACACTTACACAACAATAAATAATACGTGTCTGCTTTGATACTTTAATCCACGTAGTGGTTATAAATTATTTAATCACGCTAGTAAGGTCTAAAGTAGAATTTGGAAAATGTACCAGTATTTGCGGGAAGGAAGAGTGAGAAGGCATTTAGGAGAAAAAAAAACACCCTAAGTAAAACCGACCAGGATTAAATCCCGACCTTCACATCAACGGCAAACCAGACTAGATGAGCCTGTAAAGGTCCCTCAGTTCTGCACAATATTTATATGCCTGCCCGGCTGGCGCCAGTGCAGAGACATCCAGGACTTAATCTCGGGCTTCTGGGTACCCGGACTCTTCACTGACAAAGATCATGGATGAGAGACAAACGAAACTACGTGTTCATCAACCCTCCACCATAAAGTAAAAAAAAAAACAAGATAAAAGATTGGTCTCAAAACAAACACTTCAAACACTTAAAAACACACTTATAATTCCCCACAACAACAAGAATTGACAATTTCCACACATTAAACCAACAATCAGTTACATCTCTTGATTATTTTTTCTTCCCTTTCTTTTTTTTAGTCCCAACAATCAACAAAACAAATTCATCCACTACCGCCAACCATGAAAAAAAAAACTCTCTCCCCCTCGATTTCTATACTTAATTATTTAACTAAACAAATTACTGCCTATTTAAATTTACCTTTCAAATCTATATGACCTTTTAATATATTCATATTTATGTTTAAATGATACTTAAATATTAAATAACAATATTTGTACAACAAAGAAACAAAAGTGTGTGTTAACAATTTATGGCAATTTTAGTCACGAATTCACTTTCTTCTGACAGCGCGAACATTCCCAGATGCCTTCCTTCTTCCCGAAACGCTCTCCACATCTTCCAGTGTGACTGGAAGAGTCTTATTTAGAGTCTCTGGTAGTAATAGGCACAGCAAGGCACCTAACATGGAGAGAGTGCCTAACACCAGATCAGGGATTGCCCTCCAATATGTCGCCATTTTGACAAGCCTGCAATCCAGTGGGGTGCATCACCGGTCCTTTCAAGCCTGATATTGTAGTCCACGTGTTCACCGATGCGCGTCGGTCTAAGCAGATCAAATGGACTTGACCGCGGTGGAGAGTTTAGTCTATTATATTTGAGAAAACAGTTAGATATTTTTTTTAGCACCGCGTCTTACTATCCGTTCGGGATATAACGCTTATGTAGGGGAGACTGGGGATAGTTGCAACGGGTGTACGTTGCAACAAAGCATTTTTCTAGAAAAGTATCGTGAAATAGAGCGTGCCACTACGATGTATTATCGCTCTTTAGTAGTCAGTTCAACGAAGAAAGTGAGACACACGTTTATCTTTTATTCGTAGTTTACAGTTGATTTTATATTTTTGTGAGTTTTGTGTAAGTATTATACGTTAGTCTAATATTTTATTACTATTAGATTATCATTTTTATACATATTAGATAATATTATAATCAGAGAATACATTCTTTTTGCATTTGTTTAACACAAAATAAATAATGACACCATTTTATTGTTCAGATGACAATAAACTGTTGTGGGGCTAGTTACATCGAGTGTTGCAACTTACCCTGCAGACGTGAGAAGAGTTGAACATTATTTGTATTTAAACATTTTAAATTAAATAAATATGAATACTAACAACTTAATGATAATTTATACGGAATTTCTAGCACATGAGTAGGTACTACAAAAGAAGCCAACAGGGCTTTTATGGCCACGACGCAAAACGAATTTACGACCGTTAGCAGAGAGACGCTAGACTTTGCGTCAAAAGTTATTATAGACGACCACTTTGCGAAAACAAAGTCCTTGCGAGAACAAATATTTTCCTAGTAGAGTGACGCTAAGTTGCGCAGACATTTTACTTGTCCTTTGGTTTGCGTTACGACGTTATGTTTGTTAGGTTTTGTAATTTATTAGGTGTTTTGTGTTACCTGATTTAAACTTGCCATCTCATTAGCCTAATATAATAATCTCAAAACTTTTTGTGTGTTTCACATAATCTAACTTTAAATAAGCCTATATCATAATGTAAGGCGAAAGAGGGGATAGTACGCTTACACTGAATGTTAAAAGAATATTTTCTTTGAAACATAACACTATCAAAATGAATTATTATTCACCATCAACACACCGATAATTGGGACATTTCAATATTAAAAATAAATTGTTTGTAAGTTTTGTAGTAGGGGAAGGTTAGTTAGGAACATATTTGGGGTGTTAGTAGTCTGTTGACCCACCTCATGGGGCAACATTGACCAAGACAGTCTCTTTGGTCTAATTTTAAAGGAGTGGGGAGGTTGGTATTTGAATACTAACTGGGTGTGGTGAGTGGTTTTATTTTTCTTAAGGTTTTTCCATCCTCCCTCTACACAAATCCGAATACCTTTATTCTATAACTCAACCTTTATCATCTATACTCTATTAGTGTAAAACACGTGGACAGACCAGTTGACAAGACAATAAAAAGGTAGACCTAATCTGTTTAAGATGCCTTAACAAAACTTTAATAATGTAATCCTATTTAAACGGGATCGTACAGAGAGTAGTAATTACTATCAACATTAATGTGAGTTGCAGGCCTGGGAAATATTGCAGATAAGACCGGAAATAACCAAAATAGGCCCTAGCTTAATGTTTATATGTGGTTTGTTTTAGGCCTAAGTTTTTAAATCATAAAAGGGTTACTAAATTAATCTGAAACCTATAATTAATAGCTAGACCTAGTTATTCTGAAGTGAATATATTTCAAGCAACTCATTATAAAGAAATATAATATCCTTAATCATTTAACTAAAATCTAAAGAATTCCCTTAAAATAAAATATTATTTTTATTATGTTTAACCATTCAAACCACCCTCTTGTTCACTTTATTGTTAAATTAAAAGGCCGATTGGGTATAAATGCCCATTGTTTTGACGTTGACGTGTTGTTGAAAATATTCAGTGTAAACACTTTTGATTTTTTAACTAAAATATGTTGTGTGTATTGAATAATGTAGGCCTGGTATTTTTTCATTTCGAACCGTAGGCAAACAAAATGATGCAAGAGATTTATTAAATTAAGTTAGGTTAAATCTTTCTTGCAAATAATGTGACTTGTGATCAGCTTTTTGGGAAAATAAAAGTATATGAATAATGTTCAGTTATGAATAACAGCATTCTTGAAATAAATTTACCTAATTTCTAGCTTCTAACTTTTTAAAAGGTAATATTCTTTAGAAAAGGGTTGCCAATTGTTGAAGCAAAGTGATTTTATTCTGTGCGTTGACGCTAAAAGCAAAGTCGAAGCTAAAACTAGCGGACGATACAAAGTGTTGTGGTCATAATAACAACCCAAGCGCTATCTTTTCCTCGAAAGTGAAGCTAACTAGCGGTAGCAACTAACTTTCCGTCGAATTGTCATAATAGCCCTGCTGGTATAAATAAATAAAGCAACAATGCATTTGTCATATTTTAATAGTGTATTTTTGTTTTGTCGTTTATCAAAGCCATAGAACATATTATGTTTTCAACCCAATACATAGTGAGGGCTCTATGTTTTATATCAATACATACCGTAAGTTCTATTTTCTTACTTCAATAAAGAATAAAATAAATCCCGCGAAGAGGAACATAGCTTTTGAAGATAGATCAACAGAAAATGGGCAAACAACATATAGTTTGTTGTGCAGTAAGTAATATGGTTAGGAACTTAAAAGAGTGGGTGCAGTGCAGGGTTTATAAAGTGTCAACCCATTGGCTGCGTACAAAAAATATAAGTTTAACGTGCATCAACTGTGTATCTGATGAAAATTATGAATTTGACGATTTAAAACAATTGTTTTAGCATAGACAGTCTTTGATTCGAAATAAGGTTGCTAAACTAAATAAAAACATATAATCAAATTTACACTTTCCAAACAATCGGGAAATGCTATATTTTATACCTGTATAAATAAAAAGTATTGTTAAAAAATTAGCATGTTGTAATATGTCTCGTCTACCCTACTAATTATACTAATGGTCTTAGAAATTAAGAAGGCTATATTTAGGGGAATTGTATCCGCATTTGCCTAGAGGTTGAATGTAAAACCATTATGTAAAAACCACCCTGAGTACACTCGACCTAGATTCGAAAACTTGATCTTCCCGTCATCGGCAGTCTAGGTGCTGAGATAGTAGCGCCTTAGACCATGAGGCCACCAAAGCATGTGATTTTAATGTTATTTTAGTAATATATCAGAAGCGTAGCCGAGATTTGATTTTTGGTAGGTCCATTTTCATACCTAACAAGATTAAAACTTAATTTAAAAATAATTTAAAAACCCGGCAAATGCGCATCACTGTAAAACGGAATTATTCAATATTTAAACTTAATAGGATTTTGTTGATTTTGTTGTTTCGCAGGTAAAAATTGTCCATGGAAATAATGGACGACGTACAAGGTGTTTTGACTTTCATATACTTTGATGCCGATGTCCAGAAGTAGGCCTATATCCAAACAAATTAAACCATTAGAATGACCCCGTGGTCCGGTGGGTGGTCTGTGCATCTGGCTACGAACCTAGGGAGGAACCCAGGTATCGATTTCCGACTGGGACCTTGGGTATTATTCCCTTAAGGAGAATGATCCCAACGATCACCAGGGTTTGTTTGGTTAGATAGAATCAAAGTCTCACACAGAATCACCAGTGTAGACAACCTCCTATGTTGTACCCTGGGCAACACTCTGTTCTACCAGCGCGGCTAGTAGTCTACACATAAGGCGACCGATCTTGAATGTCATGTCTCTCCCGATCTTATTTATGTCATACGATAAAAAATATATATCATATTATGATTTTAACCGTAAGCCGAATTTCGGAAAATACACCCGAAATAATGTGTGTGCGAAAATTCGAAAAATTCTAATTTGAGTCAAGTTTTAGTTGTTTTAACTTGAAGACTTTTATTAAACTTAATAGAATTGAGTATAAGGAATTTTAATTTTGGCTCAAAAATACTGAGTTTAATGATTTGATTCAATTTAAAGATATTATTTCATCACAAATATGATCTCCCAATATTTCCTTTTGCTTAATTTAAAGAATGTTTACTTTAACAACTATATTATATTAAGTTTAAAAATCTGAGTTTTTGTACTCATAGCCCTTTCTGACCAAAAATTTCATACTTAAAAAATCTGTGTGTATATGATCTATAGATAGATTATAACAAAATCTCCACAAGAAATATTTCTTGTATAAACATTTCTCCATACTACTCGAACTAGAAATTAATTCTATATTTTTATTCAAAATCGATTAAAACTCAATTAGAAGTGGAAAATGCCTACTCGCACACCCCTACCCAAAATATAATAAAGGTTCAACCAAGAGGATTTGTAAATATATGTGCTACATATTACTCTCCAGGGGATTGAGTGAGAGTTTCCCACAGACCACTGGTGATCAACGCCTCGCTTATCCTAGCAGGACTTTAGGATGTTTGTGGGACCCTTCCCGGTAGATTACCTAGTTCCTAACCCCCTGGATGAGAGGATTGACGGAACCCGGAGCCTTGTCATTTAATGACTGGTCAGTATTCTAGAACTGGATACACGATATGCATAAGTCTCGGTGCGGATTCCTATTGGAGGAAACGCTTCAGGATGCTTCTACAACGATTCTAAACGAAGGAACCAATTAGGAACGGATAGAACCAGCCATATTGCTCTACATAGATTACAGTGGAATGCAAGGAGCTCTCAGCTCAGTTCAGCACTGCTCAGCACACGAACGGAACAGCCTGAATGTTTCCCCGAGAATGAAATTCTTTCACCTTGGAACAGCCAGCACGTCTGTGACCACGGGGAGGTGAAGTTGTTTCGAGAAATTCCAAAATACAAGAAAATTTGTGTCTCATCTTTTAAAAGTTGATGGAATTCAGAAGATTCCCTCCTCTTCTTAATTATTTCATGCACCCAGGACCTGCGTTTACGGGATTTTTTTCCCCCCGCACAAACTGCGCCCATTACCTCTTCTTCGGACGAACTCTCCATTGCAACTGGGTAGAGCTAAATTTTCTTCACATGGTGATATCAATAGTTGTTGAATATCTGTCATGAGCATATTATCATTTGATGATAAACTTTTTAAATGAAGAGAAAAAGTTATCATTAAATTCCAAGATACGTTTGACAAATATTAAAAGACTGTTGACATATTCATGTGAGTAAAATTAAACTCTATGTACTGGATCATTATTTGATACCCGCATCGGTGGCCGGTCACTCTCGCAATAGACTAGACTACCGATGACATAGAGATGGGACGCAAATGAGGGTATACTTCATATATATTCAACCTTACTCATCCTTAACCCATTAGCATAATTAGTACACTGGCGTATAACCCTAACGGGTAGTAAAACACAGTGGTACAATTTTTTTTTTAATTTCTTTAGAATACACGTATGTAATCCCAATAGACGAGGAGTGATTTGAGCCTCATTCCTAAGTAGTACGCTAATCAACCAAGAAATGTTAAGGAATAGCAAACCACGGAACGCTCTAGTTGTGGTGGAACCACTGTGGACACGAGTATGTTGTGACAGGCGGAATATTCTTTGTCAGTAAAGTGCCTCGAAGTTGGTGGCAATAGCTTCAATAAAAAAAGGATTCGACTGTAAACGCTATGGGTCACAACCTTTAGGGCTCTTTGTATAATCCCATTTATAAAATGATTACATAATAATTATAATACTGAGATAGAATACTGTCTTAATAAAACTAGTTTCACAGTATTTTCAACAAATCAGACAGTTTTGCTTGCTTTTCCTATTACATTACTTATAACTTATAAGCAAAAATATAATTGCCTCATAGATCTTATTTACCTTATATAATTTTTTTAAAATAACCAGTTTCAAAATATAAACAAAAATCGAACTCAAGATTTTGATAAATATCGACGTTTCATGACCCCCTGAAACAAAAAATGTGGGTTTCGCAATGCTGTCTGTCTGTACCTCGGGCTAGAGCCAAATCTATTTAACCATTTGGGCTAAAACTTGATATATGGGTTTTTCATAAGCTCCCCCCTCCCCCCGAGGTTTTTTTGGAATTAGATTTTTAACCCTAAATTTAAGGGTAGTTTACTGAAGGGCAAAATGAGAAAAAATCTATTTTCTCAAACTTTACTCTAACGGGTTTGATTAGTTTTTTATATCTAGAACTGTTTATTACTATAAAAAAAGGGAGCTCTCATTTTCTCATGAAAATGACTGAGAGTGTTATACATGGGGGAAATTTTCCAATTTTCATAATTTTTCCGCAACTATTTGAGATACGAAATAACTTATCTTCATAAAGTTGTAATACTACTAAAGATAAAAATCTTTTATCTGAAAAATATATTTTTATAAAACCAATCATTTATGAACTATAAGCAAATATATATATACTTTATAATTCAGGTCTTTGAAAATGAATTTGATTCTTATGCTCTTTGGTGGACAAAGATATTACTCTTCTCTCAATATTTCTATACCAGTGTTCCTAGTTCCTAATGCCAAAGAGTAGGTAACAGTGCATATTATTATTTCAATTATGATCTTTGGTGCTGTGTTCCTACAACAACGTATAGCGCTATTATTACGTTTCACAAATCTTAAGAGAGTTTTTAGTACATGTAGATTTTAATATAAAAGTGGGAGAAAGTCTGTGCAGTGCACAGTTACATTTTTTTTGGTAACTATCACTTTAAAAGAATGCATATTTTTACTTTTTTAATGTTTAAGAAATACACATAAAATATACTACATTGATATCCAATCACATAAAATTATTATAGTACTACGCTACGAGTCTAACTACCCATTGGGTTAGTCGACGCCGGGTTAATACAGTCCACTACAACGTTCCTGAAAAATGCAATAAAACGGACATCCCCACACAAATGATGGCAACTAGTCGAGGATTTGACCGTCCTTTGATCTAAACCAAACGAGTTTTTATTTTAAACGGAGGGAAGAGAGAGAAAGCTAATTAAAATATGCCACAGCACTTTGTCACACACCCGTCTCAACTACTTTTTAATTAATTTGGTCGTTAATTGGGAAAACCTGCAGTCATGCGTGATTGGGCCGCATAAACACGGCACAAAAAAGATTTTATAAAAAGCTCATTTAAATTCTTTCCTAAATTGAACGGTGTTTATTATTAATACAGTTCAAAATAGATTTTAAAATTCAAAATAGATTATTGGCCTGTAAAATATTTAAAGGGGTAAATGATGGCACAAAAAAAAAGACAAAGAAAGAAGGTGTGGAACATTAACACGGTAAACGGAAATTAAAGGTAATTAAAGGCGATTGCGGTGAGTTAATGCAAAACAGAAATTATATTTTAGTGTAGTTGAATTAAAACATTTAAAATCATTATCTTATTCCACTTTGTCGGCGTTTACAAGGTAATATTTCACAATCCTCATAATGTAAAACACCCGTATCGGTCGAGGGTAAGTTTTTACTAAACGTGCGTATAACCCGAACGGGTAGTAAGACGCGGTGCTAATAATAATAATTTACTAAACGGTTTCCCGCTATCTCTCCCCACAAAGGCAGGCACCTTTTGTTTAAATTTTACCTTCCTCATCTCTAGTCCCACACGCGTAATTAAATGTAAAGCTTTACTACGAACGAGTAATAAGACGCGGAGAAAAAAAACTCACATCGTGAAACAAATATTTACTAAGTACAAAACTACAGACTCACCAAGTGGTATAGGGCGTTAGACTCGTATTGAACTTGGCCACCGTTGTTGGGGAGTCAGGATTCAAATCCCAGACGGGTACAATGAGGTTTGCTTCCTTATCAACTTTACATGCTGATATGGATTCAATTTATCTAAGTTTACTCATACTTTTCCTTATATATTTTTTCTTTAATTTATTTGAGGTGTTTAACGTGCATTTTCTGAACCAATTGATTTTATCATCACATGACTTCTTCCTTATAAAATACCGCTAATTCTCCTCTCATGTTAAACGTAGAAATAATAATAATAATATACAATTTAAAAATAATAATAATGATGTAAATAAATATTGAACTAAACAGACGTAAAAGTTGTATAGTGTAATATAAATATGTGACAAAATAATGTGCTTGACAGGTAGTTATTTTAAAAATCTTAAAATAATACTACAAGACTAGCCTACACGTCCTTAAATCACCGGTACGGGTTATTTTAAGTACATATTAGAAAAAAGATACACAATGGAGATTTAAACTAGCAAGTAGATAAAGTGAAATTAAAAATATTCATCATCTTTGAACATTTCACTTCGGTTTTAATAATTAACGATGTAAGAAGCGTGTGTAAAACGTGGTCACAGCTATACATTGACAGATTTTAATATGCATATTTACGTTTCTCATTTATCTTTGATTTAGAACTGCGTCATTCTTATCAGTCAAAATGTATTTTATCAGTGAAAAGACTGAAAATAAATTGTACAAAAAAATTGTACAGGCTTTCTCATATAGTTTATCGTGGTTTGAAACTCATGAAAATATACACTTGAAATATAAAGTTTTAAGTTAATTCTCAAAATGTTCAGGTAAATAAAAATAATTCACTAAATTATAGATTTATTGAATTTATGATTAAAGTTTACATAAAATCTATTTATGGTCAGAAAAGTAACTTTCATTGACACCACAGCCTTGACTTGTAACGTTACTAAAATTACATCAATTTGTGTATAGTGGTTGGTTGTGGATTCATTATTCTTTAATCCAAGCTTCAGACTCCATCTCTCCATGAGGTTAATAAAGAAACCATTATGATTGTTAGTAATATTTAAGTTAAAATCACCCAAAACAATATCTTTACGACTAGTATACTCGGTATTTGACGCATTAAACTATATTAGGCCTCTATCTTTTTCAAAAGCAGAAGAACTAGTAGAAGATCTATAGCCAGTCAAAACAATAACATCATTGAGTTAAAATCAAATTAAGTCTATGTGTTTCATTCTACCCTGTTCACATTTTTGAAAAATCATTCATTTATGAGCTACCCTTAAATTAATTTTTATCCAAAAAACAAGTTTACACTAAAAGTTGTCATGTCAAACACTCTCAAGATACCTACTTGAAAGCAAATTATTAGAACCATTTCCAAAATATATATAAAAAAAATCAGTCATCAATAAACTACACCTAAACAAATTGCTACCCCAAAAACAAGTGTACAGTGTTATTTGTCATGTCGAAAACACACAAGATACCCATTTGGAACAAAATTATTAGAGCCATTTTTAAAATATTTTAAGTTTTTGAAAAATCGGTCATCAATAAACTACCTATAAACGAGTTTTTACCCCCAAAACAAGTATATGGTTTTATTTTTCATACCACACAATCTCCAGATATATATTTTAAGCAAAATCTTTAGAGACATTTTCGAGATATTTTGAATTTTCAAAAATCTCCTATCAGTAGACCACTCTACAACGAATTTTTACCGCAAAACTAATGATACAGTGCTAATGATAATGTCACACAAATCTTAGATATGAATTTTAATCAAAATCGTTAAAGCCATTTTCAAAAAATTGGAATTAAAAAGAATCCCTCGTTCGTAAACTAGCTACCCTTAAATGTCCCGAGGTATATCCCTATAAATTCAAAATATCAAGTTTGAACAAAACTCATCAAGACCATTTTAGATCCGTGGACAGGGACAGACAGACAGATAGACAGACGTACATGCGGACATACAGAATTGTAAAATCCACTTTTTTTGGGTTCACATAGAACGTAAAGATTCATCATAATCTCGAGAGGGATTTTTTCACGATTGCAATACTTTCTCTTGACATGAGAAAGTAAAATCATATTAATATTATCAAAAGCATCCGTTATTATGTCATCGCTAAACATTAACATTACAGTTATATTAATTTTAATTTAGTAAGGAGAAAAGTGAACGTGCTTTTTAAGATATATATCATATGTTGATATTAAGTTAATAAAACCTAATAGACTACTTTGTGTCTATCAACGGGGACAACACCTTAACCCCAATTTAGAGACCTGATGATGGCTGAATAGCCGAAACATGTCGTAACTTCAATCCAGCCATAGGCGGAGCTATATTAAGGAGAGGAACTAAACACCCCAGTGAAGGAACGTCCTTAAGCATTAATTCAAACAAAATTATCATTTTTAATAATGTACTTATCTTATATGAAATCTCAAACTTTGTAAACTTAAATCTTATAATTCAATGTTAGTCCACTTAATTTTTTGACAGTTAATTGTACTATATAACTTGCACAGTGGTCTACCCACATTATACCTTTTGCGTTTATATATTCACTCCTCTACTCTAATATTCACATCTACAACTTTTTTCGATGTCATTTTTTAACTCTATATTTGTATTTTAACATGTTTGTATGAAATTAACTATTTTTCATGAAACTCTATTATATTCTTTTATATATGTTTCACAATTTTATAATACATTATATATTAACTGTTAATTTTCATCTACTCATTGTGGTACCATTTCTGATCTATTTATATGATGTAGTTGAATTGTTTTAAAGGATTACTATGTTTACTCTATATTTATTAAAATTGACTGATCCTCAACAATTCATTAAGCTTTACCTCTTCAATTTTCTCTTAAATATTGCACTATGTGTTCCCTCCTAGTTTTAACTTTTAATTGTAATTACATGTAACATAAGAAGTAGTTTTATTATAAATAGTCATTTTTGACATATGATATTATCTTCAATGTTTATAACATTCTTTGAGTAAATTTCTCTTCTAACATTGTTTAATCTTCTACATTATTAATATCTTAACTCAATTAGGTTTTATTAACTTAATATCAACCTATGATATAAATCTTAAAAAGCACGTTCCTTACATAAATACTCTATTAACATTACAACTTTCACGCTAAACGAGTTTACCAATAGCAAAGAAACAGCCCACATCAAAGAGTACACAGACTATGGCGTCTGCCTCGTATGGTATGATTATCCGGTAACGGCGAAGTCAAGGTTCGAATCCAAGGGCGTATAAAGCTAGTTTTTCGGCGGGGTTGTGGGATCCGATAGAAAAATATACTATCCCTTTATTCAATAAATTTTTTTAAAGTATATATGGACACCTCCGTTCGAATCTGAGCCGGGTGTGGTAAGGTGATTATTCCTACATGAATTACTCTCCTGTCCCGGGTTGATTCGTTTAAATTTACTCTAAATTCTACTTTCCTCCACATACCTACCCATTCGTGTAAGTATCCGGATAGTTCGACACAGTGTAAAAATCAGAAAGCGCAACGTGATGTTGTAAATTAATGCAAGTTTGTTTTTATTCTTAAAAATAAAATAAGACCTACGTTTAAAATGGTATCGTTTATCCCACGTGACAAATGGACCACGAGTTTCTTCTTGGTGAATATAAACAAGGCTTACTGGTGTAATAACTCGACCCCACTTTTGTGGGTGGTTGTAAATGTTTACTCAAGCTGAACAAAAAACAGCAAGTGATGGATACTAAGACACAACAAAATGTTAAGGTAATCCAACCTAGTCTAACTTAACCTAACCATACCTAGCATAATATAAGACAAAGAGTTGGTGGGGCAGAATTTATATCTACCCGCAGATATTATAATCTATTATAGTCCTAGTCGTTGACTGTGGCCCAACTAAGCCTAACTAATCCTCCTGGTCAGTTGTTAGCTTTAAGGACAAGGGATCCCGTGGCCCAACTGTTATGTGCCGTATCAACCTATATTGAGAAGGATTTCTCACTTATTTGCCTAATTATGGCCTATATAAATTTAGAAATAAAAAGTACCTTCTGTGTCTAGAAGCTGGCCATCTATGAATCGGTAATTAATTACTAAAACACATATTTTATGATAAATTTATTTTTAAATCACATTGGCGGCCATGCGAACTAAATGTCAGTCTTATCTTGTTTGATTTGCCACTGACAGGGAGGTACAGGTTTGAGTCTGAATGGCATACTAAGTTTTTTTTACCTAAATGGTTTCACACTCTTCCTCTAAGCAAATACTGGTACTTTAACCCATACAGTCTGCCTTCCTCATCCTTTCCCCCTTGGTATAATTAAATCTGGATGTATCAGACGGTTAGTAGGGCGGGGCGAAGGAAAACTTACATTTATTTGGTTACCATGTTAAAAAGATTATCTCAATGGCGACCTGAGTAAAGCGCAACGAGTGACAGATTGTTTCACTAAACACCGCACATGAAGGATTGAACGTATTTTAAGGAATCCGAAGGGGGTTCTGGGGTGGGGGAATCGAAGAAAAAGAAGGGCTAGTAGAACCCCCCGCCATAGAGTTACAGGCAAATTAGTTGGGGTACTAATGGGACCTCAGGGGGGTACTTTTCCAGTCGTGGAGCAAGCAGCAATCAGACCTTTGCTAATGAGCTGTGGAGAAATACGACCGCCTTTCGTAGACAAGAGCTCTGCGAGAAGAAATAATGGCAGTGATAATCTGAAAACAGACCAGAGAAAATATAGACCTGCGCTGTAGAGACTGAGCTTCGTATACCGACACATTCTCAAGGAAGGCACATACAGTAGCCCCATGACTTCTTTGGTGCTGACTGACAGTTCACAGCTAACTTCTGACAGTCAACATTTGAGTATATACCTAAATGTTGACTGTCAGAAGTGACAGCTGCTTAACACATGTTTTTTTTTAGATCATATGGTTCGGCGTAGGGATACATAATTTCGTCTGGTAGCTTTTCAAAGCCGTGAGCTGTCAGTCAGCACCAAATAAGCCATGGGGCTACTGTAGATCAAATGGTTGCGATCTAAGGAACCATTTCTCTCACGACTTTGCACCGAAGGAATAATATATTTGTTTTGTTTATTTCACCACGTATTAGAACCCATTCGGGTTATACGCATAATATATTAAATAAGCTAGTTAAGTAGGAATGAGGAAGGTTAATTTGAGGAGAAATGTACCCACATTTGCGCGAAGAGAGCATGGGTAAACAATTGAGATAAAACCATCCCTAGTACACCCAACCAGGATTTTAACCCAGATCTCTCCATACCCAGTAATCTAGTCTAACACTAGGGTGGCGCATTACACCATGCGATCACCGATATAGGTGATAGTAATTCAAACCCCGGTTAAAACAGTTTTTTGTGGTAGGTTCAACTAAAAGAGTTATTAACGACAAGCTATATAGGGTGAAGATGATAAGGGTCGTTTGGTGAAAATGCATTAGGCCTAACATTGACGTGGAGAAAGATTAAAAAAACTGCAGTGAAAAATCATGTGGGGAAAACTTGTGCAGTGATTGTTAGGTTTGCTCAAAATGTAAATCTGCAATCCAGAGAAAGTCCATATGCTCATTCTGTTTTGTTATTACCTTGAAGGCACTCCCATGATATATTAGCCACTCACGTAGCTTATTAATTCATTTACTAGGAACCAGCTGGATGCTACCCGCGAGCCATAACAGATATATTATGTGACTCGGGAGTTGTTTGGTTGATTTATTTATCTATTCCATTTATATGTTTCATCAAGAAAACAATCTAGTACAATGATTTTTTTATGTCGGCACCACGTTTTACTATATCTTAATTTTGGTAGGAAGAACAGTATCTGGTAGTTACTAAAGTTAATAAAACAATTTTATTATATTCATACATCAAGTCATGTTATCTGCAGCTATTTCTTTTGATAAATATTATCAATACCTATATAATAACACACATAATATAGTAAAATATTAGCAATGCTGGCCATAAATAAATATGTTTGAATTTTCTAAACTGTTATTCCAACCAAAATCAGGGTATACCCGTGCGAGCAGTTTCCATATTCACACTAATGGGGTAGGCATGAGGAATATAGAAGCAATCAAGTGAAATGTAGTCGCGTTTGAGTTGAGAGAGTGGGAAACAAATCAAAGCATTAGTATTCCTTGCCAATATTTTCGAACTCCGACCTCTACGTCACCGACAAACCAGACTATACGGTTGAGTATAGTGCTAGTTTAACGACTAAGACTGAGAATACCCCACCACGGGTGTCACCAAATGAGTGTCACTCACAGTTTTTCTTCCTCCAACCAAGATAGAAAAATAAAATTGTAGATAAATAAATAGGTTAAGTAACTCAACATTGAGTATAAACATAAGAAGCGCATGCAATATGAGGATTCAAGTGCTCAGAAAACCGAAGGTATAATTCATTCACGATAGGTCTTTACCTGGATGACAGTTCAAAAATCATATGTTTAGGTTTTAGGTTACCAACACTTGTAAAAGAACACTGTTTTATTATGAATGTTAAGTTTTTTAATTACATGTTATATTTTACATTTAAAATAACTTAAACTTAAGTTTTCTCACATTATTTCATTACTTTTAACAATTTCTTTTTACCCAATCTGAAACAATATTTTAAACATATATTAAAAGTACCTATTCTTTGTTTTGGAATGTTATCTATGATGTGTAGTATAGTGCATGCATTAATACCTTTTAATAAAGGCATCGTATTTACTTGGTAAAGATAAAATATTTGTAATTTATTTTATATATGATTAACTATTTTATTATTAGTTTATTGTTTTTAGAAATATTTAACTGAATAAAATATAATCGTCTGCTGCGAGGATACACCATTTTAAACAACTTGTCCGCGTCATCATCAACCACATGGCTAATATTCGTTGGTCGCCATTTTAAAGCCATATTTGTTAGACCTTTTGTGAAAGTGCTCGGAATAATAATTATTTTAACTTGAATAGAAGGATAAATAAGCTTTGTGGACGACCTCAAATAAATATTAAGACTTTGTTTAATTTAAATATATTTCATAGAATTTATTACTGTGCGCGTTTATTATATTTTTAACTTTAAATTAAGTCTCTAGTTTGTTAGGTCCACGCCTTACTCTAACTTATAATAATTTATAACTAAGTTAAATTACCTTTTATTTTAATTATTGGGCTTCTGTATTAACGTAAAAAAACTTAATCCTAGATCATATTACTAATTATTTTAAGAATAACTTTGTGTATACAGATATTTTCTCTTTAGTTCGAATACATATTAGGCCTAATTTGGTTAATTTTAATCTTACTTTAATATAACTTTAAACTTACTTTAAAATAACTTTAATCTAACATTAATCTAACTTTAATCTAACATTAATCTAACTTTAATCTAACTTTAATCTAACTTTAATCTAACTTTAAACTTTTATCTTTTATCAAACTTAAATATAAGTTTAATCTAACTTTAATCTCACGAAATTTTATAAGGGGTTCTTTTTATTTGTGGATAGATTTGTGTGTGTTTTTTTGATAATGAGTTCCCAGGAGAAAAAAAGAAGAGAAGTTACAGATCACCAAGTCATTCAAAAATTTCAATTTCAAAATTCTTTGAGGCATAATATTGGCCTAAATTACTGTGGTTAACTATCACATTACTCTACATAACCATATGTTTTCATAACAGCTGTCCCAAGTGACAGTGGCAGATATCAGCTGTTGGCGTAGTGATATTTTAGGGACTATTTTCTAGTTACTTTTTGAGCTGTCATCCAGGTAAACTTAGGTCGTGAATGGCGTATATGTTTACCTACAAATTATATTTGTAAACAAAGACCCGGGGTTGACTTGAAGTAAGTGTGCGTGCAGGAGAACAAGATAGTTATTAAACTGTTTATTGAACATGACAGATAACGAAAGCACTTTTGTGTGCGCGTGTGTTACGGATACTTAGGAGTTTTCAGCGAACAGGGTTGGCGCAAAGTAAGGCCTCGCAAATATTCACCTCTACTTTTTATTTCGCAATCCTTAAAGCCCTCGAGATGACAAAAGCTTTGCACAAGTAAATGCAATTAGCATCATCCTCTTCCTCCTCTTCTTATCCTAACCCTTTTACCTACTTCCCTGGGCCACGACCAACAAGGGGTGAGGGATGATGTAGGGAGTTAAAACACTTTTAGTCGGGTATGTACTTCGTTCCCTAGCGTTTAAACCTCGAGGGGTGAAAAATAAATAACGATAAAAAAAACAGATCTTTTTTTTTGGTCATAAGGTATTCAGAAACATTTTGATAAATATAATCGAAAATGAGCCGCGGGTACGTTATTTAAACTCGAAACTATTTTTTATGTGCAAGAAGAAACATACAATAAAAAAACACAAAAAAACATATTATGGGTTGAGATAACTTATTTTAAACTTTTGGGTAAAATTTTAAGTATGATAAAACAATGGTTAAATATAACCGTCTGCTACCCTTAAAAATAACGTTACGTTAATTTTTCTTGGTATGTGTCTTTTTTTTTTTACAGGAAAGCACTTGACAAAAGGAAGATAATTAGCCCCGTGGGTATTTATTTTTAGTGCTATGACTTCTACCGATTATCGAACGGAAGGCGTTGGACTCACAAATCTGAGTATCTAATTAAGATCACTTATTTAGACTCAAGAGAAGTGACAAGCTATTTGGAAATACATTTCAAGCTGAACTTGGCACTCTTTTAGCTCTTAGAAGGTGAATAATGTAAAACTAAATGTTCTAGAACTCGGAGAGTTTTTTACATACATGTTTTTATTGGGATTCCGTTTACCTTGCCACATCAAACTATAGCCCCATATTATAAGTTACACCATAGAGGAATCAAGTAAGGTAAGCTTGCTACCTTTTAGGATAAACGGAGTGATCAACACACGATTATAATAGTAGTGTTCAAAACTTGTTTTTTATACTAACCTAATAATACACGCTGCAAAGAAAGGAACGTGGTTGGTTGCAAGTCAAAGTAAATAGCACAAAACTTTCAATCAAAGAGTCTCAATTTTAAATTAAAAGTAGGTTACACTCCAAATATTTATAACCAGAGAAAAATGGGTGGGAAAAAAGCTGATAAAAATTATTTTCACGCTTGATACGTTTGCGTGTGTACATACAAAAAAAATCAAATTATTTTAAATCCACTTGAGCGAGAAAGAAAGAAACTCTTTACACCAACTCGCAATCTCGGTTTCAAACTAGAGGTGTTATAAAAATGATAACTTTTCAAGAAAACTAAAATGGGACACATACAAACCTAATGGATTGGAAAATATGATTTCGAGTAGTAATTCAGAGTCTATTTCTTTTTTTTTTTTTTTTGCCAACACAAGGCTTATGAAATACATTTCCAGACGTGCGATCAGGTCACTTAAAATATACAAACATAGATAGATAATGTATAAACATGTCGCAAACAATATTTTATGAGAATATTTAACGTGCATTCTCTAAATATATAGATTGTATCAGCACACGATTTACAAACTAAATTATGACGGTATACCAAAAACTACAGTCCAATTTCGATCAGAAGGAACTTTTTAGTTATAAAAGTTACTAAACAATTTTCATGTTTTTATGCATCAAATCATATAATTTGAAACTTACAATTAAAAAAAGCTATCACCATAATATTATCGACTTAGTCCAAGATATATAAATAAAAGGAGACAGCCCTTTTTTACTAGAGAAATTGTACCCTTATTATCGTTGGAAGGGGAGGGGAAACTACCCTGATTATCATCCATCACATGTGGAAAACCATCCCTCAGTGCACCCAACCAAGATCCAAACCTTTATCTTTTCGTTACTGTCAAGCCAGTATATCGCGAGCTCAACGCCTTAGTGAAGTAACAGATAATAAATGTTTTAAAAATAAAATGAGTAAAAATGGAATCCTAGAAATAAATGTTGAGAATTCGGTAAATAAACGCATCGTTTGTTCATAGACTTTCATAAAGCTTATGACTCATTTATCAAGGAACAGATGTGGAACATTAAGACAGAGTATGGGAAACCAGATAAACAAATGCGAATTTACAAGATTATGTCTAAAGAATACCACCTTCAAAGTCAAGAAAGAACAAAACTAGTCGGAGAAATTTGAAGTAAAAACGGAAGTTAGACAAGGAAAAATGGTTTCGTCGACACACTATAATCTTGTACTCGATAAAACATTAAAGAAAATTACAAAAATTAATATAAAGCCAATATACTAGATTTCGCTGACAATATTGTGTTGTTAAGAATAAATAGGGGAGAACTAGAAAATTTGGCAATCGAATTAGTTGCAGAAGCATCAAAGGTGGGACCGGAAATTAATGAGTAAAAAACTAAATTCATGGTTGTACGCCACAAAGGGATCATAACAGTAGCACACGTTTAAAAGCAATGGCCTACAATTTGAAAGAGTAAAAAATTGTAGCTACTTGGTAGTTAAAATCAATAAACAAAACATATTTGAAATCATAGAACGAATAAAAACAGCTACCAAATGCTTCTAGGCAATACATCAAATACTGAAATCCTCATAATATCAAGGAGAAATAAGTTGGAATGATACAAAGTAATCATTAGACCTTTAATGACAAATGGATGCGAAACGTTGACACTAAAAAAGAGAAACTAGTATAGACTTTTGGTTTTTCGAAGAATAAGGTGCCGAGGAAAGTTTTCGGTCTCGTACATAGCAGTAACCAGTGGAGGATTAAAAATAACCTATAACTACGCCCGCTAAATACAGATTCTGACATATTAGCGGCAGTAAAAGGATACGGAAATAAAATAATGGTGGGCATATTTTATTAGAAGATACGCAGAGATCATCAAGAAAGTAGACGTAGGACCAGTGGCGGAAGGAAAGAGATCTTTGGGTAGACTAAGGAATAGATGAACAGACGATGTGAGGAGGGATACATGAGAAATAGTGACAGAGGAATAGATGCTATGGACCGTGTAAGATGGAAGCGACTGACAAGTGAGGTTATATACCAGCTTCGGTTTGATAGGCACCTTAATAAAAAAAACGAGAACCATTTAAAATTAAGAACACAAGTAGGGTACATATTAATTAGTGCTGGCATTTCTGTAAATATTGCATGAAGTTCAAAAAGGTGTAATATAAAAGTTGGCGTGATAAAATATGAAGCTTGACGATTGATAAGATCAACGTCAAGCAACAATATATTGGGGG
>CABFWB010000805.1:107914-123737 GCA_902151455.1 Timema bartmani
GGGGGGGGGGGGGGGGGGTGAAAGATCGTCTCCCAGAAAAATTCTACTCTCACTACTATATTTAAAAAATTAAATGTAACTCTAAAATATATTTTTTAACTTACCTGAGTTCCGTTCACCTTTGTGAGTTGTCAAAGGATGACTATTTTCTTTTTGTTCACTGAATCTTACACGTTTTAATTATACTAATGCGATGTAATGTAAAGGAAATGTACCCGCGTTCACGTGGAGGGAAGAGTTAGACACCATCTAATAAAAACACCCTCAGTTCACCCTCTTCGTCACAGGTGGACCAAATTAAACGAGCTTGAATAATTAAACCACGTAACCACCGATGCGTTAGTTAATTTTAAAATTAATGGAACACAATCACAAATCTAACCAATAAGCAAATGTTTGTTCTATAGTAGCAGTTTGTTCTATAGTAGCAGTTTGTTCTATAGTAGCAGTTTGTTCTATAGTAGCAGTTTGTGCTATAGTAGCAGTTTCGATGCTTGCAATATTTAGAAACCCAACCCGGTATTCAATCCATGCAATAAACAATGCGTCTGTTTTCAACGAAAGTAAACAATAATTACAGTCTGATTTCGATAAGAAGGAAATTTGTTGGCAGTTAAAAAAAGTTATTATAACAATGTTCATATAGACTATTTATACGTAAAGTCATGTGATCTGTAATTTTCACTTTTTATTGTCAAGATTATTTCATAGGTCTACTAATAATGAAATAAAATGTTATCAATGTTGGTCACAAAAAAAGTATGTTTGTCTTTTATAAAAGTTCCTTCCTACCGAAAACCTACCACAGGTCCATCCCCACTCACGGAAAATATAACCAAACAAGATGAATTGATTACGCGCAATACATCTTCTACATTGTATTAGTGTTGGCTGTGGAAAATCAGCGATTAGATACCAAAACTTGTACCTTATAGAGGAATTAGGGCAGCGGTTAGCGGTCAACGAACGCAAGAAAGGGGAAGGGGTTCTCCCGCGTGAATGGGGGTCGCGCGAGCAGGTGATTTAAACAATCTTGTTCATCGATCCGTTATTATATTCACCCCTTGGTCCCACCACAAGAGTCCGGATTTTAGTAATTAATTCAACATTGTGCAAGGCAGCGAACAAACAAGCATTATAGTTAATTTATTTAGGGTAAATCTTTCTCACATAGCTTTTTCAAGTCAAAATATATAGGTTGTCCCATATCCATACGCTAGAAACGTTCAAAGGAGCATGTGAAATAGAGCCTGCTAACGTTTACGCGTGCGTGCTGATATTTACTGAGCATCTTGCCTGTACCGGCACTGTCCGGGTGGATACGACTGACCTTGAATATTACGGGCAGAATCTTGCAGTCCTTAACTCCACACGCGTACGTTTGGAGCCGGGCTACTTTTACGTGGGACACCCTGTATATATAACAAATATGTTTGACCTAAATAATGATTGAGGAAACTGGTGCGATACGTAGTACAATTTAATTTGTGTGTGGAAAAGATCCTCTCGAAATTATTAATCATAACAGTTATCATTAAAATCTTGACAGATATAATATGCGCATATTAATAATATTTTTTGTAATTTGTCAAATATAGAGAAATAACACTTGGACACGGGTATCGAAACCGGGATCTTTCACTTAGAGAGCTAGCCAATGAGTCATCTGGTACGTAATTTGTTAATTTATCTCTTTCAGTCACTCCGAAAGTAGCGTATCACTGGCACCTGGCAACTTCTACTTTCTACAGCAGATGCCAGTTTAAAGTTAATGATCGCTATACAGGATGATTTAAAACTACATTCTTTATCTTAGTTACGATATTCATTGAGAAAACTTTAGAACCTAAACTTGCTTTTTAAATTTCGTAGGAACAACATCTTGGTCGGGTAGTAAGACGAGGTGTACGTGTAAACCACAACTGTACCAAATAATTTAGTAAATTTGTCGCAAACATATACTTTGCCATCACAGTGTTACCACTATTTTCTTACAAGTGTTGCATAAGATTTTATAATTTTCAAAACAATTTAGATCGAAGAAAATAAGTTTAACTGTTCATAAAATGGACTAGTGTGAAGTAATATAGTTGGTGTTTAGAACAAATTGGTTTCACCTTGGTATTGAAATATATTAATTTCGTTTCGTTACCCAATATTCCTGAGAGTAAGGAACAGATTCGGCTTTTCTTCCATGCATAGGTCCACTACTAAAGCTTGCAGTTAAATGTCACATATTACCGATATTCAAGTTAAAAAAAATAATTATTTAGCACCGCGTCTTACTACCCGTTCGAGTTTTACGCTTAAATACTAATTACGCTAATGGATTAAGAATTGGGAAGGTTGAATTATAAAGGAAGCGAACCCGCATTTGCGTGGAGGGAGAGTGGATTTTTTTTTTAGGAAAAACCACCCACAGTTCACCCGACCGAGATTCGAAACTCGATCTACCCGTCCTCGGCAGTCTGGCTCAACACAAATCTAGCGGGTTAGCCAACTACGCCACCGAGGCGGGATTCAAGTATTGTTTTTTTTAATGAAATTTTCCGTACTGTCGAGACAAAAAAAAAACGGTGTTCCAGGTGCGTGGCAGTCCTGCATGGCTCTTTTTACTGATAACCAATGAATTAAAATAAAACGAATTGTTCATAATGTGGTGTATATATAATATGTTTAGATATATTCTAAAAAGGGAATAAACCAAGTGACTGCAATGAACACATTTTAAGTGCCGGGATAGCTGTCTAATTTTTTTAAATATATTTTAAGCCAGATATGTATTATAATTTCCAAAAATAAATGGTAGGACACAATCGCACAAACTTTCTCAAATTGTAAATTATTGCTTAGAATAAAATTTTCAAAAATATGTTTTCAGTAAAACTAGACTTGAGTAAGTTTTTCACATAAAAACAAACACATCATCTTGTTAATTACAATAAATACTCTTTAAATATGAGTTATAAACAAAATTATACAAATATTTTTAACAAATTCAAATGTTCTAATACAAGTTATTTGTAAACTAACATAAATTTATTTATAATTTGTAAAAATTAAAAATTGTACCTATTTATCATGAAATCTACCTTTATATATCCATTTCAAACCCAATCTTCAAGGCCAATTTCAAAAAATTTCATTTTTTAAAATAATTTGTTGACAGTAAACTCCTTTTAAATTAATCATTTTAGAAAAATACACTTACATTAAGTGCATGCCCCACATTACTCTAACACTCTCTACTCGTCAATATATTGCCCACGCTTGAGGAACAAATTTATAATATCACCGAATTAGCGATACTGTCATGCTTCATGTAGTGGCGCCATATTGTAATACTCCTTTTAAAGATATAATCTTGCCCCATGTTGGGCGCCATTTGTGACGTTACGCGAAACTACGCCACATGGTGTGTGGAAACTTGTAATTTTACGGAGTTACGTCCTAATCTAACCCTGTGGAATCTAGCAATTAAATAACTGATTTTTCACTTGTGAATATCAGCTTGAATTATAAAAGGAACATTTTAATAACTGTTCTATCTTTATTTTGAATTAAGTCAATACTCTGAGCACTTTACGAATATTCTTTTACAAACAAAATTCTAGACCATTCTACGCATCTTGGAAAAGCACTGGGTCTTAAACAAAGAATACTAGCAATGCACAAGGGATAGAGAGAGGCATAGAATGTTATTTTAATCAAAATAAAGTAGCAATCTTTATTAAATTGGCTAGAATTATATACTCGAAAGTAAAATATGTTTAAATTTTAAAAAAATAAAGGCAATCAAATGAGAATAATTACAACATACTGACAGACAAACAGATATACAGGTACACATAGGGACATAAAAGCTTGTAAAATCCACTTTTTTGGGTTCGGACACACACAAAACTTAAGATTCCTAATAATCTCGAGGTTGAAAATTCTGACGATTACAATCCTTTTTATTCTCTGGGGCGATTAGATATTTAGAAAAATATGAAATAAAAACCTAACAAAAATAATAAAGAATAAAAAGTATCACGTACAAATTTAATGTTGTAATGTAATATAAAGCTCATCGTGCTAGACTAGAAAAATAATCAAATAAAAATAGTCAACGCTACGCCGTATTGTGAAATTGCAAGTTGAAACTACATTTGAGCTCAAGTGGAAGTAGACTCATACGATGATAAACTTGTTTACCTCCCTCGCATTTCCCTCCAGTTAAAAAAACAACAAGCCAACAACAGTTTAGACATTTGTGCCGACTAAACTCACCACAAGGTAATTACCGGGAGATTTCCCCTCCCCACAAAAACCCCCTGCACAACAGATGGCTATTCAATAGATTATGTCCGGGATCGAGCATTAGTGCTGGCATATGCATGGACTAATATATAGTTCAATTCAATTGTGTTATACCTAGGGCCGCAGGGCCTGCTATGCGGTGGGGCCCAATGGTACAAGGGGGCCTGCGAAAGGGAACTTTAAATTACTATAAATTTGGTGGACATAATTGTAATCAAATAACTTATGTCCTGATTATTGACAATTTAGATAGTTGAATAAGTTTATCATAAAGTGTTGTAAATTATAACTAATCTATAGCATTATTTCAATTATTTATTTCGGTTTTAAATAGCGCAGAATTTTGTTTGTCTTCATGCACTCAAGTTGACTGACTGATGATGTTCCCAACACAATACCGATGCTAAAACAGTCATTATAAAGTGTGAGTACTAAATTATTAATTATTTACGACTATTAATTCCTTATTATAACATTTATTAGGGTGTTAGATGACTTGGAAAAGGTGTCCTGAAAATAAATCTTTCGAGGGTTAGGGCCCAATCTTTATCTGTACGCCAGATCATTACTTGTTGCTGTGTGACATAACCTATTCACTAGAATTGTTTACGTTGCTCAAGGAAGCTTCCCTTAGCAACGCATACCAGGAGGGCTAAGTGCGACTTTTAGCATACTCCGCCTAACTTAGGTCGATTCGCGACTGGAGTGTAGGTGACAGCAAAAGATCCATTACTCAAATAAGGCTTTTTTTTTTTAATACAGACTCGTATCTTTTCAAACTGATGATGCATGGTTGCCACTATTTTCTTACCATAAAGTTCTCCATTTTCCATGTTTTCGAAAAGGAATCTCATTTTTAAAGATATTCTATATTTGAATAAGACTTAAGAGGAATTAAATTTATTTTTTCAAAATATTTATAGTATGAAGTAATGCCATTCTTTCGTGTTTAGAATTGAAGTATTTGACTTCTATAGTAAATGAAATGCAGTCAACTGTTTTTAAGAATGGAAGGAAGAAGGTTCTCGAAGATAATATAACATTCAATACGTAGTATATTGATAGTAGTTTGTGTAGGTAGGCTATGACTTTTTTCGGAATAATATAATACAGGTCTAGTATTTAAATTTACAATTAAATTCTCAAAATTAATAATAAATTCCCGTCTTTTCTACTCGTATTTTTTCCTCGCAATTCCCTGTTTTTTTTTTTCATTTTACAGGTGAGCGGCAATCCTGCGATGTCTGCCATACCCCCACCCTCTTTTTCCGGTTTTTTATTCATGGGTGGTGAAGAAATTGTGCAAGGAATTACAAGCTCATGTTGAAATAAATGTGTCACAAAATTGAACGTCAAATAATCAAATTGGACATGAGGAGGTGGAAGTGGATCCATATACAAAACAAGATTCACATTTAAGATGAAAAATTACAATTAGAAAACGGGAATCGAGTCAGGACCCTTTGATGTATAACGCATATGAATATGAACATGTTATATAATTTGTTCATAATATATATATATATATATCCAAAACAAATAGTTGGCTTTCGTATTGATTGAGTGTGCAAATTATTTTCATTCAGGGGTTGTATTTATATAGGTTATATTGAAACTAAATCTTTCACATGGTCATAGCCAGAAACAAACAAAAATATTTAGTGTAATGCATACAAAACAAGGATAGAATAACAGTAATGAATAATTCAAATGGACTGATATTTTAATAATTTGACCATTCAAAGTACTTTAAAGAGCTACTATAATTATTTGAGATTAACTTTGGCCGAGTCAATATCAGGCATCTACTGAAGAGCCAACTCGCACCAATAATACTATCATTAGAATAAATATAAAGGACATTTAACAATAAATAATCTGCAAGCTCAAAGGATGAAATTAGCATGTATCAATACAAGAGTTGGAAATTGTATTTTGTTACTTCAGTTTAACAAAATACATATGTTATTTAACGGCTTATTCTATTGGTCAGGAATAAGAAAAGTAGTTTGAAAGTAAATTTACCCGCAGTAGCGTGGGGAGGAACTAGGAAAACCATATGATAAATCACATGTGGAAAACCGCCACCAATGCATTTGGCTGATATTCGAACTTCGACCTATTGCAAGTCTGACGTCTTAGTCCATGTTATCATCAATGCGGGTGGATGGCAACATACTCCAAGTCATTTGGTTCAGGAGTTGATGGAAATACTCTGAAAAGTTTTTGTTCGAATCGCGGCTCGGGACGGCTCTAATTTATAATTCGCATGGTTGAGACAAGTTAAGGGTGCATTTTATATAAAGAAAAAAAGTTGAATAAATCGAGTCCACTATTTTACGAGAATTTTCATCTTAAATATGAATCTCGAATCCCAAAATCGAGTCCGAAACATAGCAAACATGGTCAGGATAAGAGGTTTACTTAAATTATATAGAAAATATTAATACTAAATAAATGATAACTTTTTGAAATAATTAATTAGTTATAACATTTATATAGTCAGTTGAGTATTGAATTATTGGTATGGGTTTTGGTTGCTAAGTTTGGCCCATAGTTATGTTGAACTAACTCGCCAAAAGTCAGATAAGAGCTCTAAAACAAATTCCGATTCTAAAGTTGATAACTTTAAAAACGCTATATAAGTCCTGGTGGGTCACCAAATATGTATAGGTACCTTAAGACGGTAGCTATATGGAAGTTACCAAAGTTACTAGAACTATTTTCAAACATTCATAGATCAAAATATACAGTGTTGGCGGAACCGGGGAGGCATCGTCCCTTTGGAAATAATTTTACCCCCGTAGATATAACTATTTTTAATTCCTCTGATATTATCAAATATGAAGAAGAAAGGTGGCCTTAACTCAAACTCCAAATTACTTTGAGATGCATTCAATTTCTGAACAATTGCCGAAGAATACAATTTCAAATAGCTTCTTGATGCATCTAGTTGTCAGAAAAAATCAGGTGAGGAGGATTTTAAAAAGCTTCTAGGACCACCCAAATTTCAAAATTTCTAGATAAGGACTACTCCAAATTGCTTCTAGAAGCATCAAACTTTCAAGAAAAATTCCAAATCCAAAAAATTCAAACTTGTAATAGACTGGATTGCCGCCGAATCTCAAACCTAAGCCGGGTGCATTGGGGCAAGTGTTATCATTCCCTCTCCCTGCTAATGCAAGTGCATTTACTCTTAGGTTACCCTTCTAATAATAAGTCAATAGCAATCTCGTGTTGAATGTAAAAAACCCTTCAAAGCGCTAGCTATTAACCTATCAAACACCGTCTGTCGGCGAAGATAGTGCCAACTTCTAGAGATAGAGGGTGTCATGTGGTCAGCACAGCAAACCCTTTGGCCATTAATCTTAGTTTTCTAGACCGTAGCTTCTGCTGCCTACGTCTTCATTCAAATAGCTCCTCAATCGTCCTCATGAAGCTTAGCGGACCCCGTTCCAAACCCACTGCTTCGCAGAACATCTAGAAACGCTGGGTATCGAGCCCGGGACCACTGGATATGCAGCCAAAAATTCTAACCATATACCACAGATGAAGTCCGGTGTTAAACTTAGTAATTCAAATTATCAGTGAGATGAATTGAAATGATCGGCCAATACAAATATTTTTACGTTTGGACCAGTATTCCCCTAGATAGTTAACTTTAATCGCCCTCCGTAACACCTCGGACACGGGGAACTGTTAAATGTCCACCAGTGTAGAATCAATTAATTGTTTTAGTTCCATCGCAAACCAGAGGCCTTACACAAAGAACTTGAGACCAATCGCACAGCGAACAAGGACCCAAACAATGGCTGCCAAAGACATGTAGCGAAGGTTTAGGAGCTGGGATTACGTAGGCTGTATTTAATGACCTCCCAACATCATCGCGGGCCAGAACGACGACGAGTCTGTTCACTTAGCAAGTCGGCTAAGTCAAGTTTACCCGAGCAGTCGGGTTTTGAAACCCCTCACGGAATACAAGCTCTCTTGTTCGGTAACTTTGCATAACAAATCGCGGGATTGCCTTAGGGACTTCCGTCGTCGAGAGAAGGGGGGGTAGAGTATAGTAAGGGTGGTAGTGAAGACACGAGGAAGCCACAGCAGGGGTGCCGAGAGGTAGGGGAGGGGCGCATGCCATCACAGCGTATCGACGCACCATGAAAACGAATACGTTACTTTGGCGCGGTTTACACAAGATATATTTAAATGAATGGATTACCTAACAAAAAGGATCATCCCTCCTTGGATAAGTTATTATGAATGGGTTGGATGAGGGAAGGCGATGGGCAGTATTGTATAATTTGATTCCAAGTCGAGCTTGAAAAACATTAATTGCATTTGCAGTAGGAACACATGTTTGGGGGGGAATACCGTGGCTATCTACCCCTCCGAGTCATCCGCCTACTTATACGAATGAGGTAGGTATGATGAAGGTAAGATTTAGAGTAAATACACACGCATATGTATGGAGGGAGAGTGGAAAAAGACTAAGGATACTCGGCAGGGATTCAATCCCCAACTTCCCCTTCACTGGAAAACTAGACTATACCTAACCGAAGCCTTTGCTTGCGTGTAAGATAGGATTGGATAAGGTGTGGAGGAGGTTGACAGTCTCCCAACTGTTCAATTCCTTGGCAAGCCTAACATTTTAGTTACACTTTTGTACTGCATATTGAAATTACTGGCGCTACGATTAAAAGTTTACATTTGGAGAAAGCTATCGCAAATAAACTTCATTTTCTAAATTTAATCTGATTTAAAATCAATTTGGGACAGATTTGAAAAAAAAAAATGATATTGCAACTAAGTATAATACAATTAAAAGGTAATTAAGTATACTCTTATTGGCTAAACTTTGCAATTATTTTTGATTGAAAAATATCTAATTATATACTGCAGTTTAATTATTTACCTAATTAATATTTAGATTTATTGAGTAATGAGTATTTGATATCGCTTAGTTTGGCTCATCCTAGATAAAATGTTAGTAGTAATTTAAAACGCTCGTTTGGTAATATGAATCTTGTTTTTTTACTTGATTTTTTAAATGGTAAAATAACTGTTTGCAGACATAATGCGCTCTCCCAGACAATGAGATTGTTTTTATTGCTAAAGGCATCAGCAGAAAATACTTTTGTTTTACAAATACGAATAAAACTCCTATAGTATGAGCTTGGTGGATAGAAGGAGCATCTCACTAAAAGGCCATTAACTCCAATTGCGAAGGTTATTCTATGTTTTTAATGTTCGCTGTGAAATTAAACAAAACAATGCAGAATTTGATTCAAGATTATTACTATCATTATCATCATTATCATCCTTAAAAAGAGCGTAATGCTTTTTTCATAGTTGATGGCACCGGTGGATAAGCAGGTCAAAGCGTCAACTTAATACGGTCTAGCTTGCCAGTGACGGGGTAGTTTTTCCAAGATGGTTCTACAACCTCCATTCAAGCAAATTACGCTACATTTCTTATATAATTATGTTGTCTTTATGTCCAACTCATTAGGTAATTAAATGCGTGTAGACCAAACACAGTGCACACACACAAAAAGAGTTTCGACATGTTCTTCAATGCCAAATGAGGTTTCCTATGAGTCGCACAAAATGTGTTGCTTTACCCGGCCCATTAAGATTCATCCACAGTCGTAATTTTACCTCAAGGTGGGGATGTACGTATCGCGAGAAAATACAAATGTGTTTGCAGATTTTGTAGAAAAACATTTTTTTGGCCAAAATAAATTAAATATTTCTTCAATACAAACTTGTTTTTTTAATTTTCTTCTTATGATGATATCAACACTTGTTGAATATCTATCATGGGCATAGCGGCATTAGATAATAAACTTTTTAAATGAAGAGAAAAGGTTGTCATTAAATTCTAAGATACCCTTAACCGATATTCAAGAACTGTTGATATCACCATATTGTGAAGAAAAATAAACTCTATGTTTCTACTGGAGGATTATGTACAAGAGTTATTTTGACAAAAAAAAAGTTTTGCTATAAAAACTGCAAAAACACTTGCCTTTTCTGGCATCCTCATCTTCACATTAAATATATTACAATACTTGCCTTGTTACTTTCTCTCTATCTTACAGGTAGAGAAAGTATGGTGATCGTAAAAAAAATCGAACTCGAGATTTTGATGAATTTTGACGTTTCATGACTCCCTGAATCAGAAAAAGTGGTTTTTGAATTTCCGTCTGTCTGTCTGTCTGTCTGTACCTCCAACTAGAGCCTAAACTATTTTACCGATTGAGCTGAAACTTGATATCTAGGGTTTTCATAGGGTTGCCCCGAGGGGTTTTTGGAATTGGATATCTACCCCTAAAATTAAGGGTAGTTTACTGAAGGGAAAAAAGAGAAAAAGTCGATTTTCTCAAAATCGGCTCTAACGATTTTGATTAAATTTCATTTATAAACATTAATAAATATTCCAAACAAAATATATATATTATTACAATTTTGCGAGCTTTAGCTGTAAAGAGATACTGCTTAAGTTGCAACGCACTAATTCTCCAACGACATGGAGTAATTAAATATAGCCTAAGTAAGTCTCTTAAAAAGTTTATGTATTTTTCCTTAAAATTCTTTGGAGAAATGTTTGTACAACAATGACCTATCTCCATTTTAGACTCGATAGTTAATATTTACATTTTTTATTGGTCAAAATTTATAAATGAGGAATTTAATAGCAATGCGATGACCTGAAGAAGAATAGAATGTCGAAAATTTAACCGGAAGTCAACATTTTAATACGAAGTGTTGAGCCTTGTGGAGCCAATATTGATCTTTTTTATTGGTCAAAACATACAAATGAGGACATTAATTCTTTAAAAATAAAATTATAAAATTTAAAACCATGACTAAAAAATGTTTTACATAAGTATAGTGCAATTTATGCTTGGGTTTGCTAGTGTATATTATTTAGTTTCACATACATTACAAGCTTTGAGTAAATATCTCCATTTTTAAACAATAGAACGAGAGAGTCCGTGCAGAGTTCAGTACCATTTATTTATATGTGTTTGTATCTATTTATATCTCACACATAAACATACGTTTCGCTTGATTTCCCTAAGGCACTTAATGTCAAAATAAATGTTTGTTAACTAGCTAATTAGCTATTTTAGTGTGTTATTATTGTTTTCGCTAATGCTATTTGGAAATGCCTGAAAAAACTCAGGCGACAGGTTGTTTAGTAGATTTAATCTCATAAACAAATATGCAGTTATTTAATTATAGCTTGATGCAGCTATTTAATTATATCTTGAGTTAGGATTTGCAAAGAAAAGATAAATTAACTTAATTTAGGTGGCTAATTAAATCAATTAACAAATGATACGGTGCACCGCACACTTTCCTGCTAACTACTTTATCTAAACCATACTTATAAAGTCTAAACTAAGTGAAACGAAATAATATAAATTGTTATGGAAACATAATAGGAAAAAAATAACATAGCATTTCACCAAAAAGAATAGCCTACTGGAAATAATAAACACTGTTACAAAAACACATTATTTGTTCTGTACATTTTCAACTCTCCAATTTTCAAAACTGTATTTAAAAATTTTTTTGCCTATAACTTGGAAAGTATTGATTTTATAAAATTTCATTTCACATAAAAGTATTTTTTATCTTTAAGATTTTGCAATATTAATTTATCTCATATATTAAATAGTGGTGGAGATATCAATGAGATTAGAAATTTTCGCTTATGTAAAGCACCCTTAAAATTATTTACAAAAGAAAATAGTTTGCGCTATTTTGTTTGGAATGTTTAAAAGTGCCTGGATACGAGTTTGGCTAAAAATATATAGAGCCAATTTTGAGAAAATCGATTTATTTTTATCTTTAAGGTGGGGTGCTAGTGAGCACCAGTTTAGTGCATTAATTTTGCAGTTTTATAGCATAAACATTTATTTGGCCAAAATAAATCAAATATTTCTTCTATAGAAACATAGAGTTTAGCTTTCTGCACATGCTAATCTCAAGATTTCTTGAATATCTCTCATGAGCATAGCGGCATTTGGTGACAAACTTTTTAAATGCAGAGAAAAAGTTGTCACTAAATTCCATGACACCCTTGACAGATATTAAAGAACTGTTGAGATTAGCATGTGCNGATACTAAGAACAGGGTGAACATCTGTAGTGTAAGAAGTGTTCTAGATACTAAGAACAGGGTGAACATCTGTAGTGTAAGAAGTGTTCTAGATACTAAGAACAGGGTGAACATCTGTAGTGTAAGAAGTGTTCTAGATACTAAGAACAGGGTGAACATCTGTAGTGTAAGAAGTGTTCTAGATACTAAGAACAGGGTGAACATCTGTAGTGTAAGAAGTGTTCTAGATACTAAGAACAGGGTGAACATCTGTAGTGTAAGAAGTGTTCTAGATACTAAGAACAGGGTGAACATCTGTAGTGTAAGAAGTGTTCTAGATACTAAGAACAGGGTGAACATCTGTAGTGTAAGAAGTGTTCTAGATACTAAGAACAGGGTGAACATCTGTAGTGTAAGAAGTGTTCTAGATACTAAGAACAGGGTGAACATCTGTAGTGTAAGAAGTGTTCTAGATACTAAGAACAGGGTGAACATCTGTAGTGTAAGAAGTGTTCTAGATACTAAGAACAGGGTGAACATCTGTAGTGTAAGAAGTGTTCTAGATACTAAGAACAGGGTGAACATCTGTAGTGTAAGAAGTGTTCTAGATACTAAGAACAGGGTGAACATCTGTAGTGTAAGAAGTGTTCTAGATACTAAGAACAGGGTGAACATCTGTAGTGTAAGAAGTGTTCTAGATACTAAGAACAGGGTGAACATCTGTAGTGTAAGAAGTGTTCTAGATACTAAGAACAGGGTGAACATCTGTAGTGTAAGAAGTGTTCTAGATACTAAGAACAGGGTGAACATCTGTAGTGTAAGAAGTGTTCTAGATACTAAGAACAGGGTGAACATCTGTAGTGTAAGAAGTGTTCTAGATACTAAGAACAGGGTGAACATCTGTAGTGTAAGAAGTGTTCTAGATACTAAGAACAGGGTGAACATCTGTAGTGTAAGAAGTGTTCTAGATACTAAGAACAGGGTGAACATCTGTAGTGTAAGAAGTGTTCTAGATACTAAGAACAGGGTGAACATCTGTAGTGTAAGAAGTGTTCTAGATACTAAGAACAGGGTGAACATCTGTAGTGTAAGAAGTGTTCTAGATACTAAGAACAGGGTGAACATCTGTAGTGTAAGAAGTGTTCTAGATACTAAGAACAGGGTGAACATCTGTAGTGTAAGAAGTGTTCTAGATACTAAGAACAGGGTGAACATCTGTAGTGTAAGAAGTGTTCTAGATACTAAGAACAGGGTGAACATCTGTAGTGTAAGAAGTGTTCTAGATACTAAGAACAGGGTGAACATCTGTAGTGTAAGAAGTGTTCTAGATACTAAGAACAGGGTGAACATCTGTAGTGTAAGAAGTGTTCTAGATACTAAGAACAGGGTGAACATCTGTAGTGTAAGAAGTGTTCTAGATACTAAGAACAGGGTGAACATCTGTAGTGTAAGAAGTGTTCTAGATATCCGTAGCGGAGTGTACCCACGATATTTCCACCTTGCTCGGTAAGAAGAGAGTTCAATCCATTGTTTACCATCCCACCTGTTCACACTGTCTCTCCCCCTCCTTCCAGGAGACGTAAATCACCTGACGGCGCACGCCGAGACAGGAACTCAGCCCCCTTCACCCCTCCCCATCACACGTTAATCGTCATCAGGAGTAGGGGAGGGTGCCACGCGCCACTAGCTCAAGGGTATGTGCAAAATGAGAGTGTAATATGTGGCTAACAACCGGCTGAGAGGAGAGGAGTCAGGAGCAATGTGTTCAGGCTAAGTAGAGAATGATTAACAAAAACATCGCCACTAAGGTCGGAAGGGAATGCCAGTAAAGGTTCGTATTTTTAAAGTTTTTATAATAACATTTATTTTTGGACAAAATAAATTAAATAGGGCTTCTATAGATATATTTATTCTAATTTTCTAAAAATAGTAATCTCAATAGTTCTTTAATGTCTGGCATATACATCGAGGAACTTGAAAAGAAATTTATCCCTTCATTTAAACATTTTCTGTTGAAGATTCTGCGATGATCATGACATATTTTCAAGAACTGATAAGATAACTATGTGTAGAAAATTAAATTAACGTGTCTACTGAAGCCATGTTTGATTTATTTTGGCCAAATACTTCTGTTGTCAGAAAAACTGAAAAAATACTGAACCTCACTTGAGTTTCCTTTCAACCCAACAAGCTGATGTTTTGGTAGCGTGCCAGTTTCAAAAAGCCTTCTTAGAATAATTATAGCTTAATATAAAAAAATACTATGGAAGAAACTCTAGGATTAATGTGTAAAATAGGTCAATAATATACAAGTTTTGATTTAGCAAACAGGAAAATAACTTTTTCTAATTAAATGTTTATAATAGTAATTCTATAGAATAAAAAAAATATATTCACGCTCATGTACAACAGCTTTGTTTAAGTTACTTCATACGAGGACGTTGTATAATAGGACAATAATTTAAAACAATATATTAGTATAATATATTCAAGAACTGATTTAACAATTAAAACTCAAGATAAATAATAATTACATTAATAAGATAGGTAATAAACATATTCGATATTATTCAAAATTTTGTTATATTAGTTGGTCGATAAGTTTAAAGAAGTGAACATTTTATTTGTAACTTTCAAAATTTTATTTTAATATACCGTATGAAATACGCGTTTTTTTTCAATTAGTGAGATCCTGTATCGAATAAGTTACATCAAATATTCTTAGCCAAATATTTTTTTTATCATATCCACAAGTGAAGGAAAACCTGAGACGGCCTCTATAGTTCATTTACAAGGGAGCAAAAGTATTTCCCTGCCTCGATTGCTAAACTTACTCGGTAGACTGCATTGAATGCCTATGGTTACCTAAACGTCCTGGGTTTAACCTCGATGAGGACCGAACATTTTCCACCATTAAATTGATTGTATTCCCTTTTTACGAATAGAAAATTAACAGCATGGAGTATGGATGTTGTGGTTGTCTTAAAATCAATTTATGACAAGCCTTTATTAATTTGTGACACACCTTAGATTCTTTAAAAACCGGTTGATTAGTGTAAATTTGAAAGAATAGCACTAACATCCGCGCATAGAAGGAATGGACAAAATAGTCATGTAAAAAATGAATAGAGAAAATAAAATTCTTTGGATTTTTTGAAAGCGGAAAATTTTCCCTTTCACATTTGTATACTGCTCCTCGTCAAACTCTCTACTCTCGGCACATCCAGCGCGTGCCTGGGTCCGAGGCGGCGGAGCGCGGCTTCTCGTTGCGCGTTATATTTACGCGCTCACGCAACGTCACACACACGTATTGATTCGAGTTAGCAAGGGAGCAGGAACGCGTGACCTTTTGTTGATGGATCGCTCGCGCACGAGTTGTCTGTAGTCGCAGAGGCTGGCGGAAAAAAACAAA
>CABFWB010000805.1:124929-147049 GCA_902151455.1 Timema bartmani
GTTCGGTTCTTTCAATCCATCCGTTTCCTGATTTTATTCATTTACTACCAATAATTTATTTATTTCAATGTTTCGGATGTTTTTCATCTTATATTTCACTATGAACTCTAAAAAAAAAATAATAAGCTTTTCAACATCCATTATCCATTAACGTAAGAAAACTTTGACCAAAATGAAACATAAATCAATTGTTGATTTGACGGGATTGGATTGGACGTGGCGTATTCAGTAGGCAAGCTATCGGTGCTCCTTCGTTTAAAACAATGCAGAGCAGTCAGATGATTCTAGGCGCGTCTGACGCGACTGGACTAGACTGTTTTGGTGTGACATTAGCCTAAGGGCTGTAGTTATGACAAGTAATAGGTAGCCCTCTCATGGGACTCAGAAGAAAAGGTAAGGGCTTGCGCAGGTTCCCCCTCCTTCCATCACCTGCTTGACGTCATCTGGAAGACAACATGATAATTGTAGTGAAGCTAAGCTGGCAATGCAAAATGCACTTCTTGAATGCACTTCTTTAATGCGTGCTGAAATATAACGTTTTGTGCTGTGTCTGGGTGTAATAATATTAAAGGGGTCATTACAAAGTTCCGTTCTTCCTTTTTTTTTTTTTTAACCGAAGATGAAGAGATTCCAGGGCTTGTCAACCCTAAGATAAAATCAATGTGAAAATAGGTAATGTTGCTATATTGATAGCAAACGCAAGATCATATTTTTTTTTCATTTATTATATAGTAGTAGTAGTAGTTAATTTATGAAGAACTTCAAACATGAAATTAGGGACAAAAAATATCAATTTTTTAAGACTTTAAAAGAGTTTTACAGATTCATGTGCTGTCTTTCAATTAGATAAAACAAGTAAGCAGAGCTGTTTTGACAAAAAGAATGAAGCATTTTAGGTACATAATTAGACACAAGTCCGCGTGGCACGTAAATTGTTAGAAAACTGGAACCAACCAGGGTATACTGTATGACCAGCCAATAACCGAATACCTTGCTAATTATATTATTATAATTGGTGTTTAAGCACCACATCTTACTACCTGTTCAGATTATACACCTAGGCCTATGTACTAATGTGCTAGGGATCGAGAGGGTTGAGTTTAGAGGAATTGTACCCACATTTGTGTGGGGGAAGAGTGGAAAACCATCTAGGAAAAACATCCAACCGGGGTCGAACTCCAATCTCCCCGTCTTCGGCAGTCTAGTCTATTGCGAGAGTAGTGCCCTAGACGATGCGGCCACCGAAGTGGGCTATAATATTGGAGTTGATGAATGTAGTTTTCAAGTGTAATCAATTATAAGTGACATCATGGGAGAAGGAAATAGAATTGTATGAAGATAAGTGGGGATTGACAAACTGTGATGATACATTTTATATTTTAGTTGAATGTGTATGTATTTTCTGACGTTCCTTATTTAATTAAACTTGCTAGAAATCGCTTTAAAAGACTTTGTTCTTCAAGTGGTGATATTATTGTAAAAAATTGTTTCTACAGGAAATAATAAAGTGTTTTAAAAGATATTAAACTTGTGGCAAAATTGAAAAAGCCGCACTTTAAATATATAAGTGACCGCAATAAGCAAAGTATAAACATTGCGATTCGACTATTATCTAATTAAATTTTTCAAGCAATAATGAATATAAAAGAAAATAACCTTTTGGGCAAAGTGATCAAATTATTTAAAGAGTTGTTTGATGGTTTCATTACATCTTATACTGCCAAAGGTTATCGAACAAGTCCAGGGCCAAATATAATTTCTAATTAAATTTAAGAACTAAAACAAACCATTAAAGATGGTTGAATGAATTAGAAATAGCTGTTTCAACAGTGAATACAGTGAATACAGTTGGGAAACGAATCATTACAAAACACAGCCACGCTCGACGGATTTTTCTTGAGCGATAAAAATCCGTAGCACAACGTCCTTCGGGGGGGAAGCTAAGCAATCGGTCCCGTCGTTTGTGGAATGTAAAATAAGCCTGGGAGGTATGTGAAAATACCTTTCCCGGCAAATTTGGTAGACTCTTTCGCTCTCGCTCATAGAAATTCTCGTGGTATGATATAGCAGTCGGTTCAGAAAGTGCACTTTAAATACCTAAAATAAATTAAATGAAAAATTAGTTTTGTATTTGAGCTTAATTCTGTGCTTGGTACACCACACAAATATAATAAGCCAATTTGTCTCTATAACGTATTTTTTATGTCTTTATTGAAAGGAATAGCTCATCAAAACCACCATTCAATGCCGAGAGAATTCAAATAACAATTGTGTAATTATATTATATGGGTAAGCATTTAGCAGCATTTCTGTCCACAAAAACGAAATACAAAATAAAGTGCTGAGAAATTATGTTTAGTAAACAGAAATATCTTAAATAAAATCATGTTTAGTAAACAGAAATATCTTTAATAAAACTTAAAGGCAAATTTTTAATCTAGACGAATTATTACTTCGAAATTAATTGAACCCGACTTAGACGTTAAAGATAACTCAATATAGGAGCTAAAATCATCTGGAGAAAATTCAACTGGTATAAAATGTAACTGTTCATTTAATGAAAAGTAAAGATCACTAGATAGACCTAGGCATAAACAGGCAATGTTGAAGATAGTTTTATAAATAGGTTTCCTGAATTTGTGATATATGTGCTATCATCTAAAGGAGGAAACAGATTGACTATCTTTCAGGAGATTGTTTAGTATTTTCCACAAAATAATTTTTAAACTTGATCACCACAACAGAAATATGTTTTCTTAATTTTCATCTTGCAAGGATAGAAATGTTTTAAAATCATTCACGGGTTTTAAAAATATTTTTTAGAAAGTGTATTGTTCGGACAAGAGCATAGATACAAAGCAAAGAAATAAACAATAAGGCTAAAAACATGGTAGATGAAAAATGTAAAGAAAGTAACAAGATGCGTGAGCTAGTTAATTAATTAATATGTTTTAAAACTAATCTGGTAAATTTAAAAAAAAATTAGTCTACTTTTTTGATGTTACTTCCTAAATTTAATTTAAAATAATTGCGACTCCCGGGTTTTCCATATATATATATATATATTATCGTGTTAGGGATGAAGAAGGTTTAATTTAAAATAAATTTACCCACATTTGCTTACACCCTCAGTACGCCAGATGGGACTCGAACCATGATCTCACCGTCGTTGGCAGTACAATCTATTACGAGAGTAACGCCTTAGATCATGCCACCACCAAAGTGTGTCCATAAATTGCTTCCCGTAGGAATATTCACGAACTCCATTTCTAGTAATGGCAGCTGGAACATTACTTAAATTAAGTGAAGAGTTTATTGCTTTATGAGATGCAGGGGCAGCTGTTTTGTCCCGCAACACACCAATGCAGTATGGAATGGATACTGCCAAGGCTTTTCTACAAATGTATATACAATAGTCAGTTTCAGTGGTCATATGCTCTAAGGCATCACTCTTGCAATAGTTCATTCTGCTATCTAGTTGTACTTTTCACTAAAGTTATTTAAAAGTACTTTCTGAACCGACTGATTATTTCAGCACACAGCCCACAAACTTAATTCTAGAACAATTACAACACCCAGTTACCCAGCGATTAATTTCGGAGGCGGAAAGTTCCTTCGCGGAGATAAGTAGTTTGATAGCAATGATCTAGTTCCTCCACTTTTATGGGGGGAATGATGGGTCGAGGATTATCCCCCCCTCTTTTACATGAAAGTCCACGGGAACAAGAAAAGCTTCAAACAGGAAATTACCAAATTAAATATGGACAAAATTCATTAATGTAAGTTTTTAGTTTGACAAACTATTACTTGGAAATTAATTGAACCTGACTTAGGTCAAGTTAGGTTGGGTAAGAACTATTATTGTACATATTAATTATGGAAGGTTTAAAAGCTAGATTTGTATTAGGCTATTGCAAACGGACTACTTACCAATTCTTCCTTGAGTTGTCGTGGAAGAGCTCGAGAACACCCTAGGCCCCCTTTCCCTAAATCTCCCAGTGGAGGAACTTGGTTATGGAATTAGTTTGGGTGGGGATGTAGGGAACTCTAGCTAAGGGCAGTGTTTTTGCAGTTTTTATAGCAAAACATTTTTTGGCCAATATAATAAAATATTGCTTCAGTACAAACATATATTCTAATTTTCTTCACATGGTTATATCAACAGTTCTTGAATACATGTCATGTTAATAGCGGCATTAGATGTGAAACTTTTTAAATCAAGAGAAAAAGTGGTCATTAAATTCTAGGACACTGTTGATGTCACCATGTCAAGAAAATTAAACTGTATGTTTGTACTGGAGAGTTATTAGATTTATTTTGACAGAAAAAGTTTTGATATAAAAAGTGCTAAGTTACTTTCTTCAACCCATGTTCCAAACATTCGCATCATTTTCAAATGGGGGACTAACCCAGGTCTCATGGAGGAACTCAACAGCACCCGTTAATTTGCACGGTGAAAGTGGAAGCTCCAATTTTACCAATAATTTTTTTTTTTTGCCAGGGAGGGAATCAAAGCGGGGCCCTTAGATAAATAGGTAGACACAATATCGACAAAGCTAAAATGTCAGGCATCCAATCAATACATTTCTAGGAGCTAGAGTTGTATACCGGTGTGTATTATTCTGTCCTAGGTTAAGTTAATCTGTAGTTTAGACTATTATAGTTTGGTTCTAGTATACGTTCAATCCTCTAATGAATAAAACAAATCTCCTTCAACAGAGAAATCAGGACCAAGCTTTGTTGTTCAAGGTCGTTCGATTGTTGTGAAAGAAAGTGATATATTAAACGACTTTGATGTGGATTTTTTTTTACCCACGTCTTATTTCCCGTCCAGGATATAGGAATAAATTAATTAAACTAATTGAATTGAGATGATGAAAGTATAGCTTTAGAGGAAATGTATCCGAGGTTGCATGGCGGAAGAATGGGAAACCATTAAGCAAAAAAAAAACACTCGCTGTACATCCAACAGAGAATCGAACCTCGATATCCTCGTCACCGGCAATCCAGTCAAACACTAGGGTGACGCACTAGGCTTTGTGACCACCGATACGGGTGACCTTAGTGAAAGTACCTCGGTTCCCACAAAGGCAAAACTGAAGATCTTTATTTTTTAAATCCCAATTTTTTAAATATTTTAAACATGGTAGTATAGTCCTAACCTAAATATAATTAGTTGGGGCTTAGATTAAAAGTAAGGAGGGCTTCATCTCCCTATTAAAAGGCTTAGCAAACGCCCCGCTGAGTAATTATTATTATAAAGAACGTTTACATAAAAGTAAGGCAAATAAACTTAAATATAAATATCAACACAGGAAGAAAACTTCATGCGGAAAGCTCAACAAATATTTAAACAAAGCTATTACCATGCAATTGTAATTTTACATGGGTGTGTTGATATTTTTGAAATTTTCTTAGAAATCCGTTATTAATGCTTTACCCACGTCACACAAACAAACAAAAAATATGATATATTTTCCCTCTAAAATACCGAGGTACGGAGTTAATTCTTGCGGGTAATATTTGTCTGACTGTTCACGCACGACTTAGTTCCGCTTGGAACGTGGAAACATCCCCTTCTGATACACAGAGCACAGAGAAAAGATGTCTTTTTTTTTTGTGCATTTTTATTCATTCTTCTCGCAAATGGAAAAATTTAAATTGCAGCTTCACCGAACACCATTATTACAACTGCGCCGATATCGTGACTGAGAATACTATTACAAATGTGTTATTTGTTTGTGCCTTTGTTCGTAGCAATAGTGAGAGATTCCAAGGGTGCAATATATTGTGTAGAATAACCTCAATCATCGTTTGGAAAGTGTTCTTTAAATAAGATCTGGCGATCCACTAAGCGATATTTGGCGGCCCACCAAGAGATATCTTGAGGTCTACTAAGGAATATCCTCGATATCATAAGATAGCGGTCCATTAGGAGTAAAAATGTTAGTATGAAATTTCAATGTGAAGATTTTTTAAATCAGTAGTTATTTATTGTAATTGAAAATGTAACCACTATGAATGGAAAAATACAATAGCATGGTAATACTCTATGAAGAGTTTTGAGGTAGGCAAACAGGTTAAAGAGACATCACTGAAATATTGCTAGCCTATGATTGATTACTGGACTACATTCTCAATACGCACACCACAAAATTAGTCGAATATTATTAGGAACTTAATGCTGACAAAATGTGTGATGTGTCTAATCAGCTTTTAATGGTTAAATTCACTAGAAACACTTTGAAATGTTTATATTTTATTATTTAGTAATACCTCATGAGAAATAAAAAAATATTAAGGTCAGATAATTTTATTTGACTCTCCCACAAGCGTTTATACATAAGACCAAAAGTTGAACAGTATTAGGTACACTCCATTCACCCCAAAAGTAGCACACTTACCTTGACGGACTGCACTATGGCCGTAGCCTATAAGCCAGTGGTTCTTAACACCTTTTATTACTCGTGCGTGGCCTTCTAAATATCCGAAAATATTTTCGCAGACCCCTAGTTTTTCTTAATATATTAATCAGTAATATTTAGTCTAAAATAGTGGCTTTATTTACTGATTATAATAACAAACAAATAAAAAAAAACGAAATTAACTTACCTAAATGTATTTAATGGGACCTCTGCTGTTGAACACTTTCCACTAATTTGTCTATTATTGTTTCAATTGTATTACTTTATGCTATTAGCATGCAGGAGTCGATCCTGAGTCGATTCACTGCTTCATTTTAATATTTACCACTGTAAAAAATCCCTTTTCACACAAATAAGTAGAAACAAATGGCAGCAAATGTTGTACGGCCAACAGATGGGGATTATTTGTACTATCCGTGCTTCCCCTCCACTCAATTACCCTGGAAAATCGAGAGTCTACTGTACTTACATGCTTACGATCATCAAATTATTTCTTCCAAAACAAAACATTTAAGATAATTGACTTCCGTAATACGCACATAACATTTTAAATTAATTTTTCGAGGCCCCCCCAAAAAATCTTTTGCGGCCCCCTGGTTAAGAATCACTGCCATAAGCTACGCCATAGTGGAACCATGCAAAGTAAGCTTACTACCTTTCAGAGTAAACAAAGTGTCTGTAAACCTTGATCGTTATAGGGAGCCCACTTTCAACCATAAACATTGATTGAGAGTCACTAAAATCTGGCATTCTAGAAATATATTTTGTTTGATTTATTAATTATTAAGTTCATATAAAAAGTTATCAAAAGTTTTCAATACTACTTCCTTATGAATAACTGTATAGTTTTTCTTTACATTATTAATTAAACGGACTTAGATTGTAAATACAAGTGTAATAATTTTTTCCTCTACTGTGGTAACATGAGTTTCCATTTTTAAAATAACGGACTTCCTATGTAAATCATAGATTAGTGAGGACACAACTAGTTAACTGCGGCCCGAAAGAGGCACAAGTCTTTATGTTTTACCCTCACTTATTTTGCAGTTGTTCATCTCTGATCTAAGCATTTACCTTCTATCAAAAACAAATTTGAAGATATGAAAGAATTGTTTGCGTGGTCAATGGCTGCGGTTCTATATATATTGGTAACATTATTGCCCGCCATAGTTGTCAAAATTAGAATGGAAATAACCAATAGTAAATACCTTTTTAAGAACCTTATTTTTGGTTATACTGTAGATAATAGGCTAATAGTTCCATACCAGTGGTCACACGACCTAAGGAATCGTGCTCGCAACATAATGGATTGTCAGCAACGAGAGAGTCGACCTTATTTAATGGGTTTGACTTTCACAAGTGATTTATCATGATCATTTCCACATTTTCTTTCCACGCTAATGCGGCTGAAATAAATCTCCCAATACCCACTTCATTAGTGATAAATATGCTGTTAACCCTGATCGGTAGTATGTCGTGGAGCACATAAATAGAAACAAAAAGACATCGTATTTTACTACTAGGCAAGGTTATTTATTTTACACTTTATTTAACTGGCCAATTTTTGCTGAAATCAATTCCTTGAATCTATTTTGAAAGCGGAAAGCTCACCCCGTTAACACCCCTTAAATACCATACCTATGGCCGAGTGGTTAGGGTATCGCCTGGAGGTTTCACGTATTATATAGTTCAATCCTATTTAGCATTTTCTACCCGAATATAGCATTAGTCTATCTGCTGCTAAGATTTAGTGTTTTCCTAGATTAATAATAACAATAATAATTATTAAATACCCCAAATAATAATAATATTATTATTTGGGTTATTTTACATGCACTTTTTGAATCGATTGATTATACCCACACACAGCTTAAAACAAAATTAATTCTAGAAAAGACAAAACACAAAGTCCCCCACCATAGAGTCATCCCTGTGAAAGGGAAAGCCCCGATTTCTCTAGTGATACAGTTTTCGACCATGCCATGAATCGAACCCGGTATCATTAACTCAGTATACCGACGAGTTACAGAATGAGCCTCTTATGTTGAGGTTGTTTGCAAGTTACGCTTGTGAATATAGGCGACAGCATCACCTCGACAATGTCACCTCTCCGTTTCTGTTGAGCCAAGTGTATGTGTGGAACGTCCAAGTGATCGCACCAGCGTCAATCTCCTCTTGTTTGCTTCACTGGTTACAGGGAGTTTGAATCCCAGTCGGATGTAATGAGCTGTTTTATTTACCTAAATGGTTCCCGACTCTCTTTAAATGTTAATTCGAGTAAATTTACTCTAAATTATATCTTCCAAATTCCTACCCAATTAGTGTAAATATGCGGATAGCCCGATTGGACGGCAAGAAGTGATAAAAACAAAACCCAGCCTAACATTAACCTATCACTAGAAGTAACAAGTACAGAATAAACGTTAACGAACACAGTCACCAAACTAAAAAGAGAGACTCAGAACCGGATAAGAATGCCTAATGACATTACTTTGATGTAAGATTACACATACATATGATGTATGCATAATATGTATTCATCTCAGTCTTTAATCTATTGATCAATCAGTAGTAATACTTTCACCATTCCCTAATTCTTAAATAAAGTCGTTAGTAGCCCTTGTGTAAAACGTAAAAATAAAATAAAATTCTCCTTCTCCCTTTGAAAATACATCTTGAGAATAACAGCATTGTTATACTTTGCCCAACACTCGCCAGGCTTTTCATGTTACATATTTGTTCATATTATATTGCTAGTTAATAGCTAATAAGTAATAACTTTTCAACATTTATAAACAATACTACAGTTTGATTCTGGCGGAAATGAGAAAAATGTTTAGGCCAACATTGATAACATTTTAGTATATTGTTATTGTATATGTATTGATAATAGCTATCAAAAGGGACAGAATATGTAACTCTATGTATTAATACATAGATATATAGTAATACATACATAGATACTTTTCTAACTCTCGTATAATGTTTTTCTATGAAAATAGAGATGTAGTTACAGCTGTCTAGGCCACATTATGATTAGTATAATAGGAATCTCGTGAATTAAAACAAAATTGGGATTGATGAATTAATACACCCTACATTTGTATTTAGGTTGTATGCTTGACTGATGGGACTAATAACGAATTAAACAATACGGTGTAGGGGAACAGGAAGAACTCCACACCGATATTTTCACTGAAATGTTCCCATACTCTCTCAAGGATGATGTTGGTACATATCCTCTCAGCCATCTCCTTATTCCTTAATCCCTTTAGATTAAACCTTTAACTGAGCTTGCATTGAAAGTATCAACAGCCGACCAGTCTAAAGGCGTTTGTCTCACATCTCATTTGGTAGACACCTGAAGGATAGGTAGGGGTTTTAATCCCAGTCAGTTATAGTGGTAATTGAGGGACATCCACTTACTACTTTCCCATACTCTCTTCGCAATAACGCGGATTAATTTTTAATTTAAGTCGTTAATAACATTTATGTTGTATGAACATATACATAAAGTGTTAGTAGTAATGATAGTGATAATGATAACAACTTTTCTTACCGACTCACAGAAGAGAGAATGCGGAATCATATTGGAGGAGATTCAGTGAGTAGCCGGTTTAGATGGAAACCTTTTCCTCCCAGGTCGGGCACACCATTCCGTGTCATGTTATGTTACTTTGTTCGGGCCTGATTGTATTGGTATGAGACGGAAGGTGAGAGAGATAATTGTAAAATCAGTGAAACATCATCACGGTAGAAGCCGAGCCGTGGGGGCGTACTATACGTGCACAAGGCGATGATGTAACCAGGGGTACCAGGGGTACACCTAGCTTATAGTCGTCGAACAAGGAGCTAAAGAGAACGCCTTCGGGTGTGACTACCATCAAGGTTGGGCGCACGGAGAGTTTGGTGGACCAGGTTCTTAGGAGGCCATGGAGGTGTGATTTCTTTCTCAAGTCAGGTTTCCCTTTCTCGCTCTGGGCCGTGGAGCACCATTTAAAAATACCATCTTAGTCCATCCGGTTGGAATTCGAACCCTAAGCAATCCATCACCGACAATTCAGATTTTGCAAGAGTAACGTCTAAAACTAGAATGGCCAAACCTACAGCCCACAACCTGTTTTATTCTAGTCCACCAATCTCAACGGTGTTCTAAATAAATAATAGAAAAAGGTGTAAACCCAATCCTCATTACTGTATTCAGACATTTACGGCCTAGATAATTGAATAATACAAAACGAAGTTTAAATAAACAGTATATAGCACATAGTAGACACCAACGAGTTTATCAAATTGTCTACTGGTTCTAACTAAATGTTTAAGAAATATTAAAAGTGTCACATATTTACTAATATTATCATTGTTTCTTATTTTTCTACATTATGCTGAATGACCCGTGAGTCATAAACGGTTGGACCGCACAGTCATATACCATGCAGCCACTGACGCAGGTGGGAGTGTAGTTACTGCAGTATAATAACCACGCCAGCAAAGATTCCGTCATTTTAAACATATCAAAACCTTGGGAGTAAAATAACCGTATCGAGAATTTAATATGTTATCAGGGCCATTGTGGGATCTAAAAATAAACTATCAGAGTCATTATTTGAGTGCAGCTATTTCGAAAATTTCTTAAACTCTTATCATACACTAATGTAGATAATGACGGTGTAGCCGAAATAAATTTTTTAAGCGTGCTTTTCATAAAAAAAAATGTATCTCACATATTTACATAATAGGTAGGGCAATAAAGCCTACAGTTATTATTCCTGTGGAATAATCGATTTTTTTGCAATTATTTCGATACTACTTGTGCGATTAAGTAGCTGCTCTAGGAGTTAAGATTACCATTGTGTGAGGAGTCTGTTTGCAAGATGGCGAGAGGGAGTGCGTCATATCAGGCCCCCAGCTCAGCTCCCGGCTCGCGCGAGATATGGAAGTAAAAGGGAAAATAAAATACCAAGATATGCCAGAAATGTGTGCAGTGCATTGGTATTTGAATGATTACTCGACATTTTCCGTGGTGACGATGGGGGTCAAAGCGACAAAGTTTCTTGTTAATAAATACAGTATGTCCCTATTAAGACAGAATAAAGATTTGTGCATAACTCTTCACTGTGAAGCCATTTTAAATGGTCAAAAACGGCCTTTTCAATGCAGTTTTTATCCAAATTTCATTTAATATGTCAACAATGTTCTTTATTAGAAGCTTCTATTAACTCTTTTTATCTCCATCAGAGTCAAAGATATACGGGTCTGGCTACTCTTGAGTTTCAGTGATCAGACATTGAAGCCAAATGGCGTTAGTGTCATTGCGGAATAACGCGCGCGCAATTTAAATTTGGAAGATAAGTTTGAACCTCTAAGTTTACATTTTACTGTTAGACAATAATTATTCTATCCCGAATGTGATAACTAGTGAATAAAAAGAATATCCCACATCAAATGATAACATACAAATTACAATTAATCGATTTAAGATAATTTAAATTTGAAATACTGTATTATAAATCACATGGTAATTATTTGTTTGGTAAAATTTGATCATATAAACATGGCTTTAAACTATTATTTAACAAATATATTGATGTATGAAGGGACTAAGGCATCAATCAATATTACCATCTAGCTAATAACATCTGAGGGACTTTTTGATTTAATCCTGATGAGTAGCATTTAGGATAATTTGTCTGAATACGAAAATTATAATCTTGCCTTCAATAAAGGAATAAGGCAAAATGCAAGAATGAAATAAGTAAACGTGAAGAGTGAATGAGAATTGTGATTTTTGAGTGCATTTAAAAAATATGAATTCACACTCTAAAGTGTGAGTGGTGTTAATTAGTTATCTTAGAGGGTACGTTCTTGCAGAAGGCTCAATACCGAGGCAAATCAATACCACTCACCTTCCACTTTTACTCATTTCGTTCCTGCATACAGTCTATAAAGTTTCAATATCGTTTTATTATTTAAAAAATTAGATCTAAACATAGTACTTTGGTACTTCCGTCTTTATAATGGTCCAAGGTTTGTTTCCCGCCTTCAAGTAGACATTTTTCAAATACTATATTTGACTTAAGTGCCAAGACAATTATTTATAGTACCTATCATCCCTAAATATTATTTAATTAAATTATTGTAGTAATATTACTTGCAGTAACATATCGATTGTTACTACCAAGCTGTTGTACAGTCATATTAAGAGAGTTTAAGACGTCAGGATGTGAGCAGTTTCAGTCTTTTATGAATAATTTAATACTTTTGTGGACAAGTGCCATTAAAAAAACTAAACAAATAGTGTTACTTTTTTAGTGTGATGTTGTCAAATACTTTCGAATGCAAATAATATAATCTTTAGTTTCTATCGATTCTCCACATCTTTGTGAGTGTATTGATACAAAAAACTATCAAATTTTTAAAAATTAACAAAACTAAGTAAAATATTTATGGGTAAAGTTTTTGAGAATCGCCCCCTTCTTAATTAACCTTTCTAACCTTTCATGTGCAAATAAATGTCCTTCGTCTGGATTTTGATTCTAGTGAGATGTCTATTACAAAATCAAATCATATTAAATAGGCCTAGATATGATTATGGTATCATTTGATTTGCCGTTTACTTGCAAGTATAAATAGTAATAGAAATTTCTTAGTGATTTGCTGTTTTAAGAAAGTACAGTATTTTACTTTTATCAGTTCTAGAGCACCATCCCCAATTAAAAAATAAACTTTTTTACTTTGGTAGATAAATAATATCTGAAGTCAAGTCAGTAGAAAAATCACTGTTATAATAATTATAAATAAACATACAAGTATCCAACGACATAGGAGTGGTGGTAACTGATATCTAGCAGAAGTTTTTTTTATTGCAAACATTGATCAACCAATGTGGAAATAATTAAGAGAAAAACTAATCTTAAATTATAAAAAGCAATCGCACACTTTCCTTTTGCAAAATTCTTTCATCACTATCTGCTACAATCCACTCTTGTAGAATATCTTTTGGCCAAATATGTTTTTCACTAAATCAATCATTATATTTGTGTGTTTTTCTCAAATTCTTTTGACCAGAAGATGTATTTTTCTCTCACAATCATGTCTCTCGAAATTTGAGGGTGTATAAACGTTGGCACGTCAGTTTTAAAATAATCTGGAAACTGACATTTATTTTTATTTTGACATATGAAGCCATTGTGCAGAAATAAAATCTTATAAATATGAACAGCTGTTGTTATAAAAGTTACAACGATTACAACGCTTTCTCATATAGTGGCAAATCATGTAACCAAAAAGCTTCAAAGTGTGATCAACTTTTACAATGGATTTTAAGTAGAGGTCATAGGGGTGTCCTCCATTAATATTTAACAATAAATGATCCAAGTGCAAAAGTGTTTGTGTAAATTTACAATTTCGAACCGACTGTATCGCAGAGTTTATGGTTATGTGATACACACTCTTGAATAAAAATAAAAGTTTTTTTGAGTACCTTAAAATAACACTTTCTAAAAATCTTGTGTATTTGAAACAAACAAATCCCAAACATTAAGTGTTTAGACATGTAACTTACTATAGTGTAATTAACGGTGTAGGTTGAACATTTAAGTTTGGCTGACACATAAGTAGGTCAAGTTAATATTATGTAAACTGGCATTTTGGGTAAAATAATTTACTTGTATACCATTTTTGCCCACCTTTTATTTTTCTTCATAAATGTATTTACTTCACATAAATAGGCGCAGTGGAAATCATGTTTTAAATGTCTTTCTTGAATAAGTTCTTAGCACAAATAATATCAAAAAGGTTCAAGAAAAAATAAAGTGGCATTCATCAACTACTGGTTTACCAAAGTGACTCAGAAGAAGATGAAGAAAGTGAGCGCATACATTATTCGGAAACCTTTTCAATTTCTCTTGAAGGAGATAGATGGATCCGATGAGTTGAATGTCGGTGATGACCGCATGACGAATACTCATGAGTCGAGGATAATAATGACACTGATTACTGATCAAACATGCAATATTTGCATTCAAAAAGGGGGGGAAAAAAATGTTGCTAAAAACTAACAAGATAAAATAAATTATAAAAATGCTAATTTGTATAATTGAAGTAATTATTTCTCATTTTCTCACAACAAATATTTTACCTGTGTAATTTATATAGAAAATGATGTTGTATTATTTTGTAATGGTTTTCCTTTTGTAAAAAATAAAAACTACATTTAAAAAATAGACTAAATATAAATTCGTGTAGGTGCTATAACCATGTATTTTGGGATCATTTTGGGCTACCGTCCCCTAATCATATTATTATCTGTTCCAATACGAATACTATGTAAGCACTCTTCACATATTTTATGTGACTATTTAGCTCTACAAAAAAAATTGAATCTCACCTTATTAATTATTAAACAAATAATCAAGACATGACCAAAAATAAATCCATACTTATGTGGGTGCATTTCCTAGGAGATCTCCTCTTTAGCCCTCCTACCTATTAGTTTAAGCCGATGATATCAGTTACGTTAATGTGTAAATGAATGTATTTATTGCCAAATTCCCACAATTTATAAGCTATTCCTGAAATGCAAGAGTTTTTGCTGTATGTATTCGTATTCATGCGAGTAAATATTTTTTTAAGATTACGATTATGGTGGTTGAATCGTCCAAGGCGCCACTCTCGCAATAGTCTAGACTGCTGATAATGGGGTGATTCGGGTTTTAATCTCAGTCAGGTGTACTGAGGGTGTTCTTTTCCTAAATGGTTTTCCACTCCACCTCCAGGAAAATGAGTGTATAGTTCCTCTAAAATTCTACCTTTCTCATTCCTATTCTATTAACTTAATTAATGATTACTAGGACGTGGTGAAAAAAGTGAAACTATTCCGGATCGGTAATAAGACATGACGAACAAAAACTTACAAACTGACTTAAAATGAGAATAGACACAAAGCCAAGTTCCCCACTATTATATTTTATTCCTGTGAAAAAGATGACACGTCTCCTACCCGATGAAGATACGTTAAAACTGGATGTAATTAACACAGACCACCCCAGCCTCTACACTCGCTATGAGTTAACCTTGGGGCCAATCATCAGCCAAAGAACCAGCCTTCCTTCATCTTGACCCCGGGTCAACAAACTGGTTGTGACGCGTGCGATAGGTACATTTGTGAAATACGAAGTAATTAATGAACTTTATAACCTTGAGGAATGTGCGAATGAAATGTTATTAAAGTGTCACCCGAACAGGCTGTAAAACGTGCTGCGATAAACGAATAATAATAGTCTACTTAAAGTGTCACGATAGTTTATGATAGTGTGATGCCATCATGGGTAATTTAAATACTAACTACACCGACTAGCTTTTACTCAGTGCTACGAATCTTAATGATAATTCGGGTAACACAACTTCTCGAACACAGGCTCAATAGAGAATGTAAACAACTCGAAGGACTCCTCTTGGAGAAAGAATTTAAAAAAAACATTGAAAGAATACCGTTTCAGGTAATTTTTTCTAGAAAGTAATGAAAACTTTGAGTCATATTTACCATACAAATAGATCTACCAACCGAGACAAGTGTGCTTTAAGCTATATATTTGAATTGTTTACGAAATATTTGCCTATTTCTGTCTGTTGAAACGTTACTAAAAAGCAGTTACATATTTGTCTATGTTTCAAACATATTTGGTACCTTAACATGTGAGACCCAATTCTGGGGGAACTCATCAAACGTTGAATAATATGAGCTTCAGTGGTAGAATGGTTTAAGGCATCAAGTTCGTGTTATACCAGCCTGGTAAAGACGGTGAGATCGGGGTTGGAATCCCAGTTGGGTCTACTGAGAGTGTGTTCCCTAAATGTTTTCCCACTCTCCTTTCACACAAATGCTGGTAGATTACCTCTGAAATGCTGCCGTTCTAATCACTACCCTATTAGAGTAATTATCAGAATACGTATAACCTGAACAGGTAGTAAGACAAGGTGATAAAATACGACATTAAATAACGATAAAACAACACGTATATTAGTAGCCATTTTATCTGACTTATAGTAATTTTTGTGTTCCAGTAATTCTTATGACAAACTGAGCTGGTGCAACTGATTCCATTGAAGTGTTTACAAGTCATTCAAATTCGTTCTCTTAATAAGAACACTATGTGTCAGAACTTATTACTTTGATGTTCATTTGAAGTGATAATCGACACTTATTCAAATATATAAATGTTAGATATGCCTTTGATATACGTATTCGCTTAATGTAATTCATCTGAAACAAAATGTCTGTTAGTGGGTCGCGGATCTCTTTTATAATGGACGTCTGCTAAATTAATAAAAAAACGTTTCAAAGACTATATGGACGCCTACTGGATTCTGGCAGGTTAAAAATAAAGAGTTTCAGACATTGGTAAACTAATCACTACTAGAACACTCATTTTTGAAAAGCAGGATCTCAACCATATTGAAGATAATGATGACTAGAGCAACAGAAGAAGTAGATAACATAAGACACAAGATTGTGTGAACAGTTTTTGCGAAACTAACAGTACAAACTAAGTACAGGGACTTGACGAAGGTGACTTTTCTTCAAGAGTAATTTTTTGTAACTGGTTCCTGAAGATGTCTGCCAGTGATTTGCATTTTATAACCACCGTAGCATTTACCAATGAAGCTGGATTCGTCAAAGATGGGTCAGTTACTTTACAAAACACTCATCAATGGGCTGGAAAAAAAAATCTACGCGCCATTCTTCAATCAAAGCACCAACAACAATTTCGTGTATCAGTATTTGTACGGGCAGGAATAATTGATGTCAAGTTAATCGAACCCGTGTGCAGGAACTATTGCCTGGACTTGTTGCGCTCAAGACTTATACCCGGGGAATTTATATTTCTAGGACCATCTTAAAGCGATTGTTTACACAACATCTACACAGTATTGAAACACTACGCCAAAGTATTGAACAAGGAAGGCTACCAGCGAATTCAAGAAACGCAAGCAATTTTTTTAAAAGAAAAAGGAACCCTACCATACTACGATTAGAGGCTTTCATTCAGGTAAAAGGTTGTCATCTTGAGCACTTCTTGTAAAGGTAAACACCTACACAATTGAAAGCAAAAATGGCTATAACCTAGACACAAGCTCAAATATGAAACATGTTTATATGAACTTTTTCACCGCTTTTGTGTCCCCGAGTTAAACCATGAAGTTGGTCCCATCCTGTATAGTGTATATAGGCTGATGAAGTCAATTTAAATTACTTTCAAAGTAACCAAAAATATATATTTGAAAAACTTGTGCATAAGAAACGGTTTGTACAGTCCAATTTTAATATGACTTTATTTGACATCTAGAAAAGTTACTAGATTTAATGTTAGGTAATCATAAGCAAGCTTATGTGATAAACAGCTTTCACTCTTGATAGCTATTATCAATTTCCTACAAAATTACACCATTATTACAGTAAAATACTATCAACTTTGGCCGCCAAAGAGGTTTATATTTTCTTAAAGGACCTTTATATGAAAATTGGACTCTACATAGCAACCTGAGATTTTCTATGAGTTTATTTCATCTGAAAAGCTTTTTAGCTTGTTAACGAGACACAATTTTCTATAAAAAAAAACGACATTCAAGCACAAGAATGCTTTGGGTCAGTAAAGCGATTTCTCAGAGATCAATCGAATGAGGTTTTTTGCCAGTCGATTTGATATACCGTCAAACATCGCACACAGCACAAAGGTTAGTAGGTATCGTTTTTTAACAGAATAAACATATATTCACAAAAATCAACAAAGAACACCGAAATATTACACAACGCACAAAACTGTTAGAAGAAAGACACAGTTGACTTGTCACTAGATTGAAGAGGAAATATACACAAACATGCTTTTTGTGACTTCCTTGTTTAACCGCGTGGTATTCATTCAGTCACCACAACATAAATGGAGACCACGGTAAAGATATTTCGCTTCGATTTAGGAAAAAGATTTATTTTTGCGTCCGAAGAAATATAGATTAAACTATACTGCTTATTTTTTTTCCAACAAGGCATAGCGTTTAAAATAAACATGTTTTCATTTTGATTAGGGGTATTCCATCAACAGTTTCTTAACCAACGAACACACCATTTACAAAAGAGCTTAATCATTAAAAAAAAAACAGTCTCCTGTTCTTTAATTACTTTCTCACTGTGAAAGGGGAAGCCCCGATCTTAAAGATTTTTTTAAACATACCAGGAGTCGAATCTGGGACCTTGAAATAGATATACAAAAAATCATTACCGATTGTGCAAAGGATTCTGGTACCGTATTTGTTGAGACGAGGTTAGCATAGTAGGAGTTTGGTAGAAAGGGCCTTTTGTAAAACATCAACATTTTTTGGGGGTCAACATCGATAACATTTTAATATAATATCAGTGTTATATAGTTAATATTAATATTATTTGTGAAAAGTGAGAGTAACAGATCACATGAATTGATGTATCATGAACATTGTTTTAGTAACTTTTATAACTGTCAAAGAATTTCCTGCCTTTCAAAATCAGACCATATGTGTTACCTGGAATATTTAATTTGTTAGTGCTACGGGTCTTTCTGTGCGTTCGTGCTACCAGCACCCGACACTAATTTGAGGACAAAGAACGAGGTAGTGGAATTTTAAGGAAATACACTAATATTTATCCAGCAAGATCATGTGAAGCCACCCTCCGTGCACCAGTTGAGATTCTAAACTAATCCCAATCTCCCAGACCAAAGCTGAGAACATCAGTCTGAATCACTGGTACTGAATCAATTCAATGTTCGTCCAGTCTGGGGAAACATTATAGACCCCCTTGGAAACATAAACAGCTATCGGCATTTTTTTAAGTGAATTTCTAACCCATTTTTAAAGATTCTATTTTAGGCCGGGAGAACATGAGGGTGATAAACGGGGAGGGGACAGTTTAGTTCTCCAAGGGTAGTTTTCATGTAGTTTTTCCCATCTTCTCTCCACGCTAATGCGGGTGTATTTTATCTAAACTATTATTTATATTTAAACCATTAGATTAGTCATTAATAACCCTTGCTTTACACGAACAAATAAAAAATGCAGGTAGACAAAGAGCCCAATTTACAATGTAGTAGACCGTCCTAACTACATTATTTGTTCCCTCGTACCTACTCACCCTACCTCTTAATTTTAGCAAGGAATTACTTCTTTACTCATAAGACTGCTTTATTAAATAAACTCTGGGGGATGGAGGGCGGGGAACAATGTATTCCTTTGAAGTTTTTTGGCTCCCTTTTCGACCCTTACTTCTTCTATTGTGCCATACCCTGCAATGCTCGAAGCTAATCGTATAAAAGTATAAAGTAGGTCAGCAATGAAATAGGGGAGGTAATAGAGAGGGGTAAGTACGAGGAAAAGGTCCTCTTGACATTTTTTAACGACCAATAAAAAGTCACGTGCAGCGCAAAAAAGAAAGAAAGAAAGAAAGAAAGAGCATCTAAAATTCATTCGGAACGTCTCAAAGAAACCACCAATGCTACAGTGTTACAATATCAGGACATAAAATGAATATTATAGTATGGTTCTGGAAGGAGAAAAACTTTTAGGAAATACTAACTTTATTTTCCGGTCAATGTTGATAGCTTTTACTTTATTACTAGTACTATTTATTAGGGATTGATGCTATCTAAGAAAAGTGATAATTGTAGATTACGAGATTTAACGTATAAATATATGACCAACTGTTAATTTTATTTATTTCAAAATAATATTTTCTAGCACCGAGTTCGGGATATGAGGCGATTGGGGCTCGAATCTCAATCGGGTCTACTGAAGGTGGATTGTCCTGAATGGTTTCTATCCTTCCACGTACATGCGTGTAGATTACCTATAAAATGCTCCCTTCTTCAGCTATATACCAGTAGAGTAACTAACATATATGCATATAATCTGAAAAGTTAGTAATACGCGGCGACAATAAAAATTTAAAAAATAACGTGCTGCGGTATACAAATCAACTTCTTATAAATACACGATTTGATAAATGATACAGAAACTTGCTGTAGAGGCCTAGGCTATTTGATTACGGCGGTGAATATATAAAGCTCCTAAAGATAATTATTTACTTCTCGTCCTCGATTTAAATCCAAACGGAGGCCTACATACAATGACAAGCAAGGCTAGGCGCGTAAGAGTACTAAAGTTGAACTGATCGAATAAAGACTAGAGGTAGAATAGTGTAATCAATGTTAGATGATAAGGCAAGACAGTTGAACCTATTAACTACCCATTGATCACGGCGAGCTTTAATTTGTGGAAGCGACGTCTTATGTTAAATGGCTTATATTGTATTAACCCCCGCGGTGACTTCCTGTCTCCCCATGTGGCATTACTAAGATGACCCCTAGCTTGTGTAATGGACCACCCTATCTGTTTGTATGAAATGCTTCTTTTCAATGAAAACATTTACAAATTAATATTACAATTGACATTACAACAGTGAATTCACCCTAACACACCTTGATTAATATAGTATTATACATTATTATCTTATGTAAAACAAAAAAGTGCTAATATAATATTAATCAAACATGAATGCCACAAACTATTTACAGATTGTATACCCCTTTAATGGACTAATAGATAAGAAAAGCCAATTTGAGTACAATTCTGTACACCCCTTTAATTGAGGAATAGATAAGAAACAATAGTTTAAGGACAATTCTGTACACCCCTGCCTTTAAGCACGGGTAGTAAGAGCGTCTCTGATCAGAGGGGTGTTAGAAGCACTCAACTACACCGGACAGTGGGAAATGTTACTTGAAAACGAAAGGGCGCGTATATTTGACGAAACTAACAACAAAAGGCATGGGAACCTCCGTCTAAAATGAGCGAAGCGAACGTTTTAATGACTAGACCTAATCACACTCTGACTATGGTAAACTAACCTTAACGAAATGGATACGCAGAAGTAAATCATGTTTTTAAATTGACGTCGTTGCAATGTCCCAGAGTAGCGCGGTAGCATGGCCGCGGGGGGTAGAGGGTGGGTATTAGGGTGAAAACGGTGACTAAAGCGTTCTCACATACCTCGCTTTCTCTCATCACCATTATTATATGTGGAGGTAGTCAGTACCGCACAGAACACCTGCATTAACCCCTTTAACCTTCAGTTCTAGCGCGGCCTTCACACGAGAAGAACCTCAGAATGTAAACGGTAAATTCTTTACTCGGGGAGAGAACTTATACTAGCTAGTACAAAGGTATTCCAACCCGTCACTAAGGCAGCTTAAAGCAAAACAGTGATAGTTTACACCAACATTCAAATAGCACTCAAACTCGTTCTTGTATACGGTATACCACCCTGAGTGCTAAGGGCCAACTTCATAGTCAGACTGAGTACGCCACAAGTGCAGTGCTATACTAAATACAGGATGAAACCTTCCTAGACCAGAATCGAATGGGTCAATTTCGCATATGAAACTAGCCCTTTTCATTCTGGTTTGGGTAGGTGTCGTCTTGTATTTAGTATAGCACTGCACTTGGGGCGTACTCAGTCTGACTATGAAACTGACCTTTAGTGTACTTTTACTGACTTACCACTAAACCTCCACTCACGCCACTCTGACGTCATTTCTGGTTGTAATGACCGTAAACTTGTCTCAAAAAAGAAGATTTTGTCCCTCAACCTCATTCTCGAGATGAATAGA
>CABFWB010000805.1:147077-222327 GCA_902151455.1 Timema bartmani
TTTTTTTCGAATCTCTATTCCTTCTATCTTATAAATTTCTACAATTTTAGTAAGAATAAAAAAAAGTGGTACGATACAATCGCACAAACTTTCTCATATTGTGTTGTCCTCCTAGATTAGAGCTTGGAAGAAAATGTTCAAAGATAGGTTTTTAGTAAAACTACTCTTAAATAAGTTTTACTCATACAACAAACACATTATCTTGTAATCACAATAAAAATTCTCTATTTATAAGCTTTAAAACAAATTGTTCAATATTTATAGCAAATTTAAAATTTAAAAAAATAAATTATTTGTAGACCACCTTAAAATGATTTATAAAAATAAAAACGTATTCTTACTTATCGTGAAAAACTATTTCCAGTTACCCATTATGAGCTTAATCCTTAAGACCAATCTCTCCAAATTTAATATTTTCTATAATTTTTCGTAAGTAAACGATATACCCTTAAATTAATATATTTTAGAAATATATAGCCACATTATTCATTATTATATAAAATACTCCCCTGATATATATTTTGAACGAAATCAATACTGGTATTTTCAAAAATATTCAAAAATTACAAAAATCAGTATTCAGTAAACTAACATTTAAAAAAAAAAGGTACAACGCTATGTTAGAAATCAACTGATCTCTAAACCACCTCAGTGGCCTAGTTGTCTAACGTGCTAGTTTCGTGTTGAGCTCGACTGTTGAGGACGGAGAGATCAAGATTCGAATCTCGGTCGGGGGAACTCGGGGTGGTTTTTCCTAAATAGTTTTCCCCTCTCTCTACACGCAAATGCGGGTTCACTTCCTCTAAATTAAACATTCCAAATTTCTAACCCATTAGTGTAATTAGTACTTAAGCGTATAACCCGAATGAGTAGTAAGACGCGGTGCTAAATTTGAAAAAAACTGCTCTCTATGTATCCATTTTAAACAAAATCAGTAGGGTCATTTTTAAAATAGTTCATATATTTTAACAATTATTCGTCAGCGAACCACCCTTAAACAAATTTTAGCCCCAAAAACCAGTATACAGTGATATTCGTCATTTCAAACACTCCCAATAGACCCATTTGTAACCAGATCATTAGGATTAAATTATTTTTAATATTTAAAAGTTTTATGAAATTCTTCTTTTATTAACTACCCTTAAACGAGATTTTACTCAAAAAATAACTATACAGTCCATTATTTCATGATAAACACTCCCAAAATACCCATTTGGAACAAAATTGTAAGAGCCATTTTTAATATATTTCAAGTTTTTGAAAAATTAGTCATCATTAAACTACTATAAATGATTTTTCACTCCAAAAACAAGTGTTATGTCAAACACTCAAAAGAGACCCATTTGAAACACAATAGTAAGAACCATTTTTAATATATTTCAAGTTTTTGAAAAATCAGTCATCAGTAAACTACCCAGAAATGAGTTTTTACCCCCAACATAACCAAACACTTTTATTTGTCATACCATACAATCTCCAATGATACATTTTGAACAAAATCGTAAGAGCAATTTTCGAAATGTTTTGAATTTTCATATTTCCCATCAATAAACGACCCTTCGACGAGTTTTTGCCCAAAAACCAACTATCCAATGCTATTTATCATGTCAAAGAAATCCTATAAATACATTTTAAATAACATCGTTAGAGTCATTTGTTGAAAAAATTGGAACTCAAAAAAGTCACTCATCAGTAAACTACCCTTAAATAAAGAGCTAAAATAAAAAAAAGTTTGAACAAAATTCATCAAATTGTTTTGGATCCGTGGATAGTGACATACATACAGAGAGACACAGAGACACGCATAGTAAGTAAAATTCACTTTTTTGGGTTCGGGTTCACATTTATCTTAATCTTGAGATATATTTTTTTACGATTAAAATAATTTCTTTTGATATGAAAAAGTAAAAACAACAAAAATTAACCATTGATGCACTAAGAAAAGTAGTATCGTGCAATAAAGTAATGTCTTTATAAGGGATTGGCAGCAATGCTCCCTGCGTTTCCCGGGTGATGTAGACTGCCTTATGGAATTTCTTTGGATTTAAGTTTGAAAATTTTATTTGGTGTTACATTTCGATATAAAAACGAATCTTTTTATTCATCAGCAAATAGTGATAGTGAACAGTTTTTTGATAGCTTATTATAAATAGCTACCAATGATTACGAGATTTGTGTTTTAAGGCTCGTAAAAACTATCAGTTTATATGCTTAGTAATTTTGTAATTCTAGTGTCTACAGAAATAAAAACATACATCCTGTTTTACTTACATGGTAAAGAACAAAGAGAATACTATCTTAGCGAACTAATAGTTTTTTAGTTGGCTTTATTTTTTGAAGTTATCTTAACTTTTACTTTCTCTCGACGCCTCTGAAATAGAAGTATTGTGATCATCAAACAAAATAGAGCTCGAAATTTTGATAAATGTCAACGTCTCATGGACCCCGGAAACCAAAGAAGTTGTTTCCACGATGCTGTCTGTGTGTTTGTACCTTGGCCTAGAGCAGAAACCATTTTACTAATCGGCTAAAACTTGGCTTTTGTAAGGTTCTCTCGAGAAGTTTTTTTAATTAGATATGTAACCCTAAAATTAAGAGTAGTTTAAGGAAAGGCCAAAAGAGAAAACATTAAATTTTCTCAAAATATGCTCTAACGATTTTGATTATATTTTGTAAATAAGTACAGTTTAACATTACAAACAAAAGTGAAAGTCTCGTTTGCCCATGACAATGACTTAGAGGGCCTACTTTACACAAGCAGAAATTTAAAATTTGGAGCATATTTCTGCAACTATTTGAGATACAAAATATATTTGGAATATAGGTGTATATTTAAAACAATAAATAGTTTCTGAGCTATAAGCAATAGGTATATACATTTTTATGGAGGTCTTTGAAATGTGAAATTGATTGTTATACTCTTTGGTGTACAGATATATCCCTCTTTTCTAAATGTTTCTGTAACATCATATATTATTTTATTTATGTTCTTTGGTGAGTGTTTCTGCAGCAAAGTATATTATTTTGATTCACAAATTTAAAGATAAAAAAAAGAAAGTATGTGCGGTGCCCTGAACCATTTATTTTCTAAAAGAAACCGAAATGTATTGATTTCCCAATTTTACAAGTTGCACAACATTGTGCTTTCAAATAGAGAACTTCATATTTGTATTAAAAGTTTTTTTGCGGTTCTTTAGAAACTTGAATTATTTTATTAGTAGATTTGAAAATGTATTAAGTTAATTAGTTTGTTTGTAAAATAAAGTGACTAGGCAGATAAGTGAATATTAAAAGATATATTTTAGATTACAAAAAGTCGGACATGCCTAAAGCTTAAGTTAGTGGCTACTTTATTTAAACCGTAGAAAGGTAACATAGTAAATTATCTTTTAAATTAAGGCTGGAATGGAAAGGCTCGACGAAGTATACAATCATAATTATAATTCTAAGCTCAGCCTTTGTGGATCTTCCCACTCCCTCAAATATTTTAGCTTGATTAAATTTTGAGGCACTTTTAGTTTTATGTTTAGTACCAGAAATTATCACAGGATTTTTTTTCCATACACCTTACAGTCCACGCTGAGTTAGCTTTTGATTGTATTGCAGGTAAACAACAAAATTTAATTATAGTTATATATTTATTTCATTAAAATTAATGTGTAATATATTATCTTTATTAATAATTAAGTTGAAATAATAGACTGTTATTACTAATAATATAATAATTACAAATGTTGTTCATTTAGTAATAAGGTTAATTAATATAGTTAAGGAAAACATTTAATTAGATGCTACGATTCTAACATAAAATTAACACAACTCACACCGGTAGGGACGCGGAGAACCTTTTATTAATGTTGGCTTCTCTTCATTTATTTTTATATAGTATTCAAGATTCACCCAATGGCGAAAAGACTAAAACTGAAAACACACAGAGACAGTCTCATAGTCGGGCTTAGTACGCCTCAAATGCGGCGCTAGAGGTAAGTGTCTTCCTGTATTTAGTATTATATTATTATTAAGTTATTATTATTATTATTATTATTATCATCACCGCGTCTTACTACTCGTTCGGGTTATACGCACTTACGCTAATGTGTAATGGTAGGGTGATTGTGAGATGAAATGGAGGACCTACAGTTTAACGTGGAATCCGAACCACGGTGTAGGCCTGGCATACCTCACATTCACAAATTGTGATTAATACACATCTTGTCAGAGGTGAAGGAAGGGTTTTGTAATCAGATAAATCTGTGCTGGGGCCGAGGATTGAACCCCGGACCCCCAGCACAGAAGTCCGACACCTTACCCCTAGACCACTAGGTCACCTTATTTAATATAGAGCCACACTTGAGACCTCTTAGTCCGACTATTAAACTGTCCCACAGTGTAAGAAAACCCACAGGGCCAACGCGCAATAGCACAGCAGCAGAACATTCAGACAGCGCCAAACCACCTACAACAACAGCGAAGAACAACGACAGCCTGCAGAGAAGTGAAGAGACCTAAACCCTGACCTGACCTCTCCAACACTGCAAACAATCAGTCCTCCCCCTCAACACCGCCCTATCACTCTCTTTTGTCGGCGCTTTCACAAGCAAACCACAGCGCAATGTTTAGTGACTTTTTGTTGCGAGATTGAGAGGTTCAACATACCAGCCCCAGCCTTACGTTCACTGTCATACCGCGCCAAACGGAGCTTCACTGTCTCGAGAGGACGAAAATATCATCACATTGAATTTGATTCACAAATAAGACAATAATAAATTTCACTTCGTTTACCCTGAAAGGTAGTAGATAAACTACAACAAGAGTCAGGACACTTTTTTGAACCCCAATGGACTTTCAAACTTATCAACGGGCCCAATCACCCCTCGTTTCTCCACTTTTCTCTTGCCTTTTTGTTGTTGTTGTCTATACACCTTTTATTTTATTCTTTAGATTAAATCTTTCCTCAAATATTTGTGTCCGCACCTTTATAGAACAAAAAAATAGAATAAATAGAATGTCCATTTTAATTTTTTTTTTATCACCGAGTCTCACAACCCGTTCAGATTGTACTCATATAAACTAATTACACGAATCTGTTAGGGATGAGGAAGGTTGATTTTAGGGGAAATGAGACCGAATTTGCACGGAGAGAAAATGGAAAACCATTCGAGTCATTCGACAATTTTAATTATTAAGATTTTTGGAGTCCATAACATTTTGGCGTGAAATTTAACAAAGGTGGTGATGGGGGGACAGGGTGCTATCTTGAAAAATATAGCAAGTAGCAATGTCGCAACCCATTCCATCAACAATGACCAGGCAAGGAAGCCAGCGTCCATTTTGCCTGAGTGTGTCATTAGTTGGGATTATCTGAGCCTCCACCTTGGCCAGGCATATTATGTTCTGCTAATCAGTGTTGTCTCTACAGTCAATACAGTAAATACAAGAAATTTCATTAAATATACATTTTCAATGATAAATTTGGACACATTAATAAAATTAGCGATTGGGGTTAGGTTTTTTAAATATTAAAAAAAAAAGGCATGAGTACTTCAAAATGATATAAAATCAAATTAGAGTGGTATAAAAAGAACAATATTTATTTAGGTAGCCTGTATGATTAAAAGGGACGTAATTTTACCACTTTTAAGCTGCTTATATATTAAACAAAATCTTTAACATATTATGAAAATTTTCGCTGTGTACATCTTATAGTAATTATACCAAATTTCAGCCCTATCCATTAAAGTAGTTAATTTACCTTAGCAATGGTCCATAAAAAGCATAAAATAACAAGTTTCGCCCCTTTTAGCTTGAGAACTGTAATAATTTGAAATCAATGAATTACTATTTACAGCTTATACACTTGTTAAAATTGTGCAATAAATATTTTGTTGTCGAATTACCTTAAGGAAAGTAACCAGTACACCTGACAGGGATACGAACGCCGCTCTCCCTGTCATCAGCAGTATATACTATTGCAAGAGTAGCGCTTTGGACAATTACACCCCCTAAACGGGTTGTTATCATATTATTACACCATTTAACTATTGTATATCGATTATGGTTAATCAAGGTAGTTTTGGTCACACTTAAATATTATTTGAAAGCACTTGATATATTTGCGAGTTTAAAAGACTCAAAGATAAAATTTTAATGACAATGTAGTTTTCATACGCAAACGACTGAAAAATGCCACGAGATCGACGGATTTCCGATACCTGAGCTACATCATAGTGGAAACAAGCAAGGCCATTTTGCTATCTTTTAGAGTAAACAGAAGCTACATTGTCTAATTTCTGCAAAGAACAAAATTAAATAAATAGCAACTATCCGTCTCTATAACTAAATGACTAAGGTTTTTTATCATACTTATAAGGGACGCTGGACATATTTTATTTTTTATTTAAAATGGGTTCGTAAGGTTATCTTACTAGTAAATATTTTAACATAGATCTGGGTGTGTAGTTGGCTATTGGATGTATTGTCATAATTGAAATTAGATTGCAAGTATAGTGGTGATAAACTCTATGAGTTTAGAAAGTACACATTAACTACACCAATAAAAACAACATAAAGTATGTCCCTACTGACCAAATTGGCAATAGCGATGAAGGTTAGTTAGCTACAGGTTTTGCCCCTCATTACCTTTAGATGCAACCTAACATACATCCGTGCTATGAACATTGCTAGAATAGTTACAAGTTGTTATATATATATGAGGAAAATTTGTTTTTAAAATGTACGCCATTTACCATACTTGCAGGGGTAGTTTGGCACCAAAGCAAATATGGGGCAAACGAATTTATTATCCTTAAGAGTTCTAAGAAATCAATAAAAGTAGGAACAGGACCGCATGTGAATATCAATCAACTCAGAAATATAAACATTAATAATTTTAATACAATTTTACGTGCATTGGTGGGTACTGAATGCCACGCTCATATATTATAGTTTGTCGGTGACGGGTAGGTAAGGATTAGAATCCCAGCCGGATATTTTGATTTTTTTAACCGCGTATTAATAACCGTTCAGGATATACGCTTATGTACTAATTACGCCAATGGTTTTAGGGATTAGGAGGGCTATATTTAGAGGAAGCGTACCCACATTTGCGTGGAAGTATAGTGGAAAACTATTATGGGAAAAAAAACCTCAGTACACCAGACCTAGATTCGAACCTCGATTTCCTCATCAGCATTCTAATTTACTGCAAGAGTAGCGCCTCAGGCCATGTAGGCAAATTTATTCTAACTATACCTTCCTCATTTAGAGTAAGTATTTTAGTCATGAACATTTTATACCTCGAGAACATAACACATATTGACGTTCTATGCGCCCCGAACTCAAAAAAGTGGGTCTTACATGTCCTCATGTCTGTCTGTCTTCCTGGGCCGAAACAGTTTGATGGCTTTTGTTCAAACTTGATATTTATAAGTTATAAGGTTGTGTATAGTTTACATATACAATATACACATATAATATATATAGTAGTATTTATTTGATTTTAATTATAGCCCTAAAATTAAGGTTAGTTTATTTATAACAATTTTTTTTTTTTTTTTAGCAAACCATAACAAATAGATGACAATTGAGTCGTATCATTTATTTTAACATGTAAACCTGTTCCAGCGCCCAAAGGGGTAACAAGAATTTGAGATTGAATTAATATGCGGGTTAGCTTTGCAGGATTGCATTATAATTTGCCTGGATAAGGGATTGAACCCTAGTATAACGAGTTAAAAGCTGTAACAATCCCGTGCAGAAAGCCATGCAAATTTTATCAATGTAATTATTCATACTCATACAACTAGATGTGTTATTATCATTTGAGTATAATCCGAACAGGTACCAGGTCGTGGTGAAAATAATAATAAATAAAACACTATCATAATCTTGATACGCGAATAAATTAAACTCATAGGTGATATACAATTTAGATAACGCTTTCAGCTTAAAGAATAAAAACATAAAACTAATTACTAACGGTAGGTGAATAATTTAACTATGCGTTTAACTATAATTAGGTCAACTTATTTCAGTAGTGGTGTAATACATTAGTAATACATGCTAAAGTAACAATTTCAATATATACTAACAACATTTTGTTATTTATAGTAGAGTAGGAGAAAATAGTTAGGCAGAAGTGTTTGGAATAATGTTACCGAAAATAAAAATTTTATAAAAAGCAAACAAAACAGTTTATAAGTGATGTGACTTTTTTTTAAATCTTTTTCAAATTATTATTTTATCAAATTAAATGTGAAAATGAAGCTCATCTGCTGAAACAAAACTTTAAGAATCAACGCTTTTAATTTAAAAAAAAATAGATTAGCAAAAAGAAAAGTTGATGAAAACGCTTAATACCATGAACAAACAAAACGAATTGAAAAAATAATAATAATAAGAGCGGAAGAAGTCTGAAAGACTGAAGTTTGCGGAGGTGTGCGGGGGAAAAAAATGGCGTGGGATATTTAAGGGATGGTGTAGGATTTAAGGGGAGGCAAGGACTGGAGGGGTGTGACAACAGACGTTGTTTGAGGTTTGATTTATTGTGTTCTCCAAAGGGTAGACAGTAAAAAAACATATTCATGTCTTTAGAGGAAGTACGATTATTTGTATTCCGTTCCTATTAGACTAGTTGGACGTCAGTAGATTTATGTGAGAATTGTTTATTTTTTTGTAGAAAAATTACAACAAAAGAAAAAATTCCATATCCTAACTTTCACAGACAGTCAAAAGTGATGATAAAAAAAGTAAAATAAATGGAACAGTGCATAGCACAGACTTTCTCTCACTTTTATCTTAAAATAAATACATTTTCTAAAAACTAGTAAGATTTGTGTAGCGAAATAATTTACATTGTTGCAGAAACACTCCACCAAAGAGAATAAATGAAATACTATATATTGTTACAGAAACATTAAGAAAAGAGGTACATCTCTGTTCACCAAAGAGCATCCAAATCAATTTCAATTGTCAAAGAGCTCCATTATATATATATGAATAAATTTACTTATAACTCATTAATTAATGGTTTTATAGAAATATATTCCAAATAAAATATGGTTATCTTAAATAGTACTACAACTTTACAATGATAAGTTATTTCGTATCTCAAATAGTTGCGGAGAAATGATCAAAATTGGACATTTCTTCTTATATAAAGTAATTTTCATGGTAAAATGAGAGTAGCCATTTTGTTTATAATGTTAAAAATTTCTTCGATACAAAATGTAATTAAAATCGTTAGAGCATATTTTGAGAAAATTAATTTAATGTATTTTTGTTCTTCAGTAAACTATCATTAATTTTAGGACTAGATATCCAATTCCAAAAACTCTTCAGGAGAACCTTAATAAAACACCAGATACAAAGCTTTAGCCCAATCGGTAGAATAGTTTCAGCTCCAGGCCGAGATACAGACACACAGACAGATTAAGGTGATCGTGAAAAACACTCTTTCAGTTTCAGGGGAGTCATAAAACGTCGACATTAACAGAAATCTCGAGTTTGATTTTTTTTTTGACGATCACAATATTTCTCTCTCCGAGGGTGGCGAGAGGAAGTAAAAACAATGTTTGTGTGGTTGTGTTACTTGAGCTTGCTGGAGTCAAGACTAGCCATAGCCTTAAACCTCAGCCAAATACTGAATTGGAAAATAAAATATCAAATGTTTAATCATAGGAGATCCAACTCACTTGGAAAATAATCCACCTGCACTTGTATTTTACATTACAATCCACAAATTGTTAACACGTGCGTACATTTAATATTTTATCTTAACTTGACTCACTACACTATGGCAAGATTGATACCTTTAAGGGTAAGCGGAGGGTATATATACTCGTATATACCTAAATATCAGATCTAGCTTGTTTTTTAAATATTAAAATTATATACAATTATTTTTGTGCTCTTCGTCTAAGTGACCAGACGGGTTATTCAAATATTTACACAAATAAGGTAGGCATAGTTTTATAGGAAATAAATCAGTATTTTCCTGGAAGGAGAGTGGAAAACCATTTAGGAAACTATACCTCAATATACCCGACTTCCCCATCATTGGCAAACTAGACGATACAAGACTGACGCCTATGTTTGCATGTCCACCGATGCGTATTATAATTTTCAAAGAAGAACTAGGCCTTGCATTAAAGTTTGACATTTTGAAGTGTAAAATACGTTAAAGCAAGTCAAGATCTTAATTTTTTTCCAGTTTAAATATAATGTAAATTTTTTAGCCATGAATAAATGTAAAAAGACCGTAAGTTGGATAATTTCAAATTTTCAACATTTGGTGAAAGTAGACACATCCATAGCAACCACCTGACTCACAAGCTTCAGAACAAAAAAATAAATAAAAAAATACTGACCATGCCCAAAAGGGAAGTCTAAGAAAACACCCCTTTGAAAATGTTTGTACACAAGATTCTTCTAGAAGATATGTTTCAATGACCTAGATAGTATTGAACAGTTGAATAACACTATGAACGATTTTTAACAGGATTAAATAGCTCAATTAACTATTTTGTATCATTAATAATAATAATAATAATAATAATAATAAAAAACAGTACATAGAATAGAAATTAAGGTAGGAAAGATCGAACAAGTAGGTCTACAAGCAAGCCAAAGGAGCTGAAGTAAAGAGAGAGCTTTTTTTTAAAAAAGTTATTGGAATTATTTATGGAGGTTTAAAATCTGGCAAGTCGACGGTGAACCTGAAAATACATATCAAATTTAGTTAAAATATGTTTATTTGGCCTGGTAAGTTCCGGGTTCGCTAATCTGCCGTTGGCAGTTTCTATTTCTTTCATTGGAACAACCTGAATCGAGCCAGATATTTCTTAGGACGGAACTCTATTATTCACCAAAATACTATGATCAAATTAATTACTGGAAAAGTTAACGGTCCCATTTAAGAGTGTCTGATTTTTTTTATGATAAAAAAGAGTTATGCTAGGTAGATAAAATAGTTCCAGATGATTCCATTCGAAACCAGTTAATAATAAACTAAGAAAAACATAATCCCAAATGATTAAGCAAAGCATTGCTTTGTTTGCTTACCAGGACACCACGAAGTGAGTCTACCAATAGCACCTGCAGATTCATGATTACTTACCTGAAAAAATAGAAGAAAAAAAATCGTAAGAAAACAAATAAAACATTTTACATAGTGTATTTTAAGATTACAAACTAAGATTAAAAACAGACTTAGGTTTGTAGCTTGCGTTTACTTTAAATATCAGTATTCTTAACAATTAATATCATGCGTTTAAGTTTTTTAACGTTACAAAAAAGTAAACTATATTTCCAATTATGTCGTTTGTGATTTAATATTCATGAAGTAAACCCTTTTTTTTTGTCCCATTCCGTTAGGGCTATTCCAATTTGATTTCACTAATGATTGAGAAGGTTGAATTATGAGGAAATATGTACACATTTGGGTGAAGTAGAGTAAGGATACATTTAGGAAAAACATCCTTTGAATATCCGGCCAGGATTCGATCCCGTAAAACGATAAAACCAGAAAAGACAAGATTGATGTCTAATTTGAGCGCCCACCGTTGCCGGGTATGGCAAACCCTTGTTTCAGATGATGCTGAATTTGTATAAGTGAATCTTACTACGAGTAGGACTATAATGATGCACTGCTTCATGTACCTTAGTAAAAGTCCTATTTACCTGACTGCCGACGCAAACTAAGCACTATTTTTATAATTGTTTCTAACATTAATGTTTCCCTGGCCAAAGAAGAATGGTGCATCATGATATGGCTTTTTAAATTTTTTTTATTGCGGCTTGATTAAACTCGGCTTCTGACCATTTAGGGCCAGTTTCATAGTCAGATTTAGTACGCCTCAAGTGCGGCGCTATACTAAATACAAGACGTCACCTACCTGATAATGAATGGAATGGGCCAGTTTCATATGCGAAACTGGCCCATTCCATTTTGCTCTAGGTAGGTGTCGTCCTGTATTTAGTATCGACTCGCACTTTAGGCGTACTAAATCTGACTATGAAACTGGTCCTAAGGGCCAAGTTGAGTTTCAATTCACAATATTATACAGTATACAGAATTCTTTATTTTTAATTAATGCTTTTAATTTATATAATAACTATCCGGTTAGGATCCTAAACCTATTCCTAAACCTAGTTTACTTAGATATAACTTAAACCTAACTAACACTTAGAAATACTGGGCGAAGAAGAATGATGCATCATGCTATGACTGGTGTAGTGGAATATCAACCAACGATTTAAAAAAAACATAGCTTGGCTACGAAGGGGCACGAATAACACGCACAGATAAAATCGCCACCACGAATTTAACACAATNGGGAGCGAAACCCGCGCAGAGAAAAAAGCCCCCCCGAAGTTAAAAAAAGCCCCCCCCCCCCCTAAGGTTTAAACATTTGTGCTCTAAAGCCTAGCCACGTCTAAAAAGAAGGGTTTTTATATGGGTTGTTTAATGATCACAATTTTAAAGGTAGTGAGGAATCTATTATCACAAATGTAACACGATACGGAAAAATTTGGCCGAAATGGTTGTTGCCAGATTAACACGCGCTTATTAATGTAATTTGTATCACTCAGTGTTACCAACTTACTCAGCAGTCAGCAGTTCTTTGTGTGTAAGAGGTGAAAGTTGTCAACTACAAGTCTAGGTGTCCCCTGTTCTATTCCAGATGGTTCTGAAGAGGATGATTACTATTAGTACACGGGTATATCCTTTATTGGTGTGTACTATTAGACCTATGTTTTAGGTTAAGTTAGTCGGTATGTCATGTGCTGGTTTAGTTTGCATGTTTAGAAAGTACAACATTAAATCCCTTATTAAAAATTTAGTAAATGTTTTTAGTCCACATGTAATTTAGAAACGTCCACCAGTGTCATTAGCTTGCCTCAAATTCTCTGGCTGGCAATTAAAATGGCAATTTATTAAAATTCACTCAATTAAATTAATTTCACTAGCCCAGCCAATTTAATTCATTAAAAACAAGCATACAATAAAGCGTGGTCATAAAGTTTTTTTTTTACTGAAATAAAATCGTACGACCCTTTAGTGAAAATATAAAATAGTATTATATTATGTAGAAAATTGCATTGATAAACTTGTATATATATTATTATTAATAGCAATATAACCATATTAACGGTTTTACAGGCTATTGTTTATAAAAAAACACTCAACCATTTGACGCAAGTCTACTGACCTGAAACCAACAGCCAAAATTAAAACAAAGCCTCATGGATATTCATGATCAAGTGTGATACATTTTTCAAATGTTTGTTTTTAAACTCCACTCAGCCATATATTCACCACAAAACAAACAAACATAACAGCATTTTATATAAAATTGAATTGCAAACCAGGTCGATGCCGTGACAAAAAAAAAAAAGTTTTTATCTTCTCAATATGGCGCTTTTACTACGTGATGAGAGACCCCCATCCTGTAGGTACTAGGGAGGAAAACAAATAATCATGCACATGATCATGGCTACTATTGTAGTCCAAATATGGATCACAGCTCTCACATATGCAAAGATAAACAGCTCGCTCAACATAATAATTATGACCCGCGTTGGTGGTCACATGGTCCGGAATTGGCCAATCCACATTCGAGTCCGATCCAATCGTATGAGCCAAACTACAACGAAACTCAAAAGGGGAAGGAGATGTGTAGTTTATAAACGAATACAGTAGCATCCCGATTACCCTTAGGCTAGTCCGTATAGTCGAAATCCAGATAATTGTTTTTGTAGAAAAAAAAGGAGGATTTCACACTAAAAGACTTTATTGAAAATATAGTACTTAAAAGTCATATTACGTATGCACTAGTATGTAGGTCGTCCGGAGATCCAGTGTCTGGATAACTAATGCCCGGATAATCTGGATTCTTCTGTAGTTCAAATTGAAAGATCCTTTCAAATGAACTAGTCGAACTTGTTCACCTTCTTAAAGTGATCTAGTTCAAAGTGAATTACAAGATGACGCGACTGTAAGCAATCGTGATTCTTCGACCGATCTTTGTCATATAAGCTAAGTGAAAAAAAAGGTGCATGTGTTATGGAGCAACGCTATTATGACAGTTTCGACTTGAAAGGAAGTTCAATGTTTGACATTTCCCTTGTTCAGAAAGGTATTTATCATTTATCCAAGCAATAAGAATTATTCCCCCAATATCTACAACTATACATTAATATCACTGTCATGGGTGTAGGTCATGATTCGTTCAAGTGCAAACTAGCTAGAGAACGATTCAACTATATGCTTTAATTCAGTCAAATTGAGCGACTGAACTATAAGTTGTAGCTCACGAACGACTGAACTGTTGAACTGTATAAAGGAACTACCCATTTCACTGAAATTAATCACTTTTAAGTATTTCCAACAGTGAACAGCAGTTGTTTCCATGTATGAGCTGAGCCCAGTTTTTGGTTCTACAAGGGATCAAGACTCGGTGGCTTGGCTCCATGAACAAGTTGGCACCCACTTCAGTGGAGGAACGGTCTAAGACTCTTAAGGCATCATCACTCTCGTGTTAGACTGGCCTGCTTATGACGTGGAGTTTAGGGTTCGAATCCCGGTCCGGTCTACTGAAGATGGTTTTTCCTAAATGGTTTATTACTCTACTTCCACGCAAATGCGGATAGATTACCTCTAAAATGCTTCCATACTCATCCTTACACCATTAGATTAACTATCATATATGCATATAACCTTAGCAGGTAGTAAGACACCATCATAGAAACATAAAAAATATAAGACTGAAGAGAAAGTAACTAGTTTTACCATTTTTATTTTAGAAATGTCTGCGTTAAGCCAATCCAGGTCTCTAGGTCAGTCACGCAAAGTCCTTATGAACTATTATGTGCCCTATAGAAATTCAATAGCCACGCCATTTTATCTCAGTAATATCAATGGTGGGCAAGCGAACTAAACGACAAGATCATCTAGTCTAGTTTACCAATGCTGGGAGGTTCGGAGATAGAATTTAAGCCGCATATACTGAGTTTTTTTCAACAAACGGTTTCCCATTATTTCTCTACATACATGCGAGTGCTGTTAACCTAAGTATCTTACTTATCACCACAGAAGTAGTGCTAATAAGTGCAGATATTCCGGACAAATAGGTGAAAAGAAAGGTCGGTTGGAAACACGTCTGACTGCTGAGTTACCGGATTTCCTGCACGGCCGAAAGTTATATTATTGGTGAAGTTAGAGCTTCCATGGGGGCGACTGAATACCCTTCATGTTATAAAGGTAAGTTAGTTTGTAAATCATGTGCTGACATAATAAGCTTTTGAAGAAAGTGCATATTAATCACTATAAGACTATTTAAAAAACTAAACAAAGTAAGTTAAAAGTTGAATCAATACTATTTTATTATGCTAGGTTGTATTTTATTGTGCACCAAGTCTTACTACCTGTCCGGACTCGCTGCATATTTACATTTTTGGGGTATCGGTTGAGGTAGGTTGCGTGGAGGTAAAGTGGAAAACCATAAGTAAACCCGAATGAGATTCGAAACCTAATCTACCTGTCACCGGCGAACTAGGACATAAGGTTGAAGTTCAGCTTTGTACAGATTTTTATACATTTGAAATGTTGATAAGCTATGCATAGCAGATGTTTTTGTTGAAAATATTATTTTCTTCTTAATGCACAATTCTCCTTCGTCAAAAACTCAAATATGACCTAATTTATCGCATTCTACCGTGGAAAATAGTATCCGCTGTGCTAGACACAAATCAGACTAAAGAAGCGTTCCCCATCATCAGTTGCAACGTGAATGGATTCAAAGTGCCAGCACACCGTCGACAACAATAGTTCTCATCACAAGTGGTGATATACTTCACCTTCACAAATAGAAAAAAAGAAGAGAGAATATCCCCCCCGTTCTTCCCCACAACCATATTCCCAATCCACAAACCCTTCCACCATCTCTTCCCAGAGACGCAGCAGGGGTACGTTTTACGCGGATGGGGGAAATCAATCACGAAGCGGGGATGGAAGAAATTGCGGTGAGACGCAAAGAGGAGTAGGTTACTCTTTTGAGACGGTTAGATGGTACCTCCCCCCCTTCAAGACTGTGAATTCAGTGCGGGATCTCGTTCGTCACTGTCGAGTAAAACCCAAGACAAGAAACAACTCAATCTTCCGGCGGACACGCCCACCGACACACACACAATGGTTATATCCAGAAGTGCGCGAAACACGAGGAGCACCCTTAATTTGGACAGAAACGATTTGTTTACGTCCTTTGCCACTCTCCCCAATAGATATTGTATTTGTTGCGTTGTAAACATTTCAAGACTAAAAGGACATCTTCTAATGGTCACACATTCACTGAATCACCGACATCGGAAAGAAAGGAAACAGCTTGCTTTGAACTACTTGGTTGTTTTCGTATTCTACGCCATCCACATATATTTTATATTATTGAGTTAGGGAGTAGTAATTTATTCCAAGTGTCCCCACATTTGCGTGGAGTTAGTGTGGAAAACCATTTAGGGAAAAAACACCCCCAGTTTACCGGGTCGTGGTTAAAGCACGAACTATCCCTGTCACCTACAAACTAGACCAAACCAAACGCCTTCAACAGATTTCTGGGCATCTATAGTTACACTTAATACATTCGTGCATGTATAGTTAGCTACATTTAATATTTCTATAACTATTCCTAAGTGAGCTACCATTAAATTAATTTATTTTAGAAAAACAAAGATGCATTATTCATTATTATGAAAAAATAATCGCCCGATAGCAATTTTGAACAAAATCAGTATATATCTTTTAAAATACATTCAAAATTTACAAAAATCAATCTTCAGTAATCTAGGCCTATTATATTTTTTTTTATAAAAACCAATATATATAATCCTTTATTATGTAAAAAATAACAGATACCTATTTTGAACCAAATCGTTTGAGCAATTTTTTTTAAATATTCAAACTAAAAAAGTAATCAGTAAACTACCCTTAAACGAATTTAACACTAAAAAACAAGTGAATTATAGAATGCAAAAGGGCATATCTAACACAGTTTGAAATATTTGTGTGTGTTTTGCATCAATCGGTAGCTGGAGTGTATCTCTACTAACAATGCAGAAAGAATACACATCTTCCCACTTGAACATGGTTTCGCTGCCTGTTGAATTTATTGAAATTTCTTGAAAGGTGTAGAATGGGCGTATCTAACACCATTATTCCCTTACTGCAAAATGTGGAATGCAACAAATTAGAGACTTCATCAACACATTTGATTAAAAGTGTAGATCTTATCTTGATGCAAGACTAGATATCAAGCAGCTCCTACTCTGTTTTTTGAAAAGCACCCAGAATGTAAAGTTAATTATTATTTCTTTCGGGTGTATTTCAAAGGGCATTTAAATTAAGCTTTTGGCCGGCCCCAATATTTATCACGTCAAACACTTCCAAAACACTCATTTGGAACCAAAGAGTTAAAGCCATTTGTAAAATACATGTTTTTAAACAATTAGTTATCAGTAAACTACTACTCATAAATTTCTTTTCCCCCCAAAACAAGTATACAGTATTATTTTCAGGGCTGTGGGGTCTGTACGCCAAGCCTTTGACTCCAACCCCTCTATCGCTAAAGTCATATCCGAAAAATTTGGAATAAAAAAAGCAATCATTAGTAAACTGCTATTAATTTGAGGGCTATGGTCAAAATCAAAAAATGAATTTTGAGGTATAGCCCAATAAAATCTAAATATCAAGTATGAACAAATCCATCAAACCGTTTTGGATCCGTGACTGGTGACAGACAGACAGACAGAGACATGGAGACAAACATAATAAGTAAAATCCACTTTTTTGGGTTAGGGTTCACATAAAACGTAAAGATTCATCTTAATCTCGATATAGATTTTTTTCCACGATTACAATACTTTCTCTTGATATGAGATACCACCAAAATCTGTGGGTACATCGTAATTCTTACTTGTTGTCATTTGAGTTTATGTTTGGGGGTAAAGGAACGCAAGTTGTCCATATTTTTACAGTTTTTATAACATTTGTTTTGCCAAAATAAATATAATATTGTATCAGAAGGTACAATTAGTTTCTTTTTATTTTCATACAGAGTAATTCAAGCAGTTCTTGAATTATTGTCTTGAGCCAAGCAAAATCTGAATAGGACTTTTTCTCTTCATTTAAAAGGTTTGTTCAAAGTTCAAGATAAGTATTCAAAAACCTTTGGGATCATTATTATTATTTATAGAAAATTAAACTAAACATAATCTACTGGAGTAATATTTTATTTATTTTGGCCAAAAAAAGTTTTGGTACAAAAACTGCAAAAACACTTACCTTTACTTGCGTCCCCTAAACGCCCACGTTAACTCCCCTGGTTACCCGCAACGGTGGTCACACAGTTTAGGGCATCATACTCTCGATATAGGCCTACTGTATTTACGATGACAGGGAAGTCAAGGTTCGACTCTAAGCCAGGTGCACTGGGGTTGGTTTTATACATTTGATTTTACCATCCCCTTTACAAGCTAACGTCGATGCACTTCCGCTAAGTTATCGTCTAAATCCCTACCCCTTGGATTGAATACATAGTTAGTAACCGTGGTGTTTAACACACTAAAACTAACTATTTAACCCCCTTAGCTCTATAAGTGAAAATACGAGGCATTTTCTAGAGGGTAAAATGGGTAAGAGCGTCTAATTCTATATCATTAACAACATTTTCAGGACAGCTTAGTTCTGACACTGCACCTACTACTATTACTACCAATAACTCTTTCAGAACTGCCGCGATAGTTCACCCCTTCGTGTTAAAAAAAATACGATTAAAAATTACAACGAACACGCCACACCCTAAATAATGCGAGCGCGTTTCAGAATTTAGGTCAAATCCCCCCATGCAGCGTTTCCGGGAAGCGCAGAAATTAATAAAAAACACACACACTACATTACCTCGGTTATGTTTTCTGGAAGCGACCGTCAATATTATTCTTTGTGGGGTGTCCGCTTATCCCCAACCCTTCCCATCACCCCTTTACCCGCTGGGATGAAAAAACTTCCACATGCCATCATCGTTAGGATTTATCGAGTTTTTGAGGGGACGTGCTAACGAGGAGGTGCTTTGCCCGGAACATTAGCGGGTTCTTGCTGGGCAGAGGCGCAATTAGTGGACCAGTTATAGGGTGACACAAAAAATGGCGGCACGTGGCAATACAGTCATAGAGGATCTCTGGGTTGCTGTGGTCTCTTAAGAATGAGGTTTACTTGCAAATAACATTGAAATGACCTTCAAATTTAAAGGCAACTTGTAAATGGTGGTTATGTAGTTTCTGCCTTGAAAGGTCTCAGACACCTTAGGTTTGTGGACAACTGAAAAGAATGAGAGTGAATGAGTTGGGTGGGGATGTTGAACTTTAGCATTGAGCTACAGCTTATTAGTTTCGCGGAAATACCTGAAATAGATTTCCTTTTCTTGAGGATAGTAATTTTACCTAATTGTCAACTTCCCGTAAAAGAAAAGAATAATATTTATTTTAGATAATAATTCATTTAAATTTCTCCAAATATAATCCATATTTAAAATAATGTAATGACAATAGGTAGGTATCAAAAAATAAAAATAATTTTGGCGTGGTTACGGAACTAGTGATGCATTTATTCATTAAAGTATTGAATTTAATGTAACAAACATGAATAATACATTTTTATTTGATACATTTTGCTATGCATTTAAATAACTTCCAAAACTAACCACAAACACACATGTTTGTTTAGAAAGTACAAATAATTCTAAACGCACTATTAAAGTAGCATATTACTTATAATTAATTAATTAAAAATATATATTTCTTTTTTGTTTAATATTTCAAGTGACAGGTTCACTTTGACATGTTTATTTTCCAGTTTGATACTTTACCAAAAGTAAAATTCCGCTAAAATTGAATGAACAACCGTATTTTTGTGTTTTTTATTCCAAATTTGTACTCAATAGTTTGAACCTTTTTGAACTCAAAATATCCATAAAATCTAATGGTTATATTTTAATATTGATTGCACACAATTTTTTTTAACAAACAGTTTGGTCATATAAACTAGTAGCTTTTTTCTATGAACGCCTAAACATACCAAAAATAGCCGTTAACACTTGAAATGTAACCACTATTGATGAACCAAATTTAGTTTAGACAAGAGACACCTTTTATTTGATCAAAATAATTGATCATATTGGACCAAAAACAGCCTGTTAGGTCGAGTCACTTTAAATGTACCATATGTATATAATTTATACTTCGATCAATAGGCATGTGGACTAAATACCGGGTTCTGGTTTTCTGGTGACAGTGAGGTCAAGGTTCGAATTCCAGATAGGTGCAATGAGAGTGTTTCCTAAATTGTTTCCCACTTTCCCTCCACGCAAATGTAAGTACATTTAATTTAAATTTCACCTTTATCTCCAGCTACTCAATTAGCGATATTAAATCCGGATACCCTGAGCGGGTGTTATCTAGGTGTTTTGTACACTTTAAAATGTACATTACATTTTATTTAGATTTTTGTTTAGCACAACGTCTTACTATCCGCCCGGGTTATACACATTATGTACTAATTACGCTAGTGTGTTAGGTATGAAGAAGGTTGAATATGGATGAAGTGACCAGCATTTGCGCTAAGGGAAAGTTGGAAACTACTTGAGAAAATACACCCTCAGTATAGCCATTCAGGGATTCAAGCCCCGTTCTCTCCGTCATTGGCAGTCTAGTATATTGTTACCCTTAGACCTTTCGATCACCGAATTGGGTTAGGGTAGTTTGAGTGCATTGTAGCAGGGATGAGGTGAGAGGTTTATGGAAATATAACAGTAAAATTTGCAGGATGATAATTATTCCCAGCGCAACTGGCTAGGTTTTGAACCTTGACCTTTTTGTTAACGTTGACCAATTCTAAACCAAGATTGATGTATTAGACCTCACGGGGATAATATTTACTGTGTTGTTTTTAATTTCAAATTCAGGCTTTTGGCATAGTACGAGTACAATCTATTGTGGTTGTGTCTTGACTTGTAAAGTTGAACGTTCTGGAACCTTAAAGTCATTGATTAACATTATGGCCCAATACAAAAAATAATATTGTGTGTTATGATTATTTTATATTTATTTAATAAATTCAGGATAAAAATAACAATTTTAAACCTAATCCAGTCTATTTTACATTGTATTATGTCACCATCCCTTGCCACCCACATTATTTTTGCGACCAAAATTGACAAATATTGTATTATAAACTATAATTAGTGTTATTTAATAAGTATTGATAATATCTATTAAAATTGACAGCTATAGGTCACGTGACCTGACGGATGCATACATGAAAGTAGATCTATTTATTTTTATAGTGCCTTCTTATGAAAACTTGACTCTACTATCCACTGATTTTTGGAGGAATGACATCTAGAAGGCCTTTTTTCTTACTACATACCACTATATAGTAGAATTCTTGATAGGAAAAATGGCGTCTCAGACAATAATTCATACAAAACTCGGTGGAGCGCTTTAGTTTACATTGAGAATTTCATACTACAACCGAAACCTCTAAGAAATTAAACTTTTTTTAATGTTATGTTGTTTATTAATATAAATTGAGAAGATGTGGATCTTAAATTTTTTAAACTTTGGCCACCATTTTCATTAGAGCATATGTCTTTTCCGGCTAAAATATTAGCATATCTAATATTATAAATTAAGAATAAATAATTATTGTTGTTCATTGTTTTATCTGAGGTTGAATCAGATATATTTTTAACTGATTTCATATTAATTACGATCATTGATGTATTATTTTCCGAGTCCATGTAATGATTGGTTTAAAAACAAATGTGAATGGTTATTACTATTAATCATACTAACTAAAAATTCTCTTGGATTATATAAGATTCGATAAAATGTAATATAATATAATTCACATTATGGATCATACACCGGTTACGAAATACCTCAGACTTGGAACATACACTGTACACAGTCAAAGTATACTAATGATCAGGAGGACAAAGGTGTCGGGTCCGTCTTGCCTGAGCTATAGCTCAGAGGTACAGCAGTCTTTTCACCATAGGAGTGAGTGGTGGTAACTGACATCTAGCAGAAGTTTTATTTTACTGCAAACATTGATTGAAAGTCACTCATATTAATTAACCTATGTGTAAATATTTATTATTTGCTTAATAATTGATGATAAAGTAGTTTTATCAAACGCTTCCAATTAATACTTCCCTTGGAATTACTGAATTAAAAAACTACTGCTAGCTGACATTTACCACTCTTCCTATGTTGAGTCGACTGTATCAGGAATGTCAGTACTCGAATTCTAGTCTGATTTAGCAAGTGTGGGTATCTGACATTGTATCCCACACACTCTCCCCCCTTCTTGACCCAACAGAGTAATTAGTACATATGCGTACAACCCAAACGGGTAGTCATACCCTCATACCCGGTGTTAATAAATAAAATAAATATAAAGAGTAGTTGGGTGCGTATCATATGATAAGGAAATGGGTAAAAACTATGTTGCATAAGCAACTTAAATAAAAAATACAAATTTTATGTCACATATATTATTAAATTTTATAGTCCAATATGTTCAAATTTACTTTAGATAGTTTAATGTTTTTTTTAAATTACGTCATTTAAGTTGGGGTTTTTTAATGGAAATATCCCAATGTCAAGGAATTACTAGATGGCATAGATTAGAATGCTAGGTATTTTAAAATGTTCTATAAACCTGTGGGATTGTTGCATGTGTTTCCACTCCTACGAAGAAATATGCCTTGGTTTGACCCTCAATATAGTTCAGTTAGGGCAGATATCATTTACAAACAATGCATATTAATACCCTTTCGGAATACCCGCACATGTACACTAATAGAATAGGGATGAGAAAGATAGAATTTAGATAAAGTGTACTTGAATTTGTGTAGAGGAAGAGTGGGAAATCATTTATGACTAGCTACCTCAGTACAACCGCTGGGATTCAAAACCCATCCTCTCTGTCACCGGCAAGCCAGCCAAGAGGAGACTGACACTTTTTACCACGTGATAAGTGGTGTGAATTGTAAGGGCCATTTTTAATTGTTTTTAATTTTCTTAAAAATTATTTGCTTGTGTATTTTCTCTTAACTTCCCTCCCCTATGGATATTATCTTTTGAGTTTCTCGACACTTTTTAAATTTCAAACCTCTCTGCATTTTTTTTGTGATAAGAAGGATGGTTTTTCCCATTCCTTTTCACTATTTTGAAAAAAAAAATCACAACAAATTATAGTACTACCCATTACAACCAATACAGCACTAGCACCTGACGAACTTTGTGTCGGTGCTGGATTGTTAGAAACTTTTTAGGTTTTAGAAGAGTATTGAAAGATAACCGAGCCCTCCCCCTTCTACCCTTCTGTAACCAACCAAGCGTCCCTTAATGGGGTTTTGACAAGAAAAGAATGGAGGTAAAGTGACCTATATCCAATGTAATATTAAATCGAAAAGGCATGAAAATGGTATTTTTGGGTTTATTCAGTTTTTTCCAATATAAACACCCAATTATAATTGTACTGTTGCAAACGTAAACTAGTTGCGATAATAAATGCCTAGTTAAAAATTTTAATTTTATTCTCAATTAATAGTTTGAAGCTCAAACACATTTATTAATTTGTATCTAATTTTTTATCTAATTATTCCATGGTTTTATTAAATTTTGAGTCTGGCATTATCGTTTTGCGTATTGATACCTTAAATTTGACACAATAAATATTTTATTATCATTCATGATATTTGAGATATCATCAGAATAATAATAACCTTTGGGTAAATGGGTGAAATGCGGGTTGCGGGCTGCCCCTTCAACTGTAAAGCTCCTTCTTAAGAGCCCATCTCACGACCGCTTTAGTGGTACATTAGGTACAAGATCGTGCTTCGACCAGAAAGCGTATCATAGTGCGGTTTTATATATTCTACACTTACAACAGGGAAATTGGGAAAAGTTTAAGAGTTTTATTTTAAATAACTGTGTTTCAATTTTATCGCTCTTTTTAAAGTAGAATATAGAAAAGTGCAACACGATGAGACGTCAAATTCGAGCTGCATTACCTCACCTTTTTTTTTTTAGCACCGAGTCTTACTATGCATTCGGGTTGTACGAATATGTACTAATTACGCTAATGTGGTACGGATGAGTAAAATTTAATTTAGATATTTAAGTGTACCGCCATTTGCGTAAAGGAAGAGTGGAAACGTATTTAAGAAAAACCACTCTCAGTTCACATGAATGGGATTAGAATCCCAATTTCCCCATAATCGGCAGTCTAGTCTATTGCGAGAGTGACGCCTTAGATCACGAAGCGTGTATTACCTTCGTATGTTATATGTTATTTGTGGGGTGAGAAATGATATAGGTCTTAAGTAGTGAGAAGGTGAGATTCTCCCAGTAGCTGAGTGGTTAAAGAAGCCAATCACTGGTCCAGGTGAGTATCATCCAATGTAGTATGTGTAAGGTTATGTATATTAACCAGCTAGTACAAGGGTTAGATGATCATTGATTAGTATTGGACATGTTCAAAAAAATATGTTACCTCTCCTCCCCCCCTCCCCCTCAATAGTGAAACTGCCCACTTCATGCATTATTGGAAAGATTTCTGTTCATTTTCATGAACTGGCCTCTTCTATTGACCATTTCACGAGTTGAGCAAAAAAATTGCATTAACTCCTGCCCATTTAATGAACTGAAACTTATTCTACTATCTACTAAACGCTTGAATAGAATTCGTTTTAAGATATTATATTAAACTAACCCAACCTAACCTAAGCTAACCTTCCATTCTAAAACGAATACAAGATTAATTAATTAAAGATCAAACCGATTCTTCGCTTGTTCATTTCAAGAATCAGACAAAAACTCATTCATTTCATTAAATGGGTGACGATTGAAGCTGCCCAGTTCTGGAAATAGCCAGTCCATGAATTGGGCAACACAAGCGCTACCCAATTCATGAACTGGACGAGTTTTTTAAATGGCCAATTTTACTTTTAAGGTGTAAAATATACACAATGAGCACAAGATTCGATTTCCGTTATCAGCTGTCATTTACTTAACTATATTTGAATTAATATCTATGTACCTCAACTCTTTTGTACTAAATCATAATTTAAATGTGTTGTGTTATGTTTTAGGTTATGTTTATAAATCGTTGTCGGAAATAAGCTTATTTTAACAGAGGGAGAGTATGTTAAAACCATCTAATAATAGCAAAATGACAAAATGTGATACTCTGAATGTGTGTTTGTAGTTGGAAATTAAAAAACTAATTCACAGATCTCGATCAAACTTTGAAATCATTTACATAAATATCCAACAAGCAATATCTTGTTTTATATTCTGAAAATTGAAAAATGATACCTGGACACGGGAATCGAACCCGGGACCTCTGGCTTCGATTCCCGTGTCCAGGTGTCATTTTTCAATTTTCATAATATGATATCTAGGTGGAGTAATCCCCACTAATAAGCATAAATAATAGCTCTGTCTATTAATTCTTAATATCTTGTTTGTTTGTTTGATCTTTATTAGCAACGCTCTTTCAGGGACAGATTAATTATCTACACCCAGATTTTGGTTGGAAGAACAGTTTAGAAAATTCAAACATATTTCTTTGCGGCCAACATCGATAACATTTTACTATATTATTTGTAATATTTTATATGTAGTTATAATATCTATCAAAAGGGACTGCTGCAGATAACATGACTTGATGTATGAATAATTTTAATATTGTTTTGGTAACTTTAGTAACTAACTTCTACTGTTATTCCTAGCAAAATAAAACTACATAAATAATTTTTTTTAATAACAATTTCGGGTAAAATTGACTTTATAAAAATAAACACAAAGAAATGAATTTTAATTAGAGTTGTTAAAGTTCACAACTATAAGCATAGTTTGTTAAAACAGTCTTAAAATTTTTTGTAATATAAAAAAGTGTCTAATGTTGATTAAAAGAAAAAAGTTATTTATTTAATTTCAACCAAACTTATTATTAATATTAAAGTCAACCCTTAGAGAACTATTAACTCATACTGATATTGTTCCTGTAGGGTGTTCACAGTTTGAAAAAATAATCAAAATATCTTGTGTTTAAAAGATGTTATGGCATAGAATTACAATCACAAAAATGGGCGAATATATGAAGGAATTGTAATGTTTTGAAAATAAAAGGATTATGTTAGAGAATATTTTTTTTTAATCGGATCCAACGTAGTTCAAAAGTAAACAAAATATTTAGCCTAATCATTGATTTCGAGCAAACTTGTTAAAACCACCCCCTAGTGGACTCATCACAGACAATTTCCGGTATATTGAGAGCTTGACGCCTTGACCACGCGACCAAACGCGCGGCCATTCCTTTTATAAAATAATAACACTCTATGTTAAACACCTGTCACATTAGTAATCGAGATCTCTCTTGAGTAATAACATCGTAAACACACTTTTATTAGTGAGATAAACTGTTTATCTTATAGCGAAAGCACTCAGGTCACAGCCCTCCCCCCTTCCCGGGTTCCCGGGGCTACTGTTGGCCTCACATTCACGCACATGGACCTCTGATACGCAGGTTTTTCACTCATGCCACGCACTAAGGCACGCGACGCACGAACTTTGTGAAGGTTGGTTTGTCAAGCATTTCGTTTACACGTTCCTTCTCTTCCTCATACAAATAGAGTTCTCAACCCAACACAAATATTTACAATGATTAGAGATAAGTCATCGCTCTTTCGTATGAAACTTAACACACACACAATTAAAGTTCGAATCCCAACTAGTCATTGCATTAAAAAAACATATATTTAAAAAAAATTGCAACGCATCTTACTACCCGATCGGTTTATACGCTTTAGTACTAATTACGCTAATGGGTTAGGAATTGGGAAGGTTGAATTCAAAGGTTATGAACCCGCATTTACGTGGAGGGTGAGTGGAAACAAATTTAGGGAAAACCACCCACAGTTAACCCGATCGAGATCCGAACTTCAATCTCCCCATCCTCGGCAGTCTAGCTCAACACGAAACGAAACACTGACTACGCGGATCTTTTTTTTTTAGTCGTACAATAAGAGTACTTGTGCTAGTGACTATATATATTGTATACGCAATGATGTTTTCAAGAGGGTGGAAGGCTTTAAGAGGTTTCTTCTACCGCGTCTTAATACCCGTTCAGGCTATATGCATAAAGATCACTCGCCATTGGAATGGTGGTAGCTCACAGCTAAAGTTATTAGATATTCTCGCATGTATCCATTCGTCGAACCATATGATCTGAAAGACCATGTATTGAGCTGCTGCTACTTTCAGTATTCAAAACTTCCACAACAAAGAATTTGTTTGTTATTATGTTTTCTTTTAACCGTTTTTATATTAGTGAAGCACGAACTTATGAAAATAACCGTTTGTATGTTCCTCTTTTGTGGGGGCGGCGTCTGTAATCGAAAATGAAAAAATAAAAAGATAATAAAAAAAGAAATAAAAGGATGCCTTCTCTTCATAAATTAAGATGGGTATCCAGCTGAAACAAGGGCAGTTGATGACGTCACGCAAACCATGTTTGGTTGTTTGCATGTGCATGTGTTTTATTTTGAAACTAATGTTTTGTATGGTTCTTACTCTAAGTTATAAAAAAAGATTTTTATATTTTGGTGGCCAGTTATAACAAGATACAAGCGTGAATATAATACGTTTTAAATTATTATTTCATGTACTTTAAAATATTTTGTTGCCACAACCACGAAACAAAAAAACAATGGTTTTATTATTAAATTTTGTTCTTTCATTAAGTTACGAAAAAGCCAACTATACAGCCATCCTTAGAAAAGTATTATTAGAAGCGTTTATTAACAATTTTGATTGATAATAAATTATGGTACTACTAAGAAAATAACTACGTGATACCTATTCCCACACCAGTGACTTTCAACTGATGTTTGAAATAAAATCTTCTGTTAACTGTCAGTTACCACCTTTCCTATGGTGAATGGACTGTATATTAACTTATCTAATGGAATGAGAATAAGGAAGGTAGGATTTTAGAGGAAATATACCCGCATTTAAGTGTAGAGAGAATGGGAAAGTATTTAAGGAGAATTACCCTTAGTAGACTACACCATGCCTGGATTCAAACTCCGATATCCCCGTCCCCGGTTCACTCTAACACAAGAGTGACGCCTTAGACCTTGGTTTTCTAACTTAAAAGTGCTCGAGGACCACAATATAGTCCACGAGTCTATTGACGGGCCGCAACATAATAGGCCGATTTTTGTCAAGTTATGCAAAAACGAGAACAGGTATTTAATTGTAAATTAAATATGAAGTGGTAGTTTAAACACGTTTAGTTACATACTAAATGAATTTTCCGACTAGAATATACTAGCTTTGATACGTCAATTTAATTTAAACCTGCTTAGGTAGCCATATAGTGTAAGGCATTACTCTCGTGTTAAATTAGACTGCCAGATCGCGGTTCGAATATCTGTCAAATGTAATAAAAAGGTTTTTACAAAATTGTTTTCCACTCTCCTTCCAAAATTACTCGTGTATAACTCATTAGCATAACTATAACATATGCTTCTATCCTGAACAGGCAGTAAGACTAGGTGCTAAAGAAATAATTAATACAACAGATATAAGGAATAAATTAAACACAAACATCAGTTGGAGCTTTCGTGGATTTTCCCCACGCAAGTCAAAATTTTCCGTTTCTCGGCTAAAAACATCAATTTTACTAACGTAAATAAATGTTCCAAGAAATTTCGCGAGCCGCATGCTGCCCGTGGGCCACCAGTTAGAAGACTCTGCGGCTTGTGACCCCTGAAACTAGTCTATCACCTCCTATCCTCATTTGAATACACTAATGGTGTAGGGATGAAGAAGGTAGAATTCCGAATAAATATACTTACAATTGAGTTTATAAAGAGCGAAAAAACCATTTAGGTAAAAATCCTCAGTATACAATACCGGGATTAGAATCCTGACATATCCATCACGGGCAAACTAGTCTTAACGAGATTGACATTTAGTCCGGGGGAATTTTTTTTTATGAAAAAGACTAAGCAAAACGGAAATTAACTTAACTAAACGAGTTTCTTAACATGATGAACTCTTTTGGAAAAAGTTTTGACTGATGACCAATTTGTGAAAGGTACCTTAGCTTTGAATAATAATTGTTTAGCAGTTAATCATGTGGGAGTAGATTTATTTTTCAAATTCACATTCACATTGGATAAAGTTAATTTATTTTGTCAGGTAAGTTGGTCCTACTGTTAACTACAATTGGTAGGGTTGTTCGAGTGGGCAAACACAAGTGAGGGGAAGTATGTGGTTCTGCTCCGGCTGGTGCTGACTGAGTTATTTACTTTTGTTTATGTGTTCGTTCTGCTAATTACATCAGTAAATATCTAACCACTAAAATTATTTGCGTGATATGTTGCGTAGGCTGTTATCATGGATTAATTTTGTAAGTCACGTACTGATGTGAGCTATGTCTTTAGAAAATGTAGCGTTAAATACCCCACTTAAGGTATGGAATAAAGGGAACGCGAGAAAATGTGTTTCTAGAGTTTTAATAGCAAAACTGTTTTTGGGGGGGTCAAATAAATAAAATTTTGCTTCTATAAAGACAAAGAGTTAAACTTTCTTCACATGATGATATAAACAACTGTTGTTGAATATATGTCATGAGCATAGCGGCATTATTTGAGTAACTTTTTAAATTAAAAGAAAAAGTTTTAATGAAATCCCAGGACATCCTTTACAGATATTCAACAATTGTTGAAGAAAAATAAACTTTATATTTATACTAGCAATCCCGCACGGCGTTGCCCGTGACCCACTGTGCTATAAGAATGATATAGGCCACCCCCTCCACCAATATTTTTATCATCTCTGAAACGTATTCTAAACCAAATTAACAAAAATTTTTTCAAAAATTTAAAAATCCTGCTTTGAGGTACATTCAGACCCCCTTTCCATTCACCTATGTTAAAAATTTCAGATCTCTGCGTGCTGTAGATTTGGCTGGGCATCTCACACAAACAAACAAACACACACAGACAAATACTTCCTTTTATTATTATAGATAGATAGAAGCAATATTTGATTTATTTTGATCAAAAAAAGTATTGCTATAAAAACTGCAAAATATTGATCTTTTCTCGCGTTCTCTGTATCCCCACCTTAAGAACAATTATTGATCTTTTGAATATTAGACTACGGTTCTTATGTGCTTATTTTCCTCGTGTCTTACCACCCTTCCGTACTATCCACACTTATTTATTGTTTTTAGCGTGTACTTTCTGAACAGATAGATTGATTATATCAGCACACGAGAATTTCTATGAGCGAGAGCGAAAGGGCCTACTAATTTTGCTGGGAAAAGTATTTTCGCATACCTTCCAGGGTTCTTTAACATGCCACAATCGACATGGGACCAACGGCTTTTTTTACCCTTCAAAGGAAGTCGTACGAAGGACTTTTATCGCTCAAGAAAAATCCGTTGGCCCCGTCTAGGTTTGAACCCACGCTTGAGGCGAGCACTTTACCCCAATACCACCATGATATACACATCCATACTTAATTACAATAATACAGAAGGGTGGACGGCGGCGTTTAGAGGAAGTATACTCGTATTTTGGTAGAGGGAGACTAGATAATTGCTTTGCAAAAAATTAATCAGTATGTCAGACCAGGATTCAAACCTCATCTTCTTAGTCACTGGTAAACCAAGTATTTAGTCCACGTACCCACGGATGCAGGCAATGTCACGTTATTTTGATGAAATTTACATTTGTTATTTTAATTATGGGTAATCAAGTTCACGACTTAGATATGGGTGTGCGTCTCGAACCAGGCTCAACCACAAGACCTCTCACCTGTCAGTCCGCGAGCGATTCGATCATATATTATACTAAGAGAGGGTGTGGGATGAAAGCCAACTTCATCGCGAGGAAACACTGGCTCCATCAAGATAAACACGATTAACATATTTGACAAAGGTTTCAAGCACAACCACTTTCTTCAGAGTATTAATTTTCAGCGTCATATCGATGTAGAGGAAAATCTCCCCCTCCCTCCCGTTCCCCGCATTTCCAACCGCAAAACAATGTCAGCCTGTTCGACGCTTTCTAAAGCCACTCTCACTCGATATATCGGATAACACACAGCTCTAAGTCACGGAGAATAGAAATTTCTGAGCTCGCAGAAATGTTGAGAGAAGAAAAATAAACTTTTGACGGAAAGAAAACTAAAGCCGGAAAGCCCTGGGGTTCGCGACATGTGGACGATAGTTTCTTTCTCACAGGATCTTGAGGAGTATTTTTATATCCAGTGTTTTTTAATGTGCCCGTTTGTGCTATTCACCATAGGTTTGACTAAAAACACTATGGAGACGAAATGAAGGTGATATGGACCTATAGGATCTATGATATTTAAACTCTCAAATATAAGGGAAACAGAAGATCAGGAAGAAATTTAAATAAGTGTATCAACATTCGTCTGAAGTGAAAGTGATAAAGTACACTTAGAAAATAAAACACCTACCAGTGCACCCAAGAGGGATTGAATCCCGGCCTCTAAGTAAAGGGTCAAGCGTACTGACCATTACATTAACCGTGTCGGTATGTAATATTGTTGCTAGTTAGAACTATACTTACTTTGGAGGTTTTAATGATGTAGATAACACAGAAGGGCAGAAGAGGGGGCTGGATATGCACACAAGGATACTAAACTCTACACAGCGGCGAGCAAGTGGGCCAAGGCGTCGTCCTCACAGTGCCTTGGTGTGCCAGCGATGGGGAAGTCTTGAGGTTCACTCACACCTAGGCGAATTGAAGCGCGGTATTTGGACTCACATCCAAGCGAAGAGGAAAGTAAATACGCAGTACTTTTGAGTATTAAAAAAAACTCACGCCGTAAGCCCACAATCGAACCATACCAACCAAGTGCCAACATACGCGAATAGAGGGTGTCATGTGGTCAGCAAAATGAACACTCCCGCTATTAATCTCAGTTTTCTAGACCGGAGTCATTTTTTTTTTTTCGTTCAAGTAGTTCCTCAAGTGTCCTCACGAGGCTGAGTTCACCCCATTGCAGACCCACAGTTTTACAGACAATCAGGAAGCACCAGGGATCAAACCCGGGACCTCTGGATCTGTAGCCAGGAACTATAACCAATAAACCAGTGTGTGAATACAAATAAGAACCAAACTGTTCTGTATTTCTTTCACAATTATAGCCACATGGCATACTAGATACAATGAAATAAAATATAAATAAATGATTGTCTATAAACGGCAAGATTCAAATAAATGCAAGTAAACTTAGACTATGCTATTTACCAATTTTTAATTATATCCTCCAATGCATACTTTTCAAGTTACAGTTGCTATAGTTTTCGTCATTTTTATAGTAAATAAATCTGTAGCCCTGGACTAAAGTAATTAATTGTATTGCAGCTTCTTCACTTTACAAACAAAACAAACTTGAACAACCTAATATTTGCAGTCTCGCCTGGCGATAACACCATCCCGATCTGCCGAATGTCAACGAACTTGCCCATTAATAGCCGATGACACAAACTTCACCTGGCGACGCTATCGAATCAAGTAAAGTATTATCCGCAGATAATTATTTTCATCTCGCCTCGATTCTATTCGTCTAGATGTGAGTGGGTCCATAATACTTTTCTGGCTGCCGCACTTTGATTCGATTCGATTCGCCTATTTGGGAACGGGCCTTTGGTTATAATCCCCATAAGATGTGCTAAGGCTTTTTTTAAAAGGTATTTCTATTCTCCCTGCACGAAAATGAGAACACATTTCCTCTAAAATTTTAGTATGCTTATTCCTACCCTATTATTGTAAATATGCGGATAGCTCGGGTGGGAAGAAAGAGGCGGTGGATAAAACAAATATAGCGCAAGTGAAGTTATTGGCACTAGAGATTCACCCCATGACTTTATCTCAGTCAGTAGCACGTCCATATAACTGTCTAAATGATCCGGGTTCAATTCCCAGTGAGAGCAAACAAAAATCAATGTGAGATTGGGTTCATCTGCTCTCAATAAGTAGCGAATAAAACTGAATGCATATTTGATGTTATGTGTTTTCTACACTAAGCTATGTACCGTCATGTGCTGTACTTACGATACTTGTTATGTATTCGTGTTTTATTTGACGTTTTAAAAAAGCTGCTTAATACGAACAAAGGATTATTAGAACTGAGATCACAATTATAGTTAACTCCGAATCATTCATAGCTTACCTACATTGGCAAAAGGTAAATACTACAATACTTCAACCGAGGTGAGATTTGAACATGGATGTTTATGCATCGTTTATAGAGAAAACTTATCTGAAAAGTTGCCTCCTTCGTATAAAAAAGAGTGGATGCTTCGCAGGTCTTAGGCCTATCTCAAGTCTCTCACATACTTTGGTATTTTACCGTTCCCACCCCTCTCTTTGACGTGTCAGGAATGAGTAGGTCGCTCTGATAGACTGTTTAGCTCTGTGGTTTCCAACCTGGAGGTCACGACCCCAATCAAGGCATGTTTCTGGTGGGTTCGCAAGGATTGTTGAGGTTAAAGCTTTGTATTTACTTTTTTTAAGTGATTATTATGATCATATGAAGGTTCAGAACTAAAATAGAAATTTAAGCGGTTACAATTATATAAATTATTAAGACATTGTTTAGGTTCCCTTTGGTTCCTCAACTCGGACAATTTGCTCGATGACTTAGTTTGATAATCAGTCTCGTATCCAGGCAGGTGGCGCTGCTAGCACAACTTCTGAAATACACGCCAAGGTAGTTGATTCTCTTTGGAGACATCTTAGTCACATTCGTATAGTCATTCATAAGCAAATTATTATAGGCCTAATTAAATCAAGCGCGCAAGCTTAACGTCGCGATCGTTTGGTTTGTCGGTAACGGGGAGGTCAGGATTCAAATTCCGCCCGGGTGTAATGGGGGGGATTTTTTTTTCAAACTGTTTTTCCACTCTCCCGCCATGTAAATACAAGTATATTTCTTCTAAATTCTACCTACCTCCATAGTGTAATTAAATGCAGATAGCCTGGGCAGGAAGTATTATTCAGTGAAAATAGTAATTCAAATACTAGTATTCGAACGTTTGTAGGTGAACTAGGGGGTCGCGATGGTCTCAAAGACGAAAATTGGGGTCAAACCCTCCAAAAGTTTGGAAACCACTGGTTTAGCTCCTCCTGAAATTTTCTCCCTTCTAATTCTTTACACACAAAACGATGACACAAGAACTCCACTGATTGTCTCTTCATATTATCAGTTCATTGTTTTAGAAATATTATTTCCTTATTTCCGATTTTATTATTTATACAAGTAATTATCATAAATAACCTAAATTGACTGTGTTGTCACAATGCCAAAAATACACAGAGACATAAAAATATACTTCACAATTCAAATTGATATTTGTGATTTTTTACGAAATCTTTTTGATTTATTTACGAGTTTAATATTTTTGTTTTATTGTTTTATATATGAAAAATCATCCATGTTAAAGTGAGATATATGAACAGGAAACTCACATTGTTGAACACGCGGACTAAATGTTAGGCTCAACTAGTCTGGTTTGCCGCTTATGTGAGGATCGGGGTTCGAATTCTGACTGGGTGTCATGAGGGTGGTTCCACAAAAATGTTTGTTCATTTCCTATACATTCTACTTTCCTCGTCTGTACCCGATTGGCGTAGTTAAAAAGCTTATAGCACGGGCGGGTAGTAAGACGTGATGGGATGGAACATCCTATTTGGCTTGCCGCTATGTGAATGGAATGGAATACAACATCTTTAATGATCTTCCCAACAGCCACAAACTACTTTTTATTAGCATCCGAGGAGCTCGATTCGATTCCAGGCTAGATTATTTTGAGTGTGGTGATATAAAAATAAGTATTGAGGTTGGAAGAAAACAACGCTATAAAATGAAGTATCTGTGAAAGGCGAAGCTTGGGTGACACGGAGATCAGCCGAAATCGAGTCATATTAGAATATACTGAAAAATGATACCTGAGCACGGGAATCGAGCCCGGGACCTTTGGCTTAGCGTGCCGATGCTCTACCACTGAGCTATCCAAGGATCGGCTGGAAGTGTCAACTTGTTGGACACGTCAGTTCTTCAACGTATCCGATTTAAATAACTATGATCTAGTAACAGTGCAAGCGAAACGTGACTTAAACAAATTTACTGAAAGGAACAGGGTTAGGAGGGTGAACTTTTAGGGAAGTCCGTCAGCATTTGTTTTAAGTGGAGGTTGTGGAACCATTAAGTGAAGGGGAAAATCCATAGCTCAAACGAACGAGATTGAGCCTCGTATTCGTGAGTTAGTCAGGCGTGATAACCATGCACCTAATCTTGTCCACCTTGCCAAAGTTCGGAGGGAATAATGTAAAATTGCATACGATGTAATCACCAATTCGCAATCCGATATAATCAATCACAGCATCCTAGTTACGAAATGCACCAATACATTGGACCACCTGTAAAATCACCGATACAAAATATTTTTTGTCGAGGCTATTATGTTCGTAATATATTTTCTAGATAATATGTTTTGTTTTGAAAAAAAACCAACATAATAAATCCGACTTGGTTGAAAATAGGCACTGATTATTGGCGATGCCGGGCTAATCCTATCATGAAAGGTAATCTTCCAACAAAGCGGACAACTAATGGAATTCACATTATTTTGTTATACAACCATAGATTTTTTATTTTACAAAGCACATATACTACCCAACGTAGGATCCCATTTATTGGTTTTAAGGCGAGGCCTTTCACCATTGCGGGAATTATTACGGGTGCACCTATGTTTTTTTTTAAATATATTTTCAATTAATGCAATCCACCCAGCGTAAAACCGGTCTTTTTTTTTAAACGTTGACAATATGAAATATGCCCTTAAGCTTCTCATCTTTTTTTTTGTTTGTTCGTGTTTGCAATAGTTCGTCATAAGGAATTAATGTTACACAAATATTATTTTATATCAACTAATATATCACAACGTATCAGAGTGGTAAATTAAATAATATATATCATAAAATAAATATTAAGAGATAGAGTTTGCAAACTACTCAAAAAAAACTTCGACATGATATGATTTAAAATTATGTTTATGTTAGAGTAAAAGTTGTCGTCTATGGCTAGGTTCACCAAATTACCCAGGTGAGATATTTTAGTCAGCTGTTTTCTTTGGATTAATTCATGGGCAAATAGAATTTTGTGTTTAGATAATACACGTGTGACTACATATTAAATATTAAATACAAACAACATAGTACAAACAATTTTAAAATTTGCATATATACGAATAATTGTGTATTTAGACACCATACACCATTGGTGGCCTCACGGTCTTAGGCGTCATTCTAGCAATAGACTGGATTGCCAGTGACGAGGAGATTGGAGCTCGAATTCCAGTAGGATGTAGAGAGGTTTTTTCTTCTTAAATAGTTTCCCAATCTCTATACACGTAAATGCGGGTATATTTCCTATAAATTCTACTTTAATTATCCCTGCCTTGTTATTTTAAATAGATAGATAGCTCTAACGGGTAGGAAGACGTGGTGCACAATAAATAAAAATAAAAAAAAACACAATATTTTAACGAAAATGTGGAGTTTACATGTTGGTGCCTCCAGCTCTAAATATGTTTTAGTAACCCCCTCCCCCACCCGTTTGTCTATTTGGCTGTCAGTAGGCCTACTTATCAATTTGTAAGTGTCAACACATAAAAATAAGAGGAAAAAACTTTAAGAAAACAAACATAAAAAGATCGGATTTTTCGGAGCTATATATTTTATCTCCCAAAACTTAAATAATTTTACTTGCTCGCTATCTTACAGGTAGAGAAAGTATTGTGATCGTCAAAAAAATCAAACTCGAGAATTTGATGAATCTTGACGTTTTATGACTCCCTGAATCCGAAAAAGTGATTTTTGAATTTCCGTCTGTGTGTCTATCTGTCTATCTGTACCTCCAACTAGAGCCTAAATTATTTTACCGATCGGGCTAAGACTTGGTATCTAGGGTTTTCATAGTGTTGCCCCGAGGTGTTTTTGGAATTGGATATTCACCCTTAAAATTAAGGGTAGTTTACTGAAGGGCAAAAAGAGAAAAAGTAGATTTTTTTCAAAATCGGCTCTAACGATTTTGATTAAATTTCATTTTTAAACATTTATAAATATTCCAAACAAAATGGCTACTCTAATATTTCGGAAAAATGACTTTAAGAGCTCCGGTCTGATGCGTAAATTCTCTCTTTTTTTTTTATCATATCTCCGAAACTATTTGAGATATGAAATTACTTATCATTACAAATAACTTTCAAGCTATACGCAAATGTATATATTTTTTAATTTTTCGAACACTAAAGGTTAAGTATTGCGAAGGTAAAAAAATCTAACCTGAAATGTTGATGGGTGTCGACGTCTCATGACCCCCCGAACCCTTAAAAATGGTCTTTGAAATGCCGTATCTCTGTGTGTCTGTTTAAACTTAAAATTAAGAGAAGTTTTATAAAGGACGAAAAGAGAAAAAAATAGATTTTCTAAAAATCGGCTCTAACGATTTTGATTAAAATTCGTATCTAGTCGTTGAATAAGATTATAAATAAATTGGCTAGTTTCATTTTCTCATGAAAATGACTTTTAGGGTACTTTACAGAAGCGGAAATTTCCGTATCTCTGCAACTACTGTATTTGAGATACTAAATAACTCATCATTGCAAAATTGTAGTAATATTAAAAATTAAAAACTTTTATACGAAATACATTTTTATAAAACCAACAGTTTCTGCGATATTGGCAAATATATTAATACAATTTTGTGAGCTTTAGTTGCAAACATATACTACAAGTCTTAACGCAATAATTCTCCAATGCCATAGAGTAATTAAATATAAGTCTCTCAAAAAGTTTATGTTATTTTTCCTTAAACCTCTTAGGAGAAATGTTTGCACAGCAATGATCTATCTCCATTTTAGACTTAATAGTCAATATTTACATTTTTTATTGGTAAAAATTTATAAATGAGGAATTTAATATCAATGCGCTGATCTGAAGATGTGCAACACCTAATAAAATGTCGATCAGAAGTAATTTTTTTAATACGAAGTGTTGACCCTTGTGGACCCAATATTAATCTTTTTTATTGGTCCAAACATACAAATGAGGACATTAACTCTTTAAAAATAAAAAATTTAAAACAGAGACTCAAAAAATGTTTTACATAAGTATAGTGCAATTTATGCTTGGATTTGCTAGTGTATACTATTTAGTTTCACATATATTACAAGTTATGAGTAAATATCTCCATTTTTAAACATTAGATCGAGAAGTCCGTGCGTGGTTCCGTACCATTTATTTTCTTAATGCAAGCACCACTCTAAAAATTACAGCTCTATAGCCATTGAAAGTATTAAAAAACGGAAATACAATTATTCCTATGTGTCTCTAGGTTTTACATATACAGGTGATAAAATTGCCCCTGATGGATGCACTATGTGTCTTGTGCAGCAAAGTGTTATCAAACAGTTCTATGTTACCTGCCACACTTCGTAGACATCGTGATACTAGTCACCCTGAATTTAAGGACAAATATGTTAGTTTTTTCAAGCGTAAACTTGGGGCATTAAAAAAAGTCAGAGTCTTATAGTGAAAAGTTCAAAAACTGACAATGAAAGCGCTACCGAAGCCTACTACAGAGTGGGTTACTGTATTGTGCTTGCAGGAGAAGCTCATACAATCGCTGAAACCATAATCAAGCCTTGTGCGATTGAAATGGTAGCTTATGTGCTTGATGAGCAATCAAAAAAGAAACTTGAAACAATTCAGTTACCTAATAATAATGTTAAACGTCGCATTCAAGATCTCTCAACAGATTTAGAAGAAGAAATGGTGTCGTGATTTATATGTAGTTTTGCTTTTTTGTTGCAACTCGACGAATCAACAGACGTGTCAGGGCTAGCAGTATTACTTGTGTTTGTGCGTTACTTGTTTCAGAATAAAATCTATGAGGATGTGTTGCTCTGTAAATCTATTGAAAGTCGTACGACTGGAGAAGAAATCTTTAAAGTAATTAATAATTACAAGAGAGAACACGATATAGGTTGGGAAAAGTGTGTTGATGTGTGCAATGACGGAGCCAGAGCAATGACAGGTAGAACGGCAGGGGTCTTGGCATGTATCAAAGAGTTGGCACCGTCTTGTTCGAATAGTCACTGTGTGCACAAGCGCTTGTCGCCAAAAATGTGTAAAGACACCTCAAAAATGTTTTGGATAATACTGTAAAGATAGTAAGCCACATTAAATCAAGGCCACTTAATGCCAGAAAGTTTAAATTACTTTGCGATGAAATGGGAAGCGAACACACAACGCTGCTACTTCACACAGAAATAAGATGGCTGTCTAGGGGAAAGGTTCGTGCTAGAGGTTTTGATTTTTTATTGATTACCCATTTGAGCTTTCTCCCTGTTTGGTGAGTACCTCTTGGCTTCAGAAATTGGCTTACTTAGAGGACATTTTTTACAAGAATTAGTGAACTAAATATGTCATGTCAAGACAGAGTGTGTTGGTATTTACAACAAGGGACAGAATAGCGTCTTTTGATCGTAAACTTGAACTATGGAAGAGATGTGTTGAAAAAAGGCAGTATGAATGCTTTCAAACTTTGAATGACTTCATGAGAGAAACAGAACCTAGCCTAAAAGAAACTATTCATAGTATTATCGTCCAATATTTAAATGGTTTTCAACAAGCGTTTAAGAAATACTTTTAATTTTCTAGAGAAGACGATGACTGGGTACGAAATCCATATTGTGCTTCAGAGAAACCGGATGTAGTGTCTGTGCAAAATTACAAGTGTTTGATAGATATTACATCTGATACTGGTATGAAACAGAAATTCAGTGATGTTCCTCTGGTTGAATTCTGGTGCAGCCTTATTCGAGAATATCCACAAGTGTCTAATGTGCAGTACTTAAACTTTTTGCGTTTCCAACAACTTATCTGTGCGAAGCTGGATTTTCAAGGTATGCAGTAACAAAATCTAAATATCATTACAGACTGGACATTGCACCCGACATTAGAGTTCAGCTGTCTACAATCTCTCACAACTTTAAAGGACTTTGTGAAACAAATAAACAAACAACACCATTCTTCACACTAATACCCTATAAAGTAAGATTGAATGTTTACTTAGTATACTATTGGATGTATAATTTTTGTGTTACTCTGGAAAAATAATATATTTTAATAAAGGCCCACTTTTTAAATTTTGGGTAGCAATCATTCCGACACATTGTATTTTATGCAAGCAAGGGTGCGAGGATCCGTGGATATCTTCCAAAGCCAAAAGGGATTCGAGAACAAATAAGTTTGAGAGCCACTGACCTAAACGGTATTGCTGATTTCACGCATGCTAATTTTAAAATCCCATTTCATTCCTCTATTTACTGAGATGAAGGTACCGGGCTCGTTTCCCGGATTATGTTGAAAATCTTTTATTTTCAGAGTTATGTATTAATGGTCAGCCGGTTGCACCTATTCTAGAACTAAGACAGTTTGTAAGTCATGTGCTGATATAATCAGCTGGCTTAGAAAGTACACAATAAATATCCCTCGTTGAAAAAACCTACTAAATGAAACAATAACCTATGAGACCAAAATCCCTATGAAAATATTAGCACAAGAAACCTGACCGCTACGACATCTGAGAGACATACGTCAGTCTTACTGAGCAGCTCGTTCAATAAATGTGTTCCCATAAGATTACATCCAAGTTCGGGAAGAAGAGATGTATTATGTACAAAACGAGGGGTAGGGAGGGGCGAAGGATTTGCATAAGTTAAAAGTCACAAAACGATTTAGACGAGATGTTCAAATAAACAATTTACTCTAACGAGCTTTTTTTTAACAACTAAAAACTACGGGAACTACACATATTGAGTCTACACACATGGTCCGCGTGTAAACAGCGACATACATAGCTTATTATAAATGGCATGTGCACACATGGGTGATGTTTAAGTACTTAATTTCTTCTTAATCCATAAAACCATTAGCGAAATTAATATTTCCGGGTAAAACCAAACGGGTAGTAAGACGCGGTGCTAAAAAAAATACAAACTAAGGTAATTGAGAGATATATTTGTGTGAAGGTCAGGAATAAATAATGAAATAATAAAACTGAGGGCAAAGTAAGTAAAGATGTAATCCAAAGTCCCTCTCGCACTTAATTTCTTCGGACGAACTTTTCCAATGGCTTCCTTGCCAATGAGCGATAAAGTTGATGTTTCTAGGAGATAAAATTGATCATGTTAAGGCGGGAGTGCAGGGGACGCCAGTGTTTTTGCAGTTTTAACTAAACATTTTTTTTGACAAAATAAATAAAATATTGATCCAGTGAAACAGAGAGTTTAATTTTCTTCATATGGTGATATAAACAATTCTTAAATATCTTTCATGAGCATTGCGGCATTAGATGAGAAACTTTTTAAATGAAGGAAAAAAGTTATCAATAAATTCCAATACAATTTAGTATACCTAATTATATAGTTTTAATATTATTTAAAAAATAATAATATTTCATTATATACACCTCATATTAATGTATAGTTGCACTAAACCTCAGCCCCATACATTATTTTATCAACAATGGTAGCAAGTTTGACTCCTTATAACTAGTTAACTGTTATGATTTTAAATAAGTGAATCACTATTTATAGCTTATCATACACTTCTCAAAAAATTGAAAAATGACACGTGGACAAGAGAATCGAACCCGGGATCTTTGGCTTAGTACGCCAATGCTCTAACCACTGAGTTATCCACGAATCTTCCCGTACTCAGGGTCATTCTTCACTCATATTTTAAGGCAGAGTCTGTGATGAATGTGTGGAAATCGTCGGCTACAAATGTGTGATTTTATTAAGATTATGAGTCATCAGATAACGCAGCCAACTTCGACTCGGTAGTTGGATTAATGCTGCCACTGGTACAGTTATAATTATAACTGTAAGGGATTGCATATTAAGAATCAAATAGCCAAAGCTACTATTTATGCTTTTAGTTAGGATTACTCCATCTAGATATCATATTCTGAAAATTAAAAAATGACATCTGGACACGGGAATCGAGCCCGGTAGCATTGGCGTACAAAGCCAAAGATACCGGGTTCGATTCTCGTGTCCAGGTGCTATTTCTCAATTTTCAGAATATGATATCTAGATGGAGTAATCCTCACTAAAAGCATAAATAATAGCTTTGACTATTTTATTCTTATCATACACTTGTTAAAATTGTGCAATTACATTTTTGTATCGAATGGCCTTAAAGATTGTATCAATATTTATATCACCGGCGTTAATGTTTGGCTATATTTTAGCAGCAATACTTAATACCCGTTGGTGTTATATGGTTTTACTAGTCACGCTTATGGGTTATGGATGAGCAAAGTTTGAATTTAGAGGAAGTGTACCCACATTTGTGTGTAGTTAAAAGTGGGAAACTATTTAGGAAAAAAACCTCAGTACACCCGACCGGGATCGAACCACGATCGGAAGTAAGGTATTTTGCGAGAATGACGCCTTAGACCATGTGGCCACCGAAGAGGGTATCGTTTGAAGTGAACAAGTGTTTGTACTGTCGTATTAATCAAGATGCGTGCACTCGCGGATACAAAATAAGGAACCAAAGGAAACAGCAACTCGCGCACGCGCATATCTGTCAGCCACATTTTAACGTTGATGATGATGATGATAATAATAATAATAATAATAATAATAATAATATAGCCAGCCAATTTTCAACCAACCTAATCTTAAATATGTTAAGCTATATTAAGTTAGTATGGATAGTATTATAGTAAGTTAAAACGATGTGTCTATTTATTTAAAACGTTAAATGATTCCTCTCGAAAATGTTTCCCGGAATTATAATCAACTGATTTTCACCATTTTTAAAATACAGCTAAATGAAAGCTTAAACATAGAGAGTTTGCCCAAACATTTCAGATTTCAAAAACATTCAGAGAAGAAGCCAAAATTACCTTGAACGACTATTTCTTTCGACAGAAATGTCTTGAGTTTTACCATAAATTTTTTTTTCAAACAAAATCATTTACTTCGAGGATTATCGTATCAAAATAAAAGACAAGGTCCCCAATGACATAAAAAGTGGTTGAGGTTTCTAAAAAAAAGTAATTGAGATATAGTTGGTATAAAAATCACAAAACGTTTGAAATTACGCAGGGATTTACACAACCTGTGATTTGGACATTCAAAGTTGACTGTAGTGATTTTTCACCTGGGTATGACTCATTTTTAATAGTTTTATGTTATTACGTCGACGTGGTTGCACTCAGACCAGAGTATGTTTCTTACTGTACATCCGAGCGTGGGCACATCTTATCGAGCTCGACAATTCACAGAAAACTTGATGAAACGATCCCTTTATAAAGGTAGTAGGTGCTTTGATCAAACTTTGTTCGTGGCGTTCTTCTACCCTCGGCAGTCAGTAAGGCAAACAGTGAGTGGTAAAGGCAGAGTACCATATAATGGAAGCAAGGTTTACTCAGAAAGTCATTGTATGCCCCCCAACTCCCTTACTTCACTCTTATCCTTCTAAAGAAAGTTTAAAGTGCGGTGGCTGCGTGCGAAAAGCTCGTATGTTTTTTGTTCGTTTGGGTGGCTGACGGAAATAAATGGGTGACCTAGCACAGGACAGGAGAGGCTGGGCGAGAATAGAAAAGGGCAAGAAAGATAGAGGACGGGGGAGAAGAAGTGATGACAAGGAAGATAGGAGGCGGGGGAGGAGAAGAGAGGAGAAGGAGAAGAAGAGAGAAAGAATAAGATATAAGGTGGGGGAAAAGAAGATAGAGGGAAGGGAAAAAAAGAAAAGAGAACAAGAAAGATAAAAGGTGGAGGGGAAAAAAGAGGGCAAGAATAAAGGGTGGGGAATAAAAGAGGGCAAGGAGGATAGAAGATGGGGAGAAGAAGAGAGGACAAGGAATCTAGAGGTAAAGGGAGAAGAGAGAAGGAATTTAAAAGGCGGGAGGGAAGAAAAAGGGCAGGTAAGACAGGGAGGAACTTATAATAAGCAGGAAACAATGTACGAGCAAGTCGCAATTCTATCAAATGAAATAACTGATATCATTTGAACTTGAACAAATAGCCAATTTTGAAGATTTTTTTTATATATAAACTTTTTTTTGTCAAAATAAATAAAATATTTTTCCAGTATAAACACGGAGTTTAATTTTCTTCACAAAGTGACATCAACAGTACTTGAATCTCTGTTAAGGGTGTCTTGGAATTTAATGTCAACTTTTTCTATTCATTTAAATAGTTTTTCATCTAAGTCCATTATGTTCATGACCGATATTCAAGAACTGGTGATATCACCATGTGTTTAAAATTGAACTTTTATGTTTATAATGAAGCAATATTTTATTTATTTGGCCAAAAAAAATGTTTTTAGGGTTACGGTTCACTAATTGATACGATGTTGTGGGCGCGGATTAGAAACTTTGCGGCCTTATTACGATTGTGGCAGTTAAATGGAAAAGGGGGAAAACGTTCGATCAACTTTTAGGTTCGATATAATAGTCTTTCTGATACCAAGAATATTTTTCACATTTCAAACGTACCTTAGAGAAAATGTAGCCGCATTTGTCTGAAGGAAGAGAGTAGAATAATTAAAGGAACCCCACCCGACCTGGATTCATAAACCGAACTCTCCATCCATTGCAATCCATGCTTATGCGATAGTGACGCGTTGGACCATGCGACCATGAAAGGTTTGATATTTTTTATAAGGATAGTACAAAAACATTTAAGCGTTTTTTATGTCCACACCACCGTGTAAGAACGGTTTAATCGCGTTAAAAAAAACATTATGCCGTTGTTTACGCGACTAATTGAACAAGAGGTTTCTGAAAGAAAATTATAATCTCAAAATAGGTAATGCCTTGTCATGTTCAAGAAACCAATCAGGAATGCTCACGTGGAAAGAATTTTTTTTTAACAAGCAAACGTTGTTATTAATGAAGTTAATTTAATGCTAGTTTTATTCTTTTGTTATTGCTCAGTAAATAGAGGTGGGTTGGTTTCAAAACTGCCTAATGGATGTACTGTAGTCCTGTTGTGATTAGATATTTGATTTGATTTTAAAATGTATTAATTGTCCATTACAGACAATTTTGAATGTTATTCTAAGGATTATTTTTTAAGAAGGGCTAGGGAAGTTATCATTAATTTTTTACTTGGTTCTTAGTTATTTGTGAAACAATTATATTACTCTGGAAACAAGAAAACAGTTCAGTTGTTCAATTGATTGCACATGCATGAGCTTAGAAGATGGAAATGATATTTGAGGTAAAGATGTAGCCGCATCAAGTACCATATTCGTTAAATTGAAAAATTACACCTGGCTATGCTAACAATTATAGCACGTTGTATCCGATGATTTACACACGTCCCTCACATACTTATCCTTAAGCTATGAGTGAAGAATGACCCTGAGCACGGGAACGAATCCTGGATAACTGAGAGGTTAGAGCTTTGGCGTTCTCAAGCAAGGATCCCGCTTTCAATTCCCGTGTCTAGGTGTCATTTTTCAATTTGATAAAAAATCATATTTTAGTTTGGTAGTATTGAAGACACTAAGCAATAAATGAATTATAATTATGTAATTTAGTATGGTGATTTTAAGTTCCATGAATCTAAGTCAGATAACCTCTGTTTGCTCAACGCTGGTTGGGAGCATGAATGGGTCTTGTGAGCTTATTTTGTTGAACGTGCTGCTAGTTTTGAACGTCCTGTTTTTAACGATGCTGTTTGTCTAGTCAATTTGCTTAGCATGTGTTTGCTTCTTAGTTTAATGATGAGATGATTAATGTACTGCTAACTGTTGAAGCTGTTAGAAAGAACATGTAATATTTTAATATCTCGGACAGCTTGTGGCCACGACACTATCAATATTTTCATCAGATAATTTGTAAATACTGTATTTATCTCTGAAGGGATATGTAAGGGAAACCGATAGAAACGATGGAAAAGTTGGATTGTATTTCATGTATTTCATGTATTTCATGTCATTAACTGGGCGACGTATCTTAAATTTGTTTTTTTTAGTGGCTAATATCATTAAATGAATTAAATCATCACCCCTTTGGTCTCTGTATTTTAGTGGTTATTTTTCTCCTGACAACAAAACCATCTTTTAAAATGTATCTTCTGATTAGAACTTGTCCTTGTTCCACTCTTTCGCGTTTATATTTCTTCTCCTGACTATAAATGCGAATATATGTTTCCGCTTAGGACTCTTAATTATGATATAAGAGAAAAGGGTCATTATGGATCTTTGGAAATTATGTGTTCAAATATAATTGTGCAAATGCATCTAATACCCTTATTTATCAAAATAAAATTAGTGGTAGCCTTAAAACGTAACGAACCAGCAAGGGAGTATTATTATATTTGTCACACATTACATTCTGAAATCTTAATATCTTTATTAATAAACAATTAGGTAACTTTGATACTGTTTTGGTGGCCGCATAGTCTAAGGCGTCACTATCGAGCTGGACTAGACTGCCGATGACAGGGAGGTTGGGGTTCGAATCCAGGTCGGGTGTACTGAGTTTTTTTTTCTAAAATGTCCTTTCACTCTTTCTCTACGAAAATGCGGGTACAATTACTCTAACTTATACCTTTCCCTACCTAGGGCATTAGCGTAATTAGTACATATGCCTATAACCTGAACAGGTAGTAAGACGTGGTGCTAAAAAAAAGAACTATTAACTTTGATGCCATAAAAAACAGGAGTGTACTTATTGGTAAAGTCTTTGACTTATAGTTACTAAAGTACCCGCAACGGCAGCCGTGCTATAAGTCAATATACTCACATTTCACAAGATTATCGTTCAAATATAAGCCGGGTGTAATGTAGGTGGTTTTGCACATGTTATTCATCACTGTTTTTTTCTATCCTCTTTCCACGCGAATGCGTTTGTAGTTCCCCTGAGCTACCATAGTTCCTCCTAGCGTCTGGATTAAGTCATTTTACCCGCAACAGTGGGCACGCGGACCAGGGCCGTGAACTTTCTCTGGTCTAGTTTGCCGATGACGGGAAGATCTTGGCTGGGTGTAGTGAGGGTTGTTTTCCACTCATACACCATGAAAATACTGGCATATTTCCTATAAATTATATAGCCTAATTTTTATAGGAAAATACTTTTAGAAATTTTTTTTTGCGGCTAACAGTGATAACATTTTACCATATTATTAGTGTTGTTTCATGGGCATTGATATTATCTACCAAAAGTGACGGCTGCTGATAGCATGACTTGACGTATGAACACGTAAGAACAGATAAAGTTATATTTAACTGTCGAATAAGGTTCTTCCTATGAAAACTAAAGAGTGGCTTCCTCTTTCCTAGCCCACTAATGTAAATTTGCGGATAACTCAGGCGGACATAATAGCTCTGTGCACACACACAAAATTAAGCCACTAATAACGTTTGTGTTTAAAATACCTATTAAAAAAACTAGAAAATTAATTTGACACTTACTAAACATACTATAATAATGATCGTCCATAAAAAAAATCCTTTATGATCACTTAAAAGACGTTAGCAGAGTAAATGAGCCTAAGCAATGACGCTTACTAAACTAGATGGAAAGCAGTTACCTTACATATTATAATTGTTAGAAAAGCCCTCAATATCGAACGATCGGATTACAGCCCATTTCTATCGTCTACCCGGGTTTTAACAACCCACGTTTAGGGGAAGCGTCTTCGTTACAAAATACGTTATTTTAATGACTCTGTACATCAACTAAACAATTTAAGCACGAGTTTTAATAGTGCATCAATACGAAACAACCTTCCAAAGAGCGCAGTAAAAACGTTCTGGCAGCTCCAAAACATCTGGGAAACTCATTAGAATCACGGAGCAGAAATCCAGGGACAGAGACCAACCTTTTTCTATTGTATCAAGAGGATTAAGTGTTTTAGTTAATTAATTGAAAGAGGAGGGAATATAACGGGCGAAGAACAGACAAAAGGTGACCTCTTTTAAACCGGGTTGAAAGAAGAAGACTTCAGCTAACGAAATACGCTATAGTTCCAAGGAACTCGAGGTAAGGGTGCGATCGGTATCAAGGTTTATTATTTAAAATAAACTTTAATTGTGTTTTAATTACGAATCAAAAAATAATACGAGAGAAAGTACACTTGCGTAAACATCCGCCTACTCAAAGTATTTTTCACTTAAAAATACATGCAAGTCTTTTAATTTTTTTCCGGTTACTCCGTGTAACTCAAGTTTTCGCGAGTTCTAGAAGGGCTTGATCCCGTTATATTCGAACCACCGATACTTTTAGAATGTAGGATATATAATTAATATTATCATTGGTGGCCACGCAGGCTAAGGCATCGAACTGGTCTGCTTGTGTGGTGACAAGATCAGAGTTTGAATCCCTACCAGGTTGACTGGCGATAGTTTTTTTTTCTAAATGTTTTCCCAATCTATCCACACGTAAATGAGTGTACACTTCCTCTGAAAAGTTACCTTATTAATCCCTATAGCATTAGTACACATATATAATTAGCCCAGACAGGTAGTAACACAAGTTGCGTGAACACACACACACACACACACACACAGAGCTATTATTTCGTTATGTCGCGGCACTGCCTAGCACCACTTTATTTTTTTAGTGGTACACTCTAATACTCTAATTACCTTAGCATGTGTACAATGACGAGTTATGGTATATTGGTGCACGCTATAAATTAGTGTAATCAGTCAAGGTAAGTCTCCTAGTTGTTTTTTTTGGCACCGCGTCTTACTATCTGTTCAGGTTATACGCCATGTACTAATTACACTAATTGGTTGGTGATTAGGAAGGCTTAAAGAGGAAATGAACCCGCATTTGCGTGGAGGGAGAGTGTGAAACTATTTAGGGAAACCATCCTCGGTGCACCCAACTGGGATCAAACCCCGATCTCCCCATCTTCGGTAATCTAGTCACACATGAGATTAGCGCATTAGACCACGCGGCAACCGAAGCGGGTCCTCTTATCTTTAAACGGAGTGAAGGTTCAACACTGGAATATTAACAGCTTAATCTGAGGGTGGAAGTGAAGAGGGGGGTATCAACGTGGTAGACATATTGAAAAAAAAAACACGTGTGGAGGAAAACCACTCCCAGCGCCACCAGCCTCCTCGTTAGCGCCAAACGAATGTAATATGAGTCTAACGTTTTAAACCCCGCGGCCACAAGAGCGGTTTGTCAATACTATAAGATATGACGTTCAATCGCCTGCTGTCGCCAAACCTATAAAGAATCTCGTGCACTTGATATAACACAGCGGAGGTTACAAAGTGACTTCTACTTTCTTGTCGCCGCAACAAGACTACATCGCTTTCTCTCTCGAAATTGTTCGAGTGTATTAATGAGTGCAAACATATGTAAATATTGTGTGTTTGTGTTTGACGACTTTGCCCACTTGGTGGTTTCAAAGCTATTTCGGGAGCCAGGTTAGGTACCAAGAGGGCCACTTCAGTGGCTGCGCAGATGTCAGCCCTAACTCAATATTTAATCAGTGATGCGTTATTTCAAAATATGGTTCACGCCAAAATAAAGTAAAAAAAAATTCCCAAAATTGCTATTTTTCCTTAAAACCTTATACTTTTAGTTTTATTAATAGACAACAAATTGTGACAATGTAACATTAGTTAATTTTCAACGGCTTTTTAAACATTTTTTCGGTGCTATGAGATTAACGAATACAGTACCTAATTGTTTGATAGTTTGACAACAAATTTTTTAAAGGTATTTAAAACAATCAGTGAGCCTTCCTCTTTACCGTGAGATACCAAGCTTAGTATTTTTATTTCCCCTCTTTCTTATTGACATGTTGTTAACAACAATATTCACGCGCACCTCATGTTACTATTGTCTACTAATTATACGCAAATTTAAATTAAGGGGATTGGGAGAAAGAATTTTACAAGAAATATACCCCACACTTGAGTGAGAGGAGAGTGGAAAACCACTATATAAAAAGAATCCTCAGCACATCCGGCCAGGATTCAAACCCGGGCCTCTACGCACCGGCATATAAAGCAACACGAGACTGACGATTTAGTCCACGTGACTATCAGTACTCATTTCAAATAATATGATGGTAATATCTATGCAGCCTCAGCCTCATGATAATATTTATGTACTCACATCGGTGGACACGCGGTCTAAATGTCAGTCTTATTTAGTCTAGTTTGTTGGTGATTGGGAGGTCTGGAATCGAATATTAGTCATTTGTAAGCCTAATAAGGGTATTTTTTCTTAAACGGTTACATATCTCTTCCTCCATGCAAATGAGGGTACATTTCCTGTACAATATACTTTCCTCATCCTAGATCCGTAAACACAAATACCATGACCATTAGCGTCATAAGCACAAAAACAGTGAGTGACCACTGACGCAATAAACACAAATACCATGACCATTAGCGTCATAAGCATAAGTACAATGACCATTAGCGTTATAAACACAAGTAGAGTGACTGTTAGCTTCATAAACACAAGTAGAGTGACTGTTAGCTTCATAAACACAAGTAGAGTGACATGTTAGCGTTATAAACACAAGTAGAGTGACTGTTAGCGTTATAAACACAAGTAGAGTGACTGTTAGCTTCATAAACACAAAATACAAACTGTATCTGAATGAAAGAAAAGAAATAGAAGTTCATGGACAATTGAGAGGTCAAATAGCGAGGAAGAAACAATGACACGTGAAGTGAAACGATTACCGACGAAAGCTGAAAATTCCGTCGAACTTAGTGAGTTTGTTGGTTCTCACCGGTAGCCTTAAAATGAGGAGTGACATGAATAAATACTAGATAAAAAACCCATTCCATTGCACTTAGTGAACTTCTTTTAAGTTCACCCCCTCCACCCTTGGCCATGTGATAAAGTTCCTTGAAGAGTGTGCCCCTTAATACTTTTGGAACAATTTTTTTAAATCTGCTTGAAGACAAATATTTCGCCCCTGCAGGCTTATGAACTTTAAAAAATAATGACGATTTCCTCTATAAGTGGAAGTAAATATGGAATAAAATAAACATTGAGCTATGGTAAGAATATGATAGGAAGAAAGGTGTTTGGCAGTTATTTCACTTATTCAAACGTCAAGTAATGTGACCTTTTCATATATAGTATAAAGATAAAACATCAATACATACAATATTAACGAGTCGTTCTCAGATGAAAAATCGTCCAAGTCAACTCTCTAGTTTGTCCGAGTAACAGGGTTTATAATAAAGTCCAGAGATGGTTCACCCTTTTGTGATTTATATTTAAATTTCAACTTAACTTACAAAAATTTGTAAACTTTAATATATTAATAATCAGAGTAAGTACTTAAATTTAAAAAAATTAGTAGAGCTCAATAAATTGCTGTCAAAATAAATTGTCGTTTTTTGTAGTTACGGCTTTCCCTTTGAATATTTCTGAAATTTGAAATTAATGTGCAAATCTTTTGCGAATAAGCATTCATAAATTAAAAATGGTTGAGTAGAGATTCGGAAATTGTTGTAGAAAAGAATTGATTCACGTTTTAAATAAGTCTTGGATAATAAATACCTAGTAACATTTTATGTAACTAATATATTATGTACATTTAAACTTCAAACCAATTGTAAGAATATTTTGTGTTTTTTACCACCACGTCTTACTACCCGTTCAGATGATACGCATTTGTAAAAATTGCGCTAATGCATTAGGGACAAAGAATGTTGAATTTAGAGGAAGTATACCCACATTTGTGTTGAAGGGGAGTGGAAAATCAATTAGGGAAAAAACACCTTCGGTACACCTGGGCAAGATTCGATCCCCGATATTCCCATCACCAGCAGTCAGGCCTACTGAGAGAGTGACGCCATAGTCCATACAACCACCGAAGCTGCCTGTACGAATATTACTACAACATTATTAACCAAAAATACTGATGATAAATACTTTTTTCGGCCCTTAGTCAATAGAACAATTTTCTTCGTAGCAAGGACATGACACAATGCATGGCATTTATACCAGACTGCATTTTAATTACACGCCACTAATTATATTTCATAATTGAATTTGATGACTATTGATGTAGTAATAAACTATGAGTGAGTAGCGACCAAAAAACTCCAAACAAAAGAGGAACAACAATTCAATAAACGTTCCATTAAATAGTGGTTGGATGGCTATGAATGACAGATGAAAGACTAATGAGCTCAAAAACACAGCAGAACGTAACCGGAAAAAAAATATAAACGCAAAGTTTACGTGAAAATTTTAATATGGTTAATCGGAGCCTGGAATGAAGTAACTGAACCTGTTTTTGTGGTCTTAATGAATTTGTTTAATATCACCCCCAGTCGGTCAGAACTAACAGTTTTATTAATTATAATTATTACAATGTACTGGACTACCCACATCAGCTCATACGCGGACTAAACGTAAAGTTCATCTAATATGGTTTACTGGTGACAGGGAGGTCGGGTCTCAAATCCCGGCCAGGTGTAATGAATGTTTTCCCACTCTCTCTCAAGGCAAATGCAGATGCATTTCTAATTAATTCTACCATCCTCATCCCTACCTCATTAATAAATCTAAGTGCAGATATCTCGGACGAGTAGTTAAACGCTGTGTAAAAATAATTATCTCTACTGCCAATCTGCTGGTTAGTAGACGCTTAAACTATTTGATATTACGGAAGAAGATGCAGAGTGTGAATTTTAAATAAACAAACAAACAAACAAAATTTGAATCGAGGTAGAATAACCATAGGATGATAAACATCTGATAGAAAAAGTAATGCATTATTTTAATTTATTCACATGCATGGTCCATATCCAAGAAATTCTTTCGAGGGTATGGAGGGGGGGGTGAGGTGGATAGGGCTTTATTTTTTGCGCACCGTGTTTGGGCTGCACACACATTTACACTGATGGAGTAAGGATATGTAAGGTAGAATTTTAGATTATAAATATACCCACATTTGCGTGGAGGGGGAGTGGTAAATTATAAATCATTAGGTTACACCTGACCGGGATTCAAACTCCAATCTTAACGTTATCTGGAGCGCAGTCTATTGTAAGAGTGACGCCTTAGACCAAAACTGATAGTTGTTTTTGAACAGCGAACAAAGCACGTTGAATAAGTTGACATTCACCAATAATTATATCATTACTTGGATAATCAAATAAAAACCTTGATTTTCTTAAAAATGGATGGAGCATCTTTTAAAAAGTGCCAATTTTTCTTGACCAAAATTGATAACACTTTCCTATAATACCAGTGTTGTTTTATAGATATATCTATCAAAAGTGACAGATACATGTAACCTTTACTCGGGGCCCCTTCCCCTCCACTTTAACGAATACTATTTGCTTGTAAGATGATCCAAATGAAAACCTTGCAGTGTCAATCATTGACAAGAACTTTAACTTGCACTGGTTGCATTCCCCGATCTATAAACGAGACTGAAATCCTCCCAAGAACATGACAATTGGCAACTATAGGGAACTAACTAGTTGCTTTGACTAAATCCCTTTCCCTGCGCAGTACAAACAGTAACGAGCCCATTAAAATATATCCGACAAACAATTATTCATAGCTCTGTGTTGAGCACAAAATAAAAACAAACAAGAATGCGGCATTTCAGAACGTTACCATTTTATTTTAACATTTATGTTAATAACTTTTTTATTTTCAAACAAGTCTGACTGATTTTTCTGTCTACACTCGTTTTAATAACAATAAAGAAGCAAGGAAGAGGAAGGTGGAGTATTAGGGTATATGTACTCGTATTTGCGTGGAGGGAGAACGGGAAACCATAAAGGATAAACATTCCTCAGTGCACCCGGCCGAGGTATGAACCCGAACTTCTTCGTCACCAGCAAGTCAGACTAGACGAGACTGACCTTTATTCCGTGTGTCCAGGCGCGGATTTGGCGGGGTCAAAGGATCAGTTGACCCCCCTGTGAAAGTTAGAAAATTAATAAAAAAACAAATAAAGTTCAAATTTTAGAAAGAAAAATAAAACACAGATAAATTATACCATTTTTTTTAAATCTTTTTACGCGCAGACACCTCTTAAGCTGGGTCCACATGTGCGTTATTCGTCCACGTTTAATTAATGTTCGATATGACTCAAGCAAGTGTTGAAAACATATTCGTTTCCATGTAAGAATATTTGTCGTGCACTCGTGCATAGCGAGTAACGAACATTGCTCCACATAGAGACGGTGGACTACCACACGTCAAAGAAAGCTAATAATCATCTGAGAGCAGTTCATCCACGAATACCGAATATAGAATATGTGTGGACAGCAGGAGCGGCGGAAATGTGGGGGACTCTGCCCTCTGGAAATAATTTGCCCCTCCCTGGAATTAATTCCCCCCTAGATATATTTCAAATCCTCTGATATTATCGAATATGAAAGCTGAAAGATGGCCTTAAATAAAACTCCAAATGACCTCTAGATGCATTCTAATGTCAAAAATCTGCTGGATAAGACCGCTTCAAATAACTACTAAACTAGAGGCATCGAACTGGCAGAAAAAATCATGGGAAGAAAGCTCTGTATAGCTTCCAAGGTCATCCATATTTCAAAAATGTATATGGAAGGATAACTTAAAATAGATTTTAGATGTATGTTATTTTGAGGAATTTTCAGGCGAGGACCACCCCAAATAGCTAAGTTTCTGATAAAATTCAATTTTCAAAATTTTGTCGGTGGAAGACCACCTCAAAGATTATCTTCTAGAAGTATCTAACTATCGTATAGCATTAAGATGAGGAACAATTTTAAATGGCTTATAGAAAAATCTAATTTAAAAAAATCAAGGCGAAGACTACTCATAGCTTCTAGAGTAAACCATTTTTTTAAAAATTGTTGAAGGAAGGCCACGCCAAATAGTTTATAAAAACTACCTGATTTAAAAAAAAATTGGAGGATGACCACGGTTTAAAACATACATAAGATCAAATATGAATAATGAACATGATCTGGTTCCGCCCCTGCGTGTGTCCACCGATGCGTGTAACAATTTCATTAATAGATTAATTTAACGGGTATATACGAGTAAAGCAGTAGATAAGAAGTTAACATGAAGCCATGGTTAAAAATCAAAGGTGAAAAACTATCCAAAGGAACTAGGTCAAGATTTGAACCATAATCTTCTTGTCACTGGTGACCCAGTCTTTTACAATTCTGACGGTTTAGTCTACGTGATTACCTGTTCGGCTGGGACAGGTAACAAACTTCATATTAGTAAATGTCTAGCACAAAATGTTCTTAGGCCGAGTATAAGAAACAACACAACAAAACAACTAGGTTTTGAATGGTACCCGTCCACAATATGGAAATCAGGAAATCCCCGGCGTGGAATAATAGAATTGAAACGCCATGCTCGGATGGTAATGCAATCAATGTTTTCATTAATTCAGACAGAAACTAAACCTGTAACGGCTTGCTACGAGAGTACGTGGCGGGAGGGAAAGGGGTGGGGTGTAATTGCAATCAACGGCAAATATTCTAGAATAAATTACCGTGTGTGCATTTCAAAACAAACGGATGCATTCTGCGCCATTTTACTCCGTCGCTATGAGCGAGTTTTTTTTACTGTACGTTACAGATAACGTAGTATGCAGATCTGGCAAACGGACAACAAAAATAACTATGTGCTTTTTGTAGATAGAAAATAATGAGGCAAGTTTCCATAGTCTATCAACACACCGACTAAATGAATAGTGAATGGATGAATGTATAAATTTATGGACATAAAAGTTTTTAACAAGCATTTTGAGCTTTAGTCTTATGCTCACCAATTTTGTTTTCACAGAGTCCCACAACTCATCCACATTTTCGTGGAGGAAGGGTGGAAACCCATTTAGGGAAAACCACCAATTAAGCTCACAGGGTAGGAGTGAGGAAGGCGGTGTTAAAATAAAATGTCCTTGTATTATCGTGGAAGAAGACTGTGAAACCGTTTAGAAAAAACTCACTCTCAGTACACCCCGGATGAGATTCGAACAACGTCCTCCTCCTAGCCTGACAGTCAGACGAGACTAACATTTATTTTGGGTGTCCACTGATGCGGGGCGCAAATGCATTACATAAGGGGTGCCAACATAAATAAATAACCTACCGCCAGGGGTAGCCAAGCGTTCTAAGGCGTTAGACGGGGTACAGGAAACTAACCGTACTTTCAGGACTTCCCTAGGACATGTTCTTTCTCCCAGATGGTGCTGGCAGCTACCAAACTGAAGGTCTGAGTGCATGCTTAGCTCCGGATAGATGGGAAGCACATCAGGACCAACCCTAGGGCTGAAGACTCATTATTGTTTATTATTATTATTATTATTCTTATTATTATTCTTATTATTATTATTTAGCACCGCGTCTTACTAACCGTTCGGGTTATACGCTTAAGTACTAATTACGCTAATGGATTGGGAATTGGGAATGTTGAATTTAAAGGAAGTGAACCCGCATTTGCGTGGAGGGAGAGTGGAAAACCATTTAGGAAAAACCACTCCCAGTTCACCCGACCGAGATTCGAACCTCGATCTCCCCGTCCTCGGCAGTCGGGCTCAACACGACTTGCGCGTTAGCCAACTACGCCACCGAGGCGGGTTATTATTTATTAATCATTGTGTTTAACGTATCACTGCTAGTACAACTACACGCCATGATGGTCACATGGTCTAAGGTGTCAGACTAACGATTATCTGTGTTGACGGTAGAGAAGAGCTCAAGGTTCAAATCTTGGCCGGATTCATTGAAGTTGGTTTCCCAATTGAGATTTTACCATTTAGTTTTCAGTGTTGAACGTAGCCCACTAATAAAAACACCTGTGGTTTCCTCATTCTCTTTCTACGCAAGTGAAAGAGCATTTCCTCTAAACTAGTGGTATTCAACTTTTATTCGCATAACTCAAGATATGATTTGTACCCCTTTGTACCCCTAAAGCTATTGGTGCATAATGCAAGTTATACATATTCTGTAATCCAAATCTAAAATAAATTACATCCAAAATAATATTTATTAAAAAAATAGCACTCCCAGATAGCATTTCCTTACATCCGGTATTTTTTGTGGCTTATCCTAAATCTGGCCCTGAATTTTCAGTGTTTATCATAAAATTAAACATATATATACTATATACATTATATGTAATATTTATATTATACATATAATATATATTATAATTATTATATACATATAATATATATTATAATTATTATATGCATATAATATATATTTAAAATTACGTACCCCATAAGATGTTTTCGTGTGTCCCCCGTGGGTATTCGTGCCCTAGGTTGAATACCAATGCTCCAGCGGTTCCCAACCTTTTTTTTTTCTTGCTTACCCCTTGGAAGCTCATTTTAATAAATTGTACCCCTAATATTAGCCAAATGTTTAGTGTATATATTTTACATTCAATAATTAATTGATTTATTGATAATAAAAACAGTTTTATGTTTTAATTTGAAATCATTTTCCCAATATCAAATATAGAAGAAAAGCCACATCACCCCTTTCTATAGCGTTGAGTTAATTTCACAACTTTTAACTGATATTTGGTTTTAAGCTGCTGACATATGTAGCTTTTTTCCCGCCATTATTTAAATATTTTAGCGTACTCCTAAAAGTCCTAGCACGTACCCCAAGTTGGGAACCGCTGATCTAAGTTAACCTCTGAATCCATAATCCTTAAATTAATTCTTAAATAGCCTTGTTGTTACCCGGAACCAAGAGGAACCCGCTCAAAGGAATCAGTATCGTCTAGTTCGGTTCACCGGGTGACGGGTCGCAGTTCAACTCCCAGCTAGGTGTACTGAGGGTTGTTTTTACTAGATGGTTTCCCACTCAACCTCATGACAAACGTGGGTACATTCCCTCTAAGATCCTACTTTCCTCATCTCCACCTCATTAGGGTAATACAAATACGTATAGACCGTACGAGTAGTTAGACCTGGTGGGTGGAAATTTTTTTTAATCTTATAGTGAATGTACCAACCATAACATTCAAAACGGTTGAAACGTTTCATTTTGAACCATTATTGTGCGTCGTTCACACCATCAAATAAAAAAAAGTTTTTTTAAAACTACCTTATAATACTAACCTACATATTTGAATATGAGCAGCCCCACGAAAAGTTTATGCACATACGTGTTAATGTTTTTAAAGCAGACCTATTAACTCTTAATAGCAAAAATAAAAGTGGGGTGTTGAGCTAAAAATTAAATAAATTACCTATCAGCATTTCAATCAAGAGCGCAAATTGAAAGTGTTTAACGCGTCATATATGTTTAGTGAAGCTTGTAGTGTGTCATCAGTTCCCGTCATAGGGGAGATGTGCAGTTATGTTGACATTAACATATAGTCCCGGATTTATAGCTGTGTGCAGGTCCAGGGGCGGTGAAAAATTAGTGGCCTCAACATTAAACAAATATTAGTGTTTTCAACGTTTCGACATTGTGAATTGTGCTTTACAAAGTTGACTTTTAAAAGCTTGAGTGTTAAAGGTAGTATTTAAATAAGGAAATATTTTCATCATAATAAATTAGAAATTGCGTTTAACCCGAACGGGTAGTAAGACGCGGTGCTAATAATAATAATAATAATAATAATAATAATAATAATAATAATAAATAATAGTAATAATAATAATAATTATTATTATTATTATAATTATAATTATAATTATAGTAATAATAATAATAATAATAATAAATTAGATTTATAGTTCCACATGTAGTCACTAGATTCGTTGTGATCTAGGAGTGTGGTTTATGTTTTAAAAATCAAAATCTGAAATATTTTGTTTGCCGCACGTTACTAGTTAATAGTAGCAGTAAAGTCTGTTCAGCGCAGGAATTGTTCTCTGAAAGACCTTTTTCCCTACCAGAAAGCTATTATATAGTAGGATATTGGTAGGAAAAAAGACCTTTCAGAGAGTAATTCCTACCGTGAATGGAGTTTAGGTTAGGTATTTATTTTGTTTCATGACTGCAACTTAAAGAGTCAAAATATATACATTTTTTTGCTACAACAGTTTGTGGAGGCCCTGGGACACGGGGTAGAGCTATTACAATACAAAAAGTTCAACCCAAATCACTCTGTGAGTTGATTTCAGGGTAACCCAGATTGTCTAGTTAATAATTAAACGCATCTCTTCCAAGTTACTATCTAGAGATGTGAGATGATGCATTTCCCAGATTTAAAAAAAATATATTGGAAAGAATACAATTACGATATTCCAAGTTTTAAAGTTTACAGTTAATTTTAATTTATTCTAACGAAGTTAAGACCAAAAAAAGATTATCAAATAAGTTACAATTATTCATCAAAGTTCGCCTACCGGTATGGCGAGACGCGGTTGTATACGTCCACAAATCCCGCTTTTTATAAGAAGTGATTTGTTAATTCAAAATACGATTCAAACCAAAATGGAGGGTAAATGTACAACATGAATTAAAAACCTTACATTTCATGCTTTATGATTTTTATTTAAAAATCATTAAAAGGTAAAATTATCTATTTTTTAACGTTTCACGGGATGTCACGGTTTTGATATGAAAATGAATGGTTAGAAACATAGATCCAGCCTTTTTCAAACAAATAAAGTAACTTGCTAATTTTATCACAACAGAAAATTGTGAGGATTGTTTGAGTGGTTTTGGCGCCTTTAAAAACCTCTCGACCAAGATGCGAACATTCTCACACTAAGAAATCCACCATTCTGGCAGCAAATAAACTGGTATGAACTTATCCCCTTGTTGCAGGACACAGCCGATATGACAGAACCAATGAAAAGTACGGGACACTGTGTTTGTTCAGCAGTTTAACACTTCTGTAGCCTCGAATACATAAAACACACACACTCGAAAACACACATGCACAGACCAATGTAATAATAAAACCAACGTTCAATTTATTCTCCTACATAAAAAAAAGGAATAGTTTATAGCCCTTGCAGAATGACAGAGTGATTCAGTGTTTGCAGCCATTTCTGAGGTCGAGTAGTTTGAGGGATTGATCGTATTTCTAGGGTAGCCTAGTTTGATCAGTGATCACAGTTGCTAGTGCCTAGAATATGGTTGTTTATGTGTTTCAGTGTTTGTGTTTGTGCTTGCACATTCAGTTTACCCTGAAAGCTAACTTGCACGTTGCCACAATGGTGTGGTTTGTAACGTATAAGATAAGGCTCATAGTGTAATTCGTCAGGGTAAACGGAGGGAACGTAGAGTAAAATTCCTAACGCTTGTATCGGATGTTCTGTTTGGATTAAGTTAATTTGTAACTGAAAATAAAGCACTGTAATACTACCACTATTGTAAAAAGTCAATGATTGGGTAAACTCGCTAGCTCATCTCCCCCTCCCACACATACAATGTAGTGAACTAAATTTGATCAAAAATATATAACTTACTATTGTGTAACCAAGAAAATTTAAATGCTCGTGAATACTTCCCAGTTGTTGTTCTTCCAGAAATATGCAGAATATGGAATTTAATTTACTGATTTTCAAGTCAACCTTTGTTTTACTCATATTTATATGATACCTTTTGAACTTGGATACCCATCTATCCAATCTTTCCTGTACTTTTCCCTCAGTGTCTCCCCAAATCGTCATTTCATACGCGCAAACCAGGGTATTTAGGTCTTCGTTCTTTTCTCTCTTCATGTATTTTATTTGTGCATCTATTACAGTTACAAACAACAGTAGTGAAAGAGCACTTACTTGTTGAACCTCTTTTTGGTCTCAAACAAACCAATCTGACTTCTCCAATCTGTACACAGTTTAGGCACTTTTTTTTTATAGAACATTCGAACTTTGCCAATCAAATTTCCTGGAACTCCCAATTTTTTTAAACTCTTCTAATCTCTTACCATATCTGCTGTGATTTAGTCTACCCCAGCTGATTTACCACTACGTAATGTATACATAAAAATTGTTGACATATTTTAACTCACATTTCTTCCCAACACACCTTAAGTCGCCAGAAGGTGACTTGTGGTCAAGCCCATGACCACTGTTAATCGAGTTCCCACGGTTGATTTAATGCCGTTAAGATCTCCAGCAATCTATCATTTAAAGCTACGCATCTAAGGTCACAGGATTAAGAAGACTTATTTTAAAGAAATACAATTTTATTAATAATCAAAGAGGATGGTAGAACCGTTAAGAAAAATCTACATTTTGTAAAACTATTCCTAAGTGCAACTTTCCAGAGTTCGAACTTAATACCGTCCTGGGCTGAGTACTAGGAGAATTCACGTTGTTTATTGGTATTATTTACCATGGTGTGTTTGTTTTCCATCCTCTCCCCCTCCAGTTGAATGCGGGTGCATTTACTTAAAGTGCATCCTTCCAGCGTGGGTGTATTTATTTCAAATGCATCCTGATTCTGTGACCTTAAATTATTCATTGACAGTGGTTTGAACTTGAACGGACAATACTATATTAATTAGCTATAATTATTAAAACACGTTACAGGAAGATGTAAATATTCTTGCAGAATCAAAACAGAGTCCCACGAGGGCTCCCAGTTTGGTTTTCCACACGAGCCAAATATTTATCATCAGTGAAATTGCGCTTCACCGTCCCCAGTGGCGAGTTAACAGGCGAGGGTGGGGTGTATTTGGTACAGTGTCTGGTCTAGAGTTAAATTAGTTTGTAAGTAAGCCATGTGCTGATATAATCAGTTGGTCCAGAAAGGGCACGTTAAAATAACCCTAGTAAACAAAACACCTATCGCTCTAAACGGTAGTTGTTGGTCAGTGCAAAGTCACGGTGTTTCGAACTGTAGGTAAAGGGGCAAACTTGCAGTTTCTGCGGTGTCACACAGACACACACACACACATTTCACCAGGTTTAATTGCGGGTACCAGCGCATGCAGAACGCTATAATGGGACGCTAAACCTATTAGAACCGCCATTTTCTGGGACAAGAACGAATTTCCAGCCAACAAGCTGATTCTGCGAGAAACTCAAACTACCCAAGTATTTACTTTTGGAGGACAAAAAGCCGATAACACGGCGGATTAATCGGAGTGGGAGGAATATGTTTACTCTTCCAATTAAATGCTTCTACAAGTAGCCATAAAAAGAAATTACACCTGCTAAAATACTACTTTGTATGCCAATAGGTGTTTACCTCAATTGTTTTTTTTTCTACTTAAGAGATGCTAAATTAATTATAGTTTTAACTGTGGTTTTGTATGAACGTCAAACTAAGTAGGTGTATCCGACCATAATCGTGATTCGTTCTATTCCTACCAATTGCAATAGATTTCCAGGCATATTTATTGTTGTCCTTTCTTTTGTTGAATTAAGACTGTGCTTTCGTGCTAGGATCTATTATCAAATCTAAGAAAACAGGTCTAAGAGGATAAATGTTAAGGAAATGCATCAGCACTTACCTAAAAAGAGGAAGGTACGGATAAGTAAATTATTGTTACTTTTTTTTTCCACAGCGTCTTACTATCCGTTAGAGAAAAAACGCATTTTAATCACGCTCATGGAGTAGGAATGAGGAGACAGGTAGAATTAAAGTAGGTGTACCTGCATTTTTTTTCGAGAGAGTGTGAAACCATAAAGACCATCCACCCTCAGTATACCCGGCCATAATTTGAACCCCAGCCTCCTCGTCACCAGCAAACCAAACAATACGAGCCCGCCATTTTGTTCACGTGTTCATCGATGCGGGTTATATAATTTTAGCAAAGCGTTTCACTAGCCATTTTGGTTGAGTTTAGAGGAACTGTGCCCGCATTTAAGTGGAGGGAGAGTGGAAACCCGTTTATGAATAACCACCCTCAGTACTTCCAATCGAGATCGAACCCCAATCACCCCGTCATTGGCAGTTTAGTCTACTGCGAGAACGACGCCGTAGACCATGCGGCCACCGAAGTAGGTATAGGTGGTAACATTTTAAAATGCCTCTAATTGAACATTTTTAGGTTAAAATGATGTAGATATAGATTATTTATAGAAATACATTTTAAAAATATTGTTTATCATTGAAAAATTTAATAAGTATATCCTGGACAGGGGCTAAAATCTTTTTAAAGTAATATATTTCAAATACATTTTAGCTTATGAGAAGTTATCTGAAATAAACTGGTACAAATATTGTAAGTTTTACATGGCCACTTTTTCAAATAAGCCCATAATTGACTTTGACCTGAAATGATGCTGGTCAAAGTTCGACCTTCAACCCGATTAGTCGGCACATTATGCTCTTGCCTTCCCTCGCTCTCAGAACGTCACGTTTGAAGATACTCTCTTTATATTATAATAAGGATTAAATCTGGTCCACTTAAGTTAAAGATCTGCTACTCGCCATCTTAATACTCTGAGCTTCCTTTCTTAAGAGGATTTTAGTGAAGAATGGTGTTACATTAGATTTATCAAGAGCGACCAATATATCAATTTAAGGCTGGGCGCACACTTGGTGACCTGGCCGCCTCACACTCCGTACAAAACAAAGGACTGGCCGCCGCGCTAAGTGCACGCATACTGACCCGGTTTCATACATATGCGGTGACTCGGACGACAGCGACTGGCCGCTGGCCGCGTGAGCGTCGCTCGTGCCCTCGGCGGTCGCCGCGGCCAAACTTTGGCCGTTGCTCGTTGGTCGCTAAATGCCGGGAACTCTACATGGTTACTTTAGACCCCAGTGACAAATCACCAAGATTTTGAACAGATTTAAAATCTGCATTTTACCATTTCTATCAAATAGTTCTTAATAAATGTAGGTTTCACTGAACATATTCTCGTTAGAATAGTTCATACCACAGGTTTTATTGGCCAGTCGGATTACCCTCATTCTTACACGGGATTGAGGAAGGCAAAATTTATAGTAAATGCACCCACATTTGCGTGGAGGGAAGCCATCCTCAGTAAATCAGTCACAATTCGAGGATTAATATCCCTGTCACCAGAAAAACAGACCAGGCGAGGTTGAAGCCTTAGCCCAAGTGTTCACCGATACAGGTTGTGATTACAATAGAGGTATTATTTCTACAGCCAATAAGAACAACTTGTAATGCAACCTGCAACACGCTATCCACGAACGACTTCACGGACACACAGATCTGTTGGTTGTGTTCGGCGCAGAGGGTGGGGGGAGGGGAGAAAGACTATGTAGTAGTTCTATTAAAGGTAGAGATGAAGAAGATCATTTTAATCCCAACCATTCAAGGGGCGGGCATCAATAAGTGCATTTGCTTGATTAGATAGTAGGAAAACCATTTAGTAAAAACCACTCCTAGTACAACCGACCAGGATCGAACCATGATCTTCCTGTCATTGGTAGTCCAGGCTATTGCAAGAGTGACATCTTAGGGCTTAGAGGCCATGCAACCACCAATTCGGGTTCAAACGTTATTTTCATACGCAATAAATATTCTATTATTAAAATTTTAAATGGATGTCAAGTTGTAAATCAGAGAATTTAAGAGTAAATTACATACAAAAGTTCGGCTTCAGATTAAATTACCTATTCCATTGCCATTTATATATATATGAAAAATCCCAGTAAAAAAAAAATACTTCCAAAAAATTATTTATTAAAATAAATAAAAATCAATAAACATTATCGTCCTAAGGTCGCAATAAATTTTGAACTGAACTAGGCAGTTTACCCGCTCTTTATATAGGCTATAAAATGTATACACAATAATAAATAAATACATAAAATTATACAATATTGGAGACTTGATTCAAACCTTTAATAGCTATTCATAGTTTATTTATAGTACTATCGTATGGTAAACAGTAGCTTAAAAATTGATTTTGAATATGAAAACAAAAGGTTCTAGTATTAATATAAATATATGATAAAAATTCCAGATAAAATTATTCTCAACTTATAAGTTAGTAACTTATTCTATTTTGAAAGACGACCAAGTTTGGTCACACGGATGATAATAAGCCTGAATCACTCGGAAGGTTTGGGTTTGAGCATAGTCAAATGAAGTGATAGTGATTAACCATCCTTCTCCAAGTAAAATGTTGGTATGTTTACCTAAAATTTAACCTCCTTATCCTGATATATTAATTAAGGTAGTTTTAAGCACTCTTGAGCCCTTGAGATTCTTCGGTTGGAACCTTAGATCTAAAAGTGAAGCTGTATAAAAAATATGTTTCGTAAACTATGATCATATCTCAAACGTGCTGAGCACATTTAAAAAAAAACTATACAGNCCCTTGAGATTCTTCGGTTGGAACCTTAGATCTAAAAGTGAAGCTGTATAAAAAATATGTTTCGTAAACTATGATCATATCTCAAACGTGCTGAGCACATTTAAAAAAAAAACTATACAGAGTATTACGTGCTAAAACCTAGAGCACTTCTAATCTATGTGTGCTAATAAGTACTTTCAAGACGGCAGAGGAAACTCTAATGCCTCTACTACCCCCTCCCATTTTCCCCTCAACACTTTCACAGAGATTACATCTTGCCGAGTCAGCTCGATTGCCCCGAGGCGGCTAATTAATCGTTTCACACTAGGAGTATTTTACGGTATCATTTCGCGTGAATTTACCTAGGATATAGCACCATAATATAGTGCAGTAATAACGATGTAATATGTAAACACTGCAGTTAACAACCATAGTTAGTGGTATCATTATATTAATGACATCCATAGTGGCGAAACAATAATTATGGGAACCGATTGTTTAGAATGGCTTTATTAATGATGACTACCCGTTACATAGTAGTAAGAATCAGCCGCAGCGGTGGGCACGCCGGCTAAATGTCAAGCTCACCTAATTTGGCTTGCCGATGACAAAGAGGTCGGGGTTCAAATCCTGGTCAGGTGTACTGAGGGTACTTTTTTCCACAACTGGTTTCCCACTCGACCTTTATGCGAATGCGGGTACAGTTCCTCTAAATTATACTTTCCTCATTCCTATCTCAATGGTGTAGAAATTCTAAGAGTCCGGTCAGAAGGTAAGACAGTCCAACACCTTAGCTCAGTCGGTAACGTGTCTGTCTACTGAGCTAAGGGTCCCGGGTTCGTTTCTCGGAATGGCCGAAAAAAGTATCATTGGTGAAATGTGGGTTTACCCTTTTACAGTGAGGAAATAACGGCCGGGGACAGGATGTTGTACCTGTCGTAGTCTTAAATTAGATTATGAGGCATTATGAAGCTGTGACAGGCCTAGCCAGCCGTTAGTGGAAGATAAATGGTTCGTATGAAACAGTGAACCAAGCCACAGTCTGGAAACAATAATGGCTGTAAAAAAAAAAGTAGCAAGACAAGAGCAAACAAATCAATGAGATTATTCATATTAATATTTATTTTAAGGCTGACCTCCAAATATCGACTATAAATAAAGTTTTAAAAAAAATTCCGTGAGATAATAAACAGAAATTCTTAAAGCCTTAAATTTAACTGCATTTATTAAGTAGATATTAGTTTGTGTCTTGTGCAGAAATTGTCCAAGACTTGGATTAAAATGAATAAGGCCTGAAACATTCAGAAATTTAAAAAATGTGTAGCCGTATAAATATTAAAACACAAAATGAAAGTTTTTAATTTTTTTTTTAAATCGATGCTGTAAATCGCTCAACGGTGGGAGGAAAGTGTAAGCCTGGGGTGTATGGGCCAGTTTCATAGTCAGATTTAGTACGCCTAAAGTGCGAGTCGACACTAAATACAGGACGACACCTACCTAGACCAAAATCAGGTAGGTGACGTCTTGTATTTAGTATAGCGCCGCACTTGAGGCGTACTAAATCTGACTATGAAACTGGCCCTATGAAGAATAGGAACATAGGAAAAATCAGGAGGAACTAAAAAAGTAGGCTCTCAGACGAGTCACTAGATTCAGAGTCAATATAGTTATGGGAAGAAACGCTCATGTCCCGAGAAAAGAGGGAGTTTAAATATCTCATGGGACTTACGATTAAGCCCTCACAACACATTCATTCTTACTTAGTTCGCTAAATACGGAAATTATAATACACGTTCACACCCTAACCAGAAATCGCATCAAAGTGAGGTTATCTGCAATCTTCATTTAATTAGTGGCGACACCTCTGTAAGTGCATAAGTGCAAGTGCACCTCTTATAGCTTCATACAAAATAGTATTCCATTTTATTTTAATTAAATAGCACTTAATAAAGAATTAACATATTTATTTATATTGAAATACTTTAAATTGACTGTGATCTTGAGCATATCATTCTCTTTACTATTCCACCTGTGTGCTTGACTGCTAGCGCTGCGCTTTTGCCTCTACTAAGCTGTAGGTGCATGCAACCATCTGAGCATGCGCAGTGAAACAAAGAGATATTGTTGACCTTGCTAGCAAGTTTAAAGCATTCTTTAGCATGTGGCACTCGATAGTGAACGTAGAGATTTGTTTTGGAAAATGAGTGTAACTAAAGTGTTGCTATAAAGAAACTTTTAAAAAACAAACTTGGTAGACCTACACCAAATATTATTCTAGAAAAACTAACAAAAAATAAAAATCGTGAATTTACTATTAAGTCCAACGTAGAAACTTCCAAAAAACATGATTGGCAATGTGGTTGTAATGTGAAAAATACATAGTTCTGCTTTCCGTTTCAACCATTCAAGTGAGGGAATAAGAAACATGCAAACTCGTTAAACATGAATAGTTGTTTTTAGATTTGGGTGTACAGTTTTCTCTTTATTAATTTTATACTTGCTTTATTTTAAAGTATTGAGCCTTAACTATAGCAAAGTAGATTATAATATGTACCATTGTAAAATGTTAGCCTAAGTAAAATTATATTTCGATAAGATTAAATAGGTAGGAGGTGACCTGGTGGTCTAGGGGTAATATGTCAGACTTATATGCTGGGGGTCTGGGGTTCAATCCTCGGTCCCGGCACAGATTTATCTGATTTCCGAACCGTTCCTTCACCTCTGACAAGACGTGTATTAATCATAACTTGTGAATGTGTGGAATGACAGGCCTCCACCGTGGTTCGGATTCCACGCTAAACTGTAGGTTCTCCATTTCATATCACAATCACCCTACCATTACACATTATCGTAAGTGCGTATAACCCGAATGGGTAGTAAGACGCGGTGCTAATAATAATAATAATAATAATAATAATAATAATAATAAATAATAATAATAATAAATAGGTAGGGTCTATATAAAAGTGTCCACACCATAGTTCAGAATAAATGGATTTGAGCACCACCTATTTTTTTGGTCACGAGCAGCCACTGTACTTAATAACAGCAGAATTAGAATGAGTGAAAGTGTTGCATGCATCGAACTTACTAATCATCCGGGATATCCGCATATTCACGTTAAAAGGGTAGAGATGAGAAAAGTAGAATTTAGAGGCACTGGAATCATAATTTGCGTGGAAGGAGAGTGGAGAAAACATTTAGGAAAAAACATCTTCAGTACACACCGCCGGGATTCGAGCCCCTACCTTCCATCACCTGTAAACCTGAATATTTGAGCTTAACACGATAGTCCACCTGTCCAAAGTTTTTTATTGTAAAATATATTTAAATTTTGTTAGCATTTTCTTAGTATGATAATAATTATCTCAATTCCACTGGTATCTGGTATTTCCAAAATATAATCCTGTGCCTGGTTCGAGCTGTGCTAACTCTCATTTTGTACGTTATCCGTAAGGGAAGATGGTCTAAGAAAGTTGATTTTTTTTTTACCTTCGCGCATTAAGGTGGATGTAGGGAATGCGAGAAAAGGCCAGTTATTTTGCGTTTTTATAGCAAAACATTTTTGGCCAAAATAAATAAAATATTGCTTCAGTAAAAACATATTATATTTTAATTTTCTTCACATGGTGATATAAACATTTCTTGAATATCTGACATGCGTGTAGCAGTATTAAGAGACCAACATTTTAAATTAAGAGAAAAAGTTGTCATTAAATTCAAGGACACCTTTGACAGATATTCAACAACTAGTGATACCACCATGTGAAGAAAACTAAACTCTATGTTTATACTGGAGAATTATTTGATTTATTTTGACCAAAAAAAGTTTTGCTATATAAACTGCAAAAAAATTACCTTTTCTCGCGTCCCTTTAAGTTTACTAGACAGCAATGGAAATTTTAAAATATCCATCAAAATACAACTAATTAACAGCGCTTGCTTCCACAATGTATTTTTAGACATGTATTTTATATTAAATTAGGTTATCAAATAGTTTAGGCTACATTTAATTTAAAGGCTATCAAAGTGTATTCTACCACCCATTTGTATAACACGTATATATAAGAATAAAGCGAGAATGTGAATAAATAGGTTTGTTTATCGAACTAGAAGATCTACCTGTCAAGAAATTTGATATGCGAATATATTCAAAATATATATAGAGCTCTCTCACGATACGCCCGTACAATCCCAGCGCTCCTAAGCCGGGAGGTAGCAGATGGAATTGCAACTGCGGACGTGGATCACCATTTATCCCCCAGCGGGGGGCGCGACACACATTTTGACTGGAACGAAACGGATCTACCTCCGTCGCGAATACGAGATGAGGGTATCTGATCTTCTGTCGATCAACGAGAAAGGAGAGACGGATGGCACCCAGTGTGTTATTTCGTGCTCAGGGAGGAGTACACTCGTAGTAGCACAAAAACTTGAAATGGATTTAAAACTTAAAGGTACAGTCTGATTTCAATAGGAAACCCGTTATTTTGGAAACTGGAAACTCATATTACCACGATGACGGAAATAAAAAATGTTACGATTATTGTATTTATATTCTTAGTCCTTTTAATAAATATTGTAAATATAAATAGTATACAGTAATCCATAAGGAGGAATATTTGATTATTTTTTGGATTATATTTTTAATTAGTAAATCAATTACTAAAACATAATTTTTAAGTGGCAAGTTTTAGTTACATTTTATCAATGCTGGTGGTCGAAATTGGGCTTTCTATAAAAAAAATTAGGGTGTGAATTTATTTTTATCCATTCAAATATCTTGTAAATACTGTTCACTTCATAGAGGCGGGCTTGTGTAAATGTAGACAAATCAAATTGAAGGTGGACCTTGCAGAGCGAGATGGACGTAGGTAAACTCAGCCTTCAATGGCTTATTAACCTTTTTCAGAGGGGTAAATGGGGTTACAACAATGCACTGGGGTGTAGGTAAACTGAATTAACAATACCTGTCTATGTTTGCCTACTCTAGTTGACCTGTATCCATTACCTTCACAATACCTCGTAAGTTCTTCAAGTGCTGCATGAGTGCTACAGCCCCAGCATAATCTAGACTAAATTATATATGCACTAATTTCTGTGGACATAAATGTTTAAAAATGAATATCAATAGATGAAACCCACCTCTTTTTGTGAGCCTGGACTCATTTTACCCAAATATATGAGAGCGGGACTTGTTTTACCAAAATTCACTCGTAATTTTTTATGTATATAATATCCACGCAAGCGCATTTGCATTTCGTAATAGTCAGAAGGAAATGGCCATCGCTCATATTTTTTTATCTTTACGTAGTCACGTTAGCTTGCGTTCAGACAGTCAAAACTAAATATGGATGTATTACTGTATTTAAATAAAACAAATCGTTATTTGGTCTAGTATAGAAGTTCGTGAAAATTTATGGTAAAATATATTGCATTTTTTTTTACTGAAAATATTTATCATTTAATCTTATTTATGTTAGTTTTTCTATTTAATTATTATTTTTAGACTTAGATGAAATAACTAACGTCTTCCGACATTTCACTGAAGTTTTTTGTTTAGCAGCAGAAAACAAAACCAACGCGTCTTGCGCGTATCCGTCCTAGAAGCGGGGGGAACAGGTGAATATGTATTGAAATATTATTCATCCTGTTAAAATTGCGTAATGAGTAAAAATGAGTAAAAAAAAAGGATGTTCGACACTCCATTTTCAGTTTAATGGCATGACACTTGCGCTAATGAGCCCCAAATAATTTATTTATAAAGATTTTCAATACAGTACCGTCCCACATGATGACTATTGTTTAATTTTAAGATACTACATTAGTGCTAATGAAATGTCTATTTAACTTATTTACAGGGTATTTGNGGATGTTCGACACTCCATTTTCAGTTTAATGGCATGACACTTGCGCTAATGAGCCCCAAATAATTTATTTATAAAGATTTTCAATACAGTACCGTCCCACATGATGACTATTGTTTAATTTTAAGATACTACATTAGTGCTAATGAAATGTCTATTTAACTTATTTACAGGGTATTTGTTTATCATACATCCTAGAAAGGAGCTTTAAGAGCAAGTTTAAGAAAATAATCTTTATTTTCACATTTTATTTGATTAAAATTAATCCAAAAAGATTGTTTTAAATTGGTAGCGCACTTACGATAGGCGTACAATGGAATATATACTTGTTTCTAGAAATAAAAAGGTAATGCACAAAGAAATTGTATTCTGATAAAACTTTATTCTTCGGATTATATTTAAATTAAACCCTGTCGTACTTTACATATAGGTAGTATTCTAAATAGGTAAGCATGGTTGATTTTACGTATTTTATTTTGAACAACAAACTAATTCAATAACTGTTGGAAAGTTATAAGTTATGAATTCTTCAAAAGTAATAAAAGAATGACAATGAGTTTCCAGTGTCTTATGCCGAGTTTTTGTTTGGTATGTGTTTATATTAAATTATTTTCCTTCTTGCGGTTTGGTGCATTGTAGAGCGGTTGAAAAAACGTATACATGTTTTATTCAAAATAGATACCGAACGGTAATTCATATTAAATACATTTTAGAAGTGGATAGATAGAATGTGTATCCAAAGAAATGTCATAATTTATTTAATTTTAAATCGAGTGCCAATACTATTTGTCTGTGAATTAAATAATTAAGTCTGAAGAGGCAGGCTGAGGAGTGTGTATTGGATCGGAAATCATCAATCCTCACTAGAAAAAATGAACAATTACCCCCCTCGAATGTACTTAATCTTTCAGATCAAGAGTCTGCTTCAATGTAGCTTATCTACAGGTGTGGTCTCAGCGTATGAGGGACGCCCTCTTGTGTTAGACTGGATTGCCAGTAAAGGAAAGATCGGGGTTCGATTTACAATCGGGTGAATTGAGTGTTTTTTTCTAAGGGGTTTCCCAATTTTCCTCTACGTAAATGCGGGCACATTTAATCCAAAACGCTACCTTCCTCATTGTTCCTCTATTAGCCTAATTAATGTTTGCGTAGAGCCCGGATAGATACTAAGACGTGGTAAAAAATTAATGATGAATACATTGTAACTTAATCACTTTTACCCCTATTATAATATCCATTGTATTATGGCTCCAAATTTTATTGAATTGTTTAAAGTTCAATCTAATGCATTTGAAGAGAAAAAATAAATACGTGTTCACAACAGTTAAGTAGAAGTACTTAAAAAGATATAAAAATATGTTTATTTAAGATGAGATCTAAGAACTTCCCTCATTTATTTACACAATGGGGTTTGTACCACATTTTGTGCTTTATTGTTATGAAGATTTTATGAGAAAATATCAAGCGAATATAAAATCCCAAGGAAGTTTTCTTTGAAGTTCTAGCTTTTCCACCCTACGTACTTTATATTTATAGCCTTTCTCTAAGTTAGTTTTGATGTATGACTACGAGGTAATTTAATTTTGACCCGCAGCAAGAAAGTGTTCTATTGTGTGTGCCACCCTCACTCCCGTTGACTGCTGTGTTTTGCACTACACAGCAATTTATAGACAATGGGTTGAAAAGTAAAATTAACTTCTTGCTGAAACACGAACCGGTAACGAGATGAAAATGTTTTAGGTTCTCAATAATAGTTGTGATGATTAGAGTACAATGAATAGCAGACTAGAGATGGCAAGGATGCCCAACAAGAGGCGCGCGAGTCTCGTATGGTCCACTAAGCGCGGTTTAATAAAAGAGTTAATTTTTTTTTTAGATTATTTTTAAATACGTGAGGCTATACTATAAAAAGTGACTTCATCTATACCCTGATTTTGGTTGTAAGAATAGCAGAAAAAATTCAAACATATTTCTTTGCGGTCAATACTGCAAACATTTCTTTATTTTATTTGTGCTATTTTATAGGTATTGATAATATTTATTAAAAGTGCTAGCTGCAGATAACATGACTTGATGTATAAATATATTAAAATTGTTTTAGTAACTTAAGTAACTAACATCTACTGTTCTTTCTACCAAAATCATAATATATAGGGAATTACGAATATAATTAATCGTATCCCGCTTACTGGCGAAATTTGAGCTAATGTCTATCAAAAAGTGGGTTGAGTAGTGTTTGAAGCACGAAGCATAAACTATCTCAGATGAAGCGCGCCAATATAATCGAATAGTATTTATATATGACAAATGTGAGCCACACCAGTGAACGAGCGGGTCTTTGACGAGGTCAGGGCTCGAATCCGTTTAGGTGTACTTGGAGTGGTTTTCTAAATGTGATAAATCACTTGTGGTTTCTCCACCACCCTCTTCATGCTAAGGTGGGTACATTTATTCTAAACTTACCTCATACATAGCCTATGCTGCTGAAATTAAGCCGTTAATAGCTTCTTTGTTTAACGTACTAATTATATATTTAATTCTTGATAAAAAAATATTTGAAATTTTTGAATAATCCCACTGGCGCAGCTGCAGCCAAAACCTTATAATCGAGATTGTCTAGATTTAATTTTTTTCATCATTTGTATCTATTTTTTTTAACATCACGTCTTACTACAGGTCTGGGTTACACGCATACTAATTACGTTAGTGTGTTAGGGATCAAGAAGGTTGAGTTTAGAGAAAGTTTACCGGCATTTGCGTGGAGGTATAGCGAAACACTATTTATAAAACCCACTCTCAGTACACCTGGCCGGGATTTTAACCACAATATCACCATCATTGTCAGTCGTAGTCTATTGCGAGAGTGACGCCTTAGACCATGAGGCCATCGAAGCAGGCAGGTCATTTGTATTTAATTAAACGTTACGGATATAAAGTTCGGACAGTTAAAATTTAAATCCTCTTGACACCAACACAAAATATAACTAAAATTGACACTAACCCATAAGGATAATTTATTTAAGGATGAAAACATTATTTATAAACCTTTCCTCGACGGTACTTAACATCGAACCAAATTTGGTCTAACTCGGTTGAGAACTACAGCCTGGCTTTAAAAGCCATAAATTACAATTTTCTATATTATGCTCTTGACAATGGATATCTGACATTATATACAATCTTATATAAAAAAAATAAATAGTATAGTGCACCACACACAGACTTACTCTCTCTTTAATCTTAAAATAAAGACATTCACTGAAAATTCGTAAGATTTGTGAAACTAAATAATTTACATTGTTGCAGAAACACTCCACCAAAGAGAATAAATGAAATAATACAAACTTTTACAGAAAGAGTGAGTAAAGAGGAACATCTTTGTCCACCAAAGAGCATAATAATTTCATATTGCAAAGTACCCCATATATATATATATGTTTGTTTATAACTCAGAAACTATTGGTTTAAAAAATATATTTCATTCAAACAAAATAATTTTATATTTATTAGTACTGCATATTTACAATAATTAGTTATTTCGCATCTAGATAGTTGCAGAGACATGATCAAAATTGGAAATGTCCATTTCTCTAAAGTGCCCTTAAAGTAATTTTCATGCGAAAAAGAATCGGTCATTTTGTTTGTAACGTTAAAAAAATGCCTAAATATAAAATTTAATCAAAATCATTAAAGCGGATTTTGTGAATATTGATTTTTTTTTCTCTTTATGCCTTTCAGTAAACTACCCTTAATTTTAGGGTTAGATATCTAATTCTAAAAAATACTCGGGGGGAAACCTTATGAACACCCTAAATACTGTACAAATATTTAGCCCGATCGGTAAAATGGGTTCGGCTCTAGTCGGAGATATAGACAGACAGACGGCATTGCAAAAAACACTTTTTCGGTTCCAGAGGATCGTGAAACTTCGACTTTTTACTTTCTCTCTATCTTACAGGTAGAGAAAGTATTGTGATCGTCAAAAAAATCGAACTCGAGATTTTGA